>OZ026629.1:68680026-69280026 GCA_964020975.1 Hermodice carunculata
TATTTTTGATGCTGCCAAGATGTATACGAAAGTATTCTTTACCGGCCTGTGTTATTCTCAAATGCCAATTGAAGATGCATTGTCTGCCGCGAGTGCCTAGCAGTGATCCAACTCAGGCGTGCAACCTGCTCCTGCTCCGGCTCCTAATTTGAAAATCAAGACCATGGTCTTTCCAAATTGATATCTATCCAGCGTTAATCACAAACTTTTACACAAAGCTAAAAGAGAGTGAATTTCATTTCGTAGATCGTATAACTCTCGAACGATTTTGAAGTGCGTAAAGGCGTACTTTTTCTCAAGGCCATGGCAGACCAAATGAAGCCACGAACATAGGTGTAAGCGATTTTATGTAGCATTATAAATTATACGTACAGGGTGACCTAAAGCTGGGAATATGCTGCGATACGTTCAGCGGCTTATCTTGCGATAATGTAAACGGGACTGAACAATAGACTATCTTTAATTGAGCATACGTTTCTCCAACATTAATTTTCCTCATTTGATTCAAAATCAAAATTTAACGGATTTTAATTTCCCAAATCACGTATTTGGGTATAAAAAAGCACCAAACATCCCGATTTCCTGGTTTTCATCTTCCCAAACGGAATTGCTCCGCGATATTTGGCGAAATTTGTAGGCCGAGAAAAGTTGTACTTTATGAAAGTATGTGCATAAAGGTAGAATTCAATGTCAATACTCATATGTAGGAACAAGAGGCCCACATGCCTAATGCTCTGCTGACATAATTTGATGACTATCACCGACAATCATTTTATGAAATGCATTCCTTCCATGACCTTGAGAAATTAGTCAAAGACATCCATATAATGCAATGTCATGACCTTCATCTTCAGCATGGATTGAAAAATGATTTAATTAAAAATGTGCATCCTGCATCTTGCTATCCACACATGGTCGGTTTGTTCAAAAAGGGTAAAAACTTGTAAAAGTATTGAAGAAACACAATAAACTCGGACAAGCGTCAAACTCCATAATAATTGGGTCACCATGACCCCAAAAATAAGTCACCAAAAAGAGTTTTATTTACAAGGTACTAAAGTGCAAGTTTAATCTGGAGGTTCAATTCTCTTTGCCACTGATGTCTAAGCTACACTCTGCCATTACAAAACCAATTCTTTCAACTTTACAGGCCTGGTGACCTAACAAAATCAAGTCAAGGTCACCGATATCACAAAACGTATTTGCGTTGGACATGATCTATATAATCTATAAATTTGGCATGTCTGATTTAATCATTTTTCGAGATATGGATTTTATATCATTCAACACATTTTGGCTCATAATTTCCGTCAAAGTATTATTCGCCCCATTAGTATCATATTTAACTGAGACTTTGACCTCCTCCACATATCCCGCTAAATTTCATGAAGATCTAAACGATTAAGGTTGTTGGCCTGGTCACAAGATTTTCCACATTTTGATCTGTATAAATATATTACTGCAGGCGGAGCCACCATTACCAAACTCGACCTACATTTTTATGTCAGTTGACAAGTCCCTATGACACTAACTCAAAAACTGTGGCGTGTATGGCATCCACAAGCAAAAAGTTTACGTCCGGACAGACGGATGGACAGACATGAGTGATCGCATAAGCTCTGCTACCTATGGTCAGTAGTGCTAAAATCTGGGGCATAGGGAATCAATTACTATTATGTAATATTTTACATCCATTGCATAACAAGCTTTCCTATCGGAGATCTCCTGAGGATGTCCTCGGCTTTTGTCAAAACAGTCAGTGTCGTGTGCAACTGCAGCAATATTCCTCAGATGTACAATAGTCGATAACATAGAAACACAAGTTGGAATTTCACCTGTATCTCTTATAATTTTGAAGATATTTAAGATTTAAAATTTGAAATGTCCAAAATTTGATGAACGTTCAACATCTTTACTCTTCGGCGTGAAAAGGTACAGTTTTATCGATACGGCTGCAGTCTAATTTGGAGAGTTTGAGTGCTGTAAATGTATTGATTTTTTACACGTATATTTTTCATGGTTTTTATCTAATTCGGCGAAGTTTTAATTTCACTATTTTGGGCATAGTTCCTTCTAAACCTACCTTAAAATTACACTTCTTTTCATGTTCAGTTTTGTTGCATCAGCGAAATGAGCGAAAATAAAAGTGTAACGAACAGTGGGCTTAAAAAAAATATTTTAGGAAGAGCTGTGTGTTGACACAGATATAAATACGTGATCCACTGAGCCCCGTATTTGCCAGAAAACTGCCTCCATGGAATATCATCAGAGCGTTGTGCTACCGTCCCCACTTTCATTTTTCTTCTCATTTTCTATTCCATTTTTTATTTTGTCAACATCAGTGTTTAAAAAAAGCACATACACACAAAAAAAACCCAGCTATTAATAAGTGGCTGTGCTTGAAGGTTTTACTTGCATACATTGCGCTGACTTAAAGTTCCATTTAAGTGTTTGATGTCATCACACAGACAAAAAAGCCAAAGACTGTTCCATGGCGTGTTTGGTATTGTATTAGGTGGGAAGCTGGTATATATGGGTGGAGACATTAGAATATTTCTGACAGTATGTAGTGGTCTTTTTCACGGTGATTGCAGACCATCAAGCGGTATTATCAACCAAGCAGCTGCCGTTTGCAGATGTATGCAAAGGAAAATAACAAGGAAGAGCTTACAAAATGTTCAATATGCAGGAAAAGTCATTGCATTTGAACACCAAGGAATCTGAGTAGTAAGCTTCACAACTACTACTTTGCCACAAGGAAGATCTACAAACAAGACTGCAGCAATTGGATATTGGTACAGTGCCTAGGCTGGCAAGCTGAATCACATTTTCATTTCAACTAGCCCCATCATTTGGACGTATGTTATTCATTTATAATTATAGGCATTGGGGTAAAGGTATCATTAGTATTGCGCCAACATGTATTTTAAAGATCCAAATGAGCCAATGTACTCTGAAGAAATACTCTTACCCAATGCAGCGATTCCCATCCCATTTTCACTTAATTCTGGCTCTAAATGTCACGGTAATATGAGTATCACCTGTTCGAATCACATCTGCGGAGAGTGTTTGTAACAAAAATAACGATGAAACTGTAATGCAAGAGATTCGTTAGTCCATGTCTTAAAACTAAGTAATCTATAGGGAAATTAGCAAATTGTTCCAACGTCGATCTTTCTCGTATTTCACTTTTGTCTAAAGGGTACCACTCGCAGCCGTGTTGATTTTATTGCCTCCATTATTATGGTCACAGTACCCGTCGCTGCAAATGTGCCTTTTACCACTATTGACATTGGCCATTGGGTGTCGTGCTTTACATTACACGTACATGCTAAGTTCACGTGAGGAAGCGCCAATGCGTACAAGCTTATCAAAGAAATAGTCATTTATTTCACAGCTATGTGTGTTTTATTAACTTGGAGTTATTACCCGGACCGCTGTATAGCATCGTGTAGGATCTTCATGTTTTGGGTATGGGGAATCTAATTTCTAAACACAGACCAATCTGAACCTTCTGCGTGTTTGAGCCTTAGCATTGTGATGGGCCAGGCAGAAGGTTAATAAAGCATGTTCATGATCACGTTCATTAACCCCTCAAAAGTCGTATTATTAGAGTGAGTCAACATCCATCCTCGGCGTGCCTGGGAAAACTGTTGACTATTTACATGATATCCTTGTAAGTCTTCCCTGAAATTTTCATCGAAAATAATGTAAACAGGACAATATCTAATGACATGGATGCAGCAGACGACATTTGATATTACCGGTGGCTGCAGACCACTTTGACCAGGAAAGACTTAAATTGGCACTCGGAAGATTAAAAGTCTGGGTTCCACTCTTTTATCCTCCTTCAGGCTCATCTTAACATTTCATTCTGTTGCTTTGTAACCAGTTAAGCAAGAAATAGTGAATACAGTGGATTAATCTTGTCATGTGTACATATTTTGAATGAAAACAAATTTGTCAGCCGCTCGGAAAAGTTCTTGTCTTTAGTAGTTGGATTACAACGACTCTGAGAATAATGTGCAAATATTTGTTTGTCAAAGGAAAAAATACATTCATGGGCTTCAAACAGTACAAAGTTCATCTGAAACAAATGTTACAAATATAGATATAGATTTAAACAGGAAGCGGATCAGTTTGTCATCTGGGTCTAAGTAGACCCATCGCTACTTGAACGAGCTATGATCACAAAGCGGTCAACAAATATACACTTTACGGCAGTTTTTGACTTGAACACACGTTTTCCCTTCCTCGTGACATTAGGGTACATATATGTCCTCCATTAAAACACAATAAGATAACGACATGCAATTCTCATCTCTGACTTTAAAAGAGACCCGAATGTTCAACACAGAAAGAGTATGGTCACTGGTACCCAGCACTACCTTTTACCAACTGTTGATGTAATTTCCCAAATCTATTCTTGATTTGGAAAAAACAATAACATGATTTAAGGATATCCGCATGTCACGAAAGCACTCTGTTCAAAAGTAAATTACCAACCAAGTTAGGTATCTGGTCGTTTGACAAGGTAATTTGAATAATTAATATTGTGCATGCATTTCACGTGCATGGCTACCCTTGACGTATATATATCGTTTGTTCCCAAGCCAGCATCGCTTAAGTTCAAAAGGCGCTTCAGGCATTCCCTAGTTTGTACTCTTAATGTATCAAACTTGATGCAGTAGTACACACTTAGGAGTAATTTATAGTAAGGTTAATTTATAGAGTAATTTATAGTTATAGTATTAGTAAGAGCTTACACCACAAAAATAATAATGAAATACTTTACTTTACAAAACATTGTTTTCTGTCTTCCTAAACGTATCCTAAAATATGCAAATAGTAAAACAGTCGCCAACCAAGAATGGTCATCCGGGAAAGCAGTTCATACTTCCTATTTTTTCAGAGTCCGCGACAGAATACAGTGGTACCCCAATATATATCCATAGTAATGGCTTTGTAGCCTAGCCACCGATTTAACTTGGATGAGGGCAGCTGGTACAAGTCTTCGGGGATACAGAAAGGCGAATATATCTGCATTTTGTGAACAAAAATAACGGCGAAGCCTCATCAATTAATAAGTCTGCAGGAAAGTGTTAAACGGACGGTTGTTAGGGAAGGCGTTGCTGATTGGTGTCGATGTCCAATCTCCAAAACATCTTGCGGTACATCATTCAGCATGGATCTAGTATGATATATGTACGCGTAATAATATCCTCACTGAATAATCATGGCGACTCGTATGTCAACAAACGGCTAGCCAATGGATTACTAATGCTAAAAGACTTAAGCAACAGTGGAAACTGATATTTTCTGCATGTCTACGGGACAAAGCATAATTAAACTGGGCATAGCGTAAAGTACCATAAATTACACTTCGTTGGTAGGTATCGCATTTTTATATAAAGGTTGCAGACTGACAAGAAAATTGTGTTCGTTTAGTTGTCGGAATTAGCATCGTGTATCTGCACATCTGATCCAGTTTGTAAGACTTGAAGCTAAAAGCTCAATTGTGCTAAGAATACGGAGGCTGTGTCCATCTCTTGTAGAACGTTATACTTTCAGATGTACCATTGCCCCAAGGGGGTAAGAACGACTTTACAAAGGGTGAAAGATCATTAAAGTAGTTTCTCAAATTGTCGTGTCATTCATTTAACCAGGAGAAAGACCGAATACCAATAAAGTCACTGACGACGCAAGGACTGGAGCAAGATCTCCCTTCAAGTCCAGAAACCCGGCACATGCAAAACATTTATTCGAGAGAACTCAAAAGGTTATAACAAGTCCATCATGTCGACACCCTCAAAGTTAGATTTGCATGTGTATAATACAATCTTGTATTCTATCCTTTCACGACTTACCAATAAAACCTGCCTGTAGATCATCTTCTGGATGGTGCGTTAATGCGTGTTCAAAGTCAGCAGGACCTCCAATAAATGTAATATGGTGCACAAACTCCCCCACGCCAAGGCACATAAAGGCTAGTATTATGCAGTCCAGCGCCACGTGGTCCGCGCAAAGTATACACGAAAATCTCAATTGAAAATTGATATTAAGATCATTTGAATATTTCCAATATATAAAAAATAAGGGTGTAACATGATATTAAGAAAAGCAACAGCTTGGAATGTTCAGCGATATCGCGTTTGAAAAAAACAAAAAACAAACCAAAAACAAAACAAAACCAAACCCCCCCCCCAAAAAAAAAACAAAAAAAAAAACAAAAAAAAACACACACACACACACACACACACACACACACACACACACACACACACACACACACGCACGCTGAACTCCAATTATTAAAGGCTAGAGTCAAAGTCGTTTTCATATTTGTCTCTCCATACGTGCACGGCCAGCCACCATAATGACAAATTGCGTTATCATTAACTCAAATGTTCAATGTACACAAGTAAATGTAACACCACCAACAAAGTATACAAATACATGTATTCAAGCAAGACAAACTTAATCGTAAGGACCACACGATGGCACACTCGACATAAAAAGATTTTTTTTTCAAAATTAAAAAAATGATGAATTTAATATCGAAATTGCACACAAAATATGAGTCACAGTGAACCGAATAGTGAACAGCTGATGAGCAATAAAATCATTTTTTTTGGGGGGGGGGGGTAGCAGGAGCAGACTATGGAAAATTAATAAGATGTCCTTCATTTATACTTTCCTTTCCAAGTCTTCTGTGGACAAACAGTTATCATGCGCCCCATACTTTGCATATGGCAAACGCATTCGTGAGACGAGAGCTGAAGGAAATTTATTTCAAGATAGCACGTCCACGGTTTTATGAGCATAACTGTACATCAGATCTCTCACACGGAGAAGCGGCGAGATAAAAAAAATAGGCCAGATTCAATTGTATTACAAGTTGCACAGCATAAAATCAGCCTGGCAAAGTTGAGAATCGTCTCAACAAAACACAAGCACATAAAATATTAAAGACAAGATGCAGGGTATAACCGCTAGCAATGCTGCACATTACATGGCTAAGAATTCGCCGCTCAAAGCATTCTACTATCATATCAAACGAGAAACACTTAGGGGCCATCCGTAATTGTCATCATTTTCACTGATGAACAAAACATTGGTAACAGTTTCAACCCTTCCCCCTTATGACCAATTTCATCATTTTACAAATGCCAAGCACGCCATGGGGGCCTGAAGTCTGAGTGATTCATGCTTCATATTGGATATTATGTATAGGGATGAAATGATGAAAATACTTACATGGATCCCGTCCAAGCAACGTAATATTTAACTTTATTAAATAACACCTGTATGGTGACCATTTGCCTGGAAGTCTGGGTCAGAAGGTGATATGCATGCGCATTTTCACACCGTTGTATAGCTATGGTGTGCCAGTTTGTAGTGATCACTCTTTTATAAGTTTACAGGATGACTATTTTGACACTTTTATTGATTTTTTTTTTCAAAAAATAAAAATTATTTATGGCAAAGAAAAATAATGAATAAAACAAATAAAATAAAATAAATCTTTATTTAATTCTAACCCCCACCTCTTATTTTGTTCATAAGTGAAAATGATGACATTATTATGGGCGGCTCCTTACTAAAAGGACATTTGAAAACACCATTACATCTTCACAGTGGCAGACCAGGACACACATACAAACCCACATTTTTATTTTACCACACCTATGAACTACACGTTCAACGGTCTGGATCCCCGGAAACTTAAAAAGAGAGTACCTGAGTGGATTTACATTTGAAAAGTCTTCATATTTGATCAATTTTCAAAGAGTATAATGAAACTAGTGAACATACTGCACTCTAAAACAACGACCGTAGGTGTTCCCAGCGTCTTCACCACATCGTAGAGCAATCAGATAAACCACGCACGATTTCAACTAAAGGTCTTCTTCTTTGCTTTTTTTTTTTTTTTTGGAAAAAAAGAAGAAAATAATAATAATTTCCAAGCTGCTAGTGTTTGGCATTCCACGAAGTTACGTTTCGCAATTCTCTCAAACGCTCCATTAGGCCCTCTGTTAATGTATTACGACTACTGCATTGTTCTGTCCAGTGCTTTTTCTCTTTAACGAATTATGCTCCTGGATGATCTTTCGAAAATAAAATTTAACTTTGAAGCAAAAAAGTATGAACATACGCAGTAATAGTCAGTATTGTAATTCTGTGCCGGGTAAGAGCAAGCAAGAGTTCTTTGCTTCCGTGCCTTCTTTTTCAGCTTCTTCTTGACAAGAGGTACAAGTAGGTCTACATTACATGTGGTCATGAGTTCTTTGCATGCTTTTGATACAGTATTAAACGGAAACAGAACAAAAATGAAGCAGTATTAAATCTTTAATACTTGAAAGAAAATCATTTTCTTTCGGCAGAGGGATAGTGTGGGGCAGGAAAGAAACCAACTTCTTCATGCACTACTCATGTTCACAATTAATACACAAACCAAGGAGGCTACACGAGATTATTAGTGTAGCCTCCTTGCACAAACCTTACGCTAATTGAAGGGCGTCTGTGTTTTCAAAAAGTCAAGCATTTTAGTTTACAGTTGCTGCATACAGCCAGCATTGGTTGTCATATCCACACTTAGCGTCTAACACCAGGGAGCGCTTCAGTCGGGTTACCTTGAAAATAACCAAGGAAACCAAATGATTGCACTGTAACTTGATGCAACCAGGGAGGTGTGTGAGTAGGGTTATATGCGAGGCTTATACCACAGGTGCTCATAGTGTATTAAATTAATTATGCAAATGAAGTTTGAAGTGTTTCTATTGCCTATAGTTTATACCCCCCCCCCCCACCGACTGTTGGCTTTCGACTGAGGGCCTTACTGTAAGCGAGGAGTCTAAAATCCCCATTTAGACTCCTTGCTGGAAGTACAAAAACAGTAAGGCTCTCAGTCGAAAGCTAACAGTCGGCGGGGGTGGGGGGTGAGTGTAAACTGTTGGCAATAGAAACACTTCAAACCTCATTTGCATAATTTATTCAACACACTACAAGCACCTGTGGGTTGTATGGTGGGTGACCCGACCTTACTATTTGAAAAGTTTCCATTAGGCCAAGCTGAAAATAAGGCAAAGTTCAAACATGTTTCAAAACTCCCCTTGCACTATGTTCACCCTCCCCCCCCCCTTGACTGTTAATATACATTTATCCATACACATAAGTAGGTAGGAGAGAATACACCACCAGCTGTGCCATGGAGAGTGATTAACATAGGCTTGGCCTTCTTCGCAATGCATGCATAAGATATGGGTCCATACTTTTTTTATCCATACTGTAGGAATACACATCAATTAAACATAGTTTCATCTTACCCCGCTTTCCAACTCTCCGCAGTCTCCCCTACATATTTAAATACAAATTACTTGAGCGTGGGGGCCATATCTATATGAGAAGCAGCTGAACTGATATTACTGATCGTCTTTTTCTGTCAAACTAACGATACCTGCCCATGTTGTTGCATTGTATTATGCATTCTCTGGCTAAGACGGTCTTTAAAATACGGAAAGGAAATACAGAGAAGAAGAAAAGTAGAGTTCATCTTTGTTTGAAAAGGTCTCGCCAGTAAAACTGTGTAGACAATCTGAGATGTGACAGTAACCAGCGGCCTGAAGGAACAAGCAAAGGGACAACATGGAAAACGTAGTGCTGTGTGGGTAGGCATGATAAAGGCTTGTGGTCAAGCTGATGGCATATATGCAAACGGTAATAATGTTGTCCAAGTGTCTGTCTGCCCTCGTTGAGCTGTCCGCCGCAGCGACATGTATCCTTGCAAGAGCCTTTCCAGAATATCGCCCTTGCTAGAAATCTCCTCTATCAAGTGCAAAGGGCCTTATTTTCTACACATGGGCGCAAGGTCTGTTTTTTTTTCGGCTGATTGTCCATGTAACACTTTCACCCTTACAGTCGAACGTAGCAACAGGTGTTGGCATCTTTTCACCGCTGACCTTGCAATTAAAGAATCACCAAACAAAAACAACTGCATTAGCTGTCACCTGTGGTTTAATATTAAACCCATTTTTAATGACAACTAAGGCGGCCTTAGACTAAGCCCCTCCCAAAAAATACTTGATGCAGTTTTCTTAGTCAAGGCTCGTTTCTTGAAAGCAGCACTTCGCTTTGTGATCAAAATGTCTCCACAGCACAAACATGAAATATATAGATTTCATATCCACAATGATGATTTTTGTCATAAACTGTTGTAACACGTTTAAGAATCGAGCCTTTACTTATGTGTTAGTACTTCTCTTTGGTAAACTTCTAAGGGCTACACACTCATAATCCCTGATAACATCCACACCAATGACGCACATTTCCACTCCATTTGTTTGCTGTCACTCGCTCATAATAAGAATTTCTTCCTACCAGGTATGCCCCGTGGCACCAGCTTCCCCATAGTGTTCACAGAAACTGTACAACAAATCCAACTATTCGACTACATATGAACATAAATAGGTAGTTTATTAGGCCACTGCGGTGCTCTTGATCAATGTAGAAACCTATGGTATGCTCAATGGAAAAAGTCACAGTATCTGTGAAGTACCCATAGACCAAACATTTTTAGATCTGAAAGATTTTGAGCAATTCAAATTTTTCAAAATGGACCTTTTATTTCTATACATATTACTCCTTGGGTTTGATTTGAAGTGTGCCTCTTATGAAACTTTCATAAGATGGTAAGCATTTTCCTGTCACTTTGTAAAGAAGTATTTAACCAAGCACCCATAAATTTGTGGCTTATCAAGTTTATTGTGGTTTAATACTAAAAGTTTTTTTTTCAGAATTTTTGTGTAAAGCTTGTTTTGTTTGTTTTTTGTCTGAAGTCTACAGAAAAATATCGAGTTTGTTAGATTACAAACTTCAAAGCATGAAATTGAAAGTAAATGACGTGTATCAAAATACTGTAAACTGACCTCAACTGTAACTGTTACTTTCTCGAACATGTTGAAAAAATACAAGTTTGCATGTTTTTGTTTGTTTGTTTGTTTGTTTTTTTTGGGGGGGGGGGAATAACCACAAATAATGAGAAAGGGGGCTCTGAAAGTCAGCACGTTCACTTGGGAGATCACGCAACTCCGCCACCTTAATCTTTCAATTTGGGAACTTGCAGCATGAAGCCTGTTGACCTACTGCATGTTATCATTATGAGCCTGTTGACCTACTGCATGTTATCATCATGAGCCTGTTGACCTACTGCACGCTATCATTATGAGCCTGTTGACCTACTGCATGCTATTATATGAGCCTGATGGACGTTTCCTACAATATTTGTCACTAATCCAAAAATTAAGTGACATCAAACACAGCACTGGATGACATTTAGGACATAGCTATCTTTGGCTGGATCTAGGGAACAAATACTAGGACTAAACCATCTTAATGTTGATAGAAAATGGTTGGGTCACTGAATTGACTTGTTGCAGGGTGCCCATGTAAGGAACAAGGGGTATTCCTTTGAGACATTGACCTCTTTGTCTTAATAATTTTACAGCAATTAGGATTACATAATTAACAATCCTACAAGGCTTTTCTGTCTGAGAAGAAAAACAAAAACACTGTTTCCTGAAGGGAAATAATGGCTTTTCATGAGTGAAGTGATTTAGATGAAAATATTAAATAAGAAGTCTCAAAAGAGGCACCGTTTTTTTTTGTGTGTGTGTGCTTACTGACGACTGTTTTGTGGCATGGGTCCCATCAGTATTACACTATGCTCTCCATTATATTTAGCCAATTGATTACCAGAATGGGTTTCAAAAAATCTGTTACAATGCAAAAGCACATATCATTTAAGACTCTTTCTTGGAACAACACAAGTTTCATTTACTGACAGGGCAACCACCGTAACAAGAATTATTATATTTCAAAATCATATCAGTGACAACCACACATTAATTGATGTCATTTACGCGCTGCTTGGATGCTGAGGAGTTAAAGTGCAGGTACTATGGTTTCAAACCTGCACAGTTTAAACTCATTAGTTCAAGCAAGATAATTGCTTCCATCCTGGGGACTTTTTCAGCAATGTCAAAAATGATGAGCCAAATCAATATTGACAGCATGTAAGATAATGAACCATAGAGGCATTGCTATTCAATTCAATGGTATGTACTTTGGCAAACTCTATCCATATTACCTTGTAGAGGTAAGAAGAGGACTTTAATAAGATGTTTCACAACTCAGACCTTCCAGGATAACTTTTTTTTCCACATGACATGAATTACTATTCATTCTTCAATTACTTTTCCCATGAAGTTGTTCTGGAATGTGAACAGTGCTCAGAAAGTGAGTGTTCTCAGACTGAGATGTTGCACACAAACATGTTCTGGAATGTGAACAGTACTCTGAAAGCGAGTGTCCTCAGACTGAGATCTTGCACACATACATGTTCTGGAATGTGAACAGTGCTCAGAAAGCAGGTGTCCCCACATTGCGATCTTGTACATAAATTTACTGAGGAATGTGCGCAGTACACAGTGAGTGACCTCGTACTGTGATGTTGTACATGAATTTGTACTGGAATGTGTACAATACTCAGAGAGCTACAGTCCTCATACTGTGATGTTGTACACTTTCTACTGAACTGTGCATCAATACTCCAACCATAATCTCTTGTGCTATGAAATTAAATGCACAATCAATGAAGTCTGCCCAGACAGGGTGTGAAAAGGTTTTCAGTTAATGGAATTTATGGTGGTCTTTGACCCCCCACTTTTCCACTGTCTACTACATGTAGTAATGGGCTTCATGAAGAAATATTTCAGTGTTATCCTTCTGACCAATGATTAGAAGGAGACCACCTTATTCTTCCCTGTGGACCTTCTTGTTCGTCCTCAGAGGCAGCCAATATCCTGATGGCACTTGATAGCTTTGGTATTTTGGAGGTAAAAAACCACAAATTGTTAAAAAGGTCCTGTCAACCAGAATCACTTGGGAGAGAGCATGCAGGCAAACTGAAGCTAGAAAAAGGTCATTCAAAATAGCTTGCCCGAGTTGCTAGAATTCTCATGCGTAAAGAAAGCACCATAGCAAAGAAATGAAAAAGACATTTACCATAACCCACACTGCAAAGCACAACAGCCTCCTGCATTGCAAGCCAGCAAACTCTCATGCCACATTTAACGCTTTTTCTCTCTTGCACAACCTACCACATTTAACTCTGTAAAATGAAAGGAACATGTCTACCATCAATCTAGATGGTGATATTTCCGTTGACCTTCACATGGCGTCAGTAGTTATGAACTTTACCAGTGTCACACACGCCAGTGCATCTCCGAGACTAACGTAAAGGCTATTCCTCTCTTAGGTTTACTTACTGAATCATAAATACAAAAGGCTATATATCAAAGCGAGCTTCACATCTCATGACTTTTAGATCCTATAAAAATAGCGCATTAATAACACTTGGTTCATATTTCGAACTAATGTATTTGTCAATATGTTGGTAGTGTGTGGGTGATGAACTCCTATATGGATAGACTCTGCCTCTGCACTGGAAATTCATGCTTAAGTGTGTGACAAACTGATTTTGTTAGCCTATGTTTGCCCTAGGACAGCCATAGGAAATCCAGATTTCTGTGATTGCATTCAGAGAAACAAACCAAACAATCAAAGTGTAAGTTAGACTTTGGGGACTGCAATAGCACCTTTTTGCTCTTTTACTGTCAGCCTACTTGTTTTGTAGCACGAATGTACAGAATCTGTCAAAGGTTGTCATCTTTACCTGATTGCCTGTTTCTGTACAGGATTGTATGTGAATATAATTATCAAATGAAATACAGTGAAACCTCCCTATACCGAACACCCTTGGGACCAGAAAAAAGTGTTCAGTATAGGGAGGTGTTCGGTATAGGGAAGTTTGATAGCATTGAAAGTATATATTTGGGACTGAGAAATGGTGTTCAGTATAGAGAGGTGTTTGGTATATGGAGGTGTTCGGTAAGGGGGTTTTACTGTATACAAATTGGTATTACCTAAACACTTTTCAGTTTCTGACTAGTTTACTTTGTGAAAACCACTACATTCATTGAACAAAAAGCTCCCTTTCTTAAAATTCAAATAATAATAATTTTGGAAATTTATTTATTTTATTTATTTATTCATTCATTCATTTACTTATTCATTATTATTATTATTATTTTTTTTTTTTTTTTTTATTTTTTTTTTATTATCATTTTTTTTTTGGGGGGGGGGTGCCCATCAAACAAATCAAATGTACAGAATCCTGTGATGCCATACATGTGTAAGGGTCTAGATGATGATACATCTTCCATCGCTGAAATCCTATTTTGCTATAAAAGTAACAACAGCCAACTCAGAGGCCATAAAGGCAGCAATACAACAAGAGACACACAGCTCGTTGACATACATTTCTTCATACTTTTATTACACACCACAAAGTGCTACAAATCCATGTACAAGACGAATCAACACTCAGTCCTACAGCAAGCTGGTTCAACATTAGCTGTGTTGTAAGTGTATTATGACCTGTTGTTCCACGTGTACTTACTGCCCGTGCATGTTTTTATTAGTATTTAACATGAATGCCTTCACCTTCATGTTAAAATAATCAGCTGAGTGTTGCCAAATGCTTTTGAACACTATAAGTGATATCCATACACCCAAAGACATGTGATGTTTTTATTGACCTGGTCCTGTTTACCTTGTTTAACTCCTTCAGTGACAACTGAGACTTAAGTCTAACTACTTATGTCAAACTTTTTCTGAATTATCATGAGGTTACAAGATTGATATTCTTTGTAAAAAGTCCTTTCATTCAAGTACCAGCATGCCTACAGTTCCAGACATAACAGCCCAGGTCAACAGCTTTTCTCAGCACACATTGGGCACATTGCACCCAAAGTACACCCGAAAAGCTATTGATTCAGCCCAAAACTTGGCACTGAAAGAGTTAAATTTCTGCAAAGAGAAAATACTTTACAGAGAAAATGGAACACAAAATAGACACTTGAGTTACAAAACATAATGTGGTTGCAAAATCCACTGCATGAACAGCATAAAAATTTACTTCAATAGATCAAGAGAAGTCTGACGACCACCACATGTAATATTACACTGCTTACAAGATGGAACTTTGACTTGAAAAATTACACATGTATCACAATGCACACGTACATGTACATACTGCAGAGACATGGAATGAAACATTCAAATCTACTGGTGGATAGAAAATGTCATTTGTGTTGTATTGATACATACATGCTTGTGCGGAGATGAAAGAAATATTGAAGACAATGTATGAGATACCATGCGAATATGCAAAATGCAACAGTCAATTTTGTTGCACAGGTCTCTTAAAACCTTTACAGTTACGAAAAATTTGGGCACATGAAAAATTGCTGCATTATGATGTAGTCCACAAAATTTGGTACTAAATATCTATGGAC
Organism: Hermodice carunculata; assembly: GCA_964020975.1. NCBI lineage: Eukaryota > Metazoa > Annelida > Polychaeta > Eunicida > Amphinomidae > Hermodice > Hermodice carunculata. Next base: position 68,695,443 of record OZ026629.1, read on the forward strand.
GCAATATTAATATATCCAAGTAAATTGATCACATGGTTGTTTTTGTTTTTGTTTTACTGTGGAGGACCCTGGCTGGTGACCCAGGGTAGGCTTCAAGAGAGCCCCAGTCTTCATAGTATGATGCAAGAATTCTTTTCTTTGAAGGGGTTCGTTTTGGTATCAATGCCTGTCACCAGAGGGTCATCCAACTTATGCTTCTCTATGTACTCTATCATTTCACTCAGGCACTGTGTAAGGGGGGTGCGTTGTAGTGAGCTCTCCATCCGTAACTGCTCCACTACCTTTTTCTGCTGGCCTAGGTTTGACATGGTGCCACCACTAGGTGTCACTACAAACAAAGAGAACAAAACAACACAGCTATAACACAGCAACATATGCACTACAGGTTTAAAGAACATGCACACATGCTCATGCTTTACAAGGCTCCATGTATTCATTTTTTTTTTCTTTTTTAATATCCAAATGTTCATGTTTTTGTGCAAAGCCTAAAAAATTTAAGGTACTGCCAAACCGGGGTAAGTAAATTAACTTGTAGACCAAATATAACAAATATGCATTCCTAATACAATAAACCCTTATACTCAATTCACTGCAAGGCTTTGGAGAATCTGACTGCACTAAACAAAAGATGAACTCAAAATTGTTGAATTACTGTATAAACACAAGCAATCTGGGTGAAAATGTGGTTTCTGTGATAATTTTGGATACACATTTACCTTAAAAAATATTCAAAGATAAAATGATCAATCTTGAGCTACAAGTATTATGTTCCCAATATATGTGTCTGCAAAAACATATTACAGATTTTTCATAACCTTATCTGTATTTTACAAAGGTAATACAGAAATTGGAAAATGCATTTTTTTTTCTTTAGATGGCAAAGTTAATGGAACTACTTGTTTTTGCATTTAAAGAAGAAGTGACAATCTCTTAGAAAATCTCTGATAGAGTTTTGCCCCCAAGTGTGTATTCAGTGTGTAAGTTTTGGTTCGATTAAGATCCAAAAATAAGCTTTATATATATATATATACATGAGAAATAGCTATTTTGGTGCAGATACATATTGTCTGCAACCAAGATTAAAAAGTTAACACGGTCCACTGACAACCATTTTTAAATACATTAAGTGTAGTATATTTACTTTGTCAGATTGTATTGGGGCTAGCACTTGCAAATTAGGACATAGGACAGACAACATAAAAATTCATCAAAATTTCTCAAAATCTCAATATGAATAAAATTATCCAAAACCAGTTGGACATGACCTTTTAATGCATCCAACCATCTCTGGATTTGCAGATTTACGAGATACATTTGCATTCGTTACCTCCCATATGCCTTCTTAAGAAACTAGAAGCGAGTTTTTCGTACGAAAAACATTATGCATCCCATCAGCATGACATCAGTGATCTATTGAAAATGTAGTTAAAACCAATCAACTTTTTGCAGGCCCTGTGACTTTAATATTTGACCTCAAGGTCACTCATAACCAATGTTTTGCAAAGTGTTACCTGCATACATACTGCACTACATTTGAGTCAAAACCCCACTTAATCTTTGTGGGTACTGCAGGGGAACTTAAAACTTAATTTTCATTGAAGGGCTCTATGACCTTGACCCTTGACCTCAAGGTCACCTCTGAGCACATACATTTAAGGGAAGTCTCACCTGCATAAATAATGACCAAGTTTGATGGATTTCAATCATACCAATTTGAAGATGTGGTAGGGAAAGCATTTTATTTTGCAAGGCATTATGACCTTGAACTATGACCTGTAGGTCATCCACAATCATATGAAAATAAAAATTCCCCCAAAATCTATGGAGTATCTGAACCAAAAACTTCCAGTGAATCAGGCTTATGGTTTTGAAGAAGTCAAAATGTGAGCTACCATTGCAGACCCCAATGACTTACATGGTAATCAATCAGAATAAGAAAGTTAACAAAACAAAAAAAAAAAAAAGTTAAAAATAAAAAAATCATTGGAGCATAGCCCTTTGAACAAAGTTGGTAGATTCCTGCCTGATGTACATCCCCAACAAGTTTGAAGTGAATCTGGCTAACTGGTTTGGGGAAGAAGTTGAAAATGTGAATTAGCAATGCATCCCCATTGACTTAAAGAGTAATCAACAGAAATGTATGCAGTTTGACCTTTCAAAGTCACTGGGTTTTAAAATAGGCTACTACACATGTACCTACAACCCTTAATAGCAGATGAACGCAGGTCACCCATGTGTGAAAGCAGTAACAGTCATGACAGCTGTCACACCTGATGGGACAGTGCCGTAAACTGGGCCAGTACTATGACATGTCAAACCTGACTGCCATAATACACATCCTGATGCAACACTGAGCAAATCATAATACACACTATAATGTTAGTTTTGTGTGTTACACCCTGGTTTCTAAGCGTGTTCCACCAGCCATTAGACCAATCTCTGAGCTTCAAGTGAAGCTAAACTGGTCAGACTATTGTGCGAATGAGTTAGCCATTATTGGCCAAGTCTTGTTTTGCTTTACAGATTTAAAATAAACCATTCAACTTGAAAGCCCACAGGTACTTTCCTATTAATGTTAAATAGTAACCTTGGGCCTATAATGCACAATTCAGAAGTTATAAGCCAATGTGTAAAAATTGCTGAGCCAGCAGAAAAGTGCAACAAGGATTTGACCGTGACCTTTGACCTGAAGGTTATATATTATTATATGGAGAAAATTTCCCAGACCCATAAATTATCTGTACCAAATTAGGAGGCAATAGGTCAAAGAGGGACAGAAATATAAGGAAAATAAGATACGCTGTGGTGGCGGCAGGGATGGCGCACGACAGGACAAAACACTATATGCATCCCCCGTACAGGGGATGCATAATTACCTACTGTCTACCAATATAATTGCACATACATACACTTTAAACACATACATGTACATATGCTTAAAATGGTCCACATATGCATCCACTTGATGTGGTTGACATCCACATCTACTTGAAACCTTTGAGCTACACAAATTGTCAGTACATAGCACCTGACCAATAAATACAAGGAAGTATTGAGATATAATAATTATGGCCTGGCTGAAGTGTGGAGAGTAAGATGCTGGCAGCACCTCCCACTCCTGCCAAACTTTACCTCAGCATCAATCTTCACTGGTACTTTACAGATATATTTCACTTCATGTGATTAGCACCAATAAGAAATCTTCAGGAGGCTATGGCAGGCCACACCACAAGAACCAAAAGAGTATTATTCCACACACTGCATGTTGGTAGGTTATTCCAAGTTGTCAATTAGTGGGCATGCATATGGTTTTACAAAAGGATGAAATGTGCCTCCTAAAGGTTAATTTCTTGTCACAAAGATTTTGTTCCATATTTTGCATATAATGTACATGTTTAACTTTTGACCAGTAAACTTAACACCAAAACTGAAGTATGAAAAATAAATATTACTGGGAACTGTCTCCCAATGCTCTGACCTCTTGGGTCTTCATAGCAGGAAGGAGGCTCCCTTTTGAAATTATAGTACAGTGGATATGGACCTCATTAATTCGTATGTCTCATTAATCTGAACACTTCTCCTGGAACAGAATTATTCATTTCAAGTGATAGTGATTCAGTAATCCAGATGCTTCATTAATCTGAACAGTTCACTGGGGTACAAAAGTTTTCGGATTAACGAGGTTCCACTGCACTGAAACAAATTGGCTCATGCACTTGATATGGAACTGGTTCACATTGTTTGGCTTGAAATCCAAAACACATGGATTAAAAGGTGTCCTATCTGATTAATTTTGCAAAGGAGCATCAAACCTTTCTCACCCAAAGAAGTTACTGCAGCCTTTTACCATGGTGCTGTACTTTTGTATGGAAGTTGAAAACAAAGCATCGTTTTATTCTGCTTTGCCAGTAAAGTTGGTAGTTTCAAAAGAGGAATATCTTTATGTTTTACATTGTGGGAACGTTTTTGCATAATAACAATTACGAAATGATAAAAACACGCATAGTGTTTGCCACAATGGTGTTCACATGTCTTTTTGGACAACAAATTTTAAATTTAGACACTTGAAACTCATGGTATTTTTCAATGGAATGAACAGACACTGGACACCTGTAAGCCCTGAAATCTTGAAATTAGTACTTTAGACAGTCCTTAATCCCAAATTCTATGTAAATACACAGTACATTACAATTCCAGAAAAGAAAAATAATAAGGCAAACAATATTAACTACAAATATTTTGATTCATGTAGAAAATCTTTTAGTGTGTTCCTGAAAAATCATCCTTCCAAAAACACTGTTGAGAAAAATGCATGGTCTGGATCACATTTATATGATAATACTGTAATATGTCTTTGAGATGCTATATACAGCATGTACACCAGGTTCGCCTAGTCATCACATGATCACTATAAGCTGAAGATGTGAAAGCACATTCAAAGAGCATGCTGGTCATAAAAAAATATTTTAGTAAAAAACATTATGATGAAAGTTACAGCCCCATAACCACCACTCAAAATAATTAAACATTAGGAAAGCTACTTTCCTTATCAAATAAGCAAAATAAAACAGTCACACAATAATAATTATCTTCATGCTAAAAGATATGTCAAGGAAGATGATCTCTCAAGACACTCACTCTTCAGTGAAAGATTAAGAACTTTTGTGGAAACATGGCATGGGCAATCTAAAGGAAATGAGCCCATGATGAAGAGTGGATGTGTCCAGAAACCCATCAGAAAAAGAGTAAGGGAAGAAGAAAGTGGCTAGCATTGCTTGCACACAGTCCAGTATGTTCACCTTAAATCTCTTTGAAATCTTCACACTGATGCCAAGACTCTTTCAGTGAAGCTTTTCATTTCTCATGTTTTACAAAATGAACCCTTTCTCAAATTTTCAGTTCTAGGGCCTTTCATTCATTCATTCATTCATTCATTCATTCATTCATTCATTCATTCATTCATTCATTCAAAACAACCCATACGGGTACTACTATTGCTTTAGAACTGAGGATTTCAAGGACACTCATTCTGCAGATAGATATTGAAAAACAGTATTGCATGAATGATATCAAGAAACAGTATTGCCACATGGGTCCTCATGTGTCTGAGTTGATATCCTGTGTAGGATGCGCAATCCTATAAAAGTGTCCATGCTAAACTGACCAGTGTTCAAGTGACACTGATTCATTTCTCTGGTATTCACTTTGCAGACAGATATTTGGCAACAACCTTTCTTTGCAATGTGTCATTTCTTGGGATCCTCCATACAGAATGTCAATCCAGACATATGTAGGCTAATGAAGCAATACCATTACTGTTATAGATGTAAAAATGATTGTTTGTTTTGATTTGGAGAGGTCACTGTACTCAGTGACTGTGTCCACAGTCACTGAGTTCGTCTGCTTTGTTGGGGGTGATTCTCATGATTTTGTAAACAATTAGAATAAGCTAGAATGGTGACCAACATTCATATGTGGTCCACACATGTCTCACTCAGTGAATTGGGATGTGTGACTAATTGGAAAACTCTGGAATACTGGTGAGATTTCTAAGCCCAGATATATAAAGCAGCTCTTTTCATAACTGAGAGAGATAGATTTCTGAGATCTGACAGAAGCTGTGTGACTTCAAGCCAGTGCGACTGTGAGCCATTGTTATTGCCCAGGAGATACTCATTTATACATTGTACTTGTAGAGTGTGGACAGTGTCTTTGAGTGGACTGGTATATTTGGTGTTAATTGTACCACATTGGAACCAAACTGCACCTCTGTGGGATTTGGATCAGCACCATGCCTTTGATGACACATTGGAACCAAACCATACTTCTGTGGGATTTGTACCAGACTATATGGCACCTGCCATAGGACATGGAACTGTGGGCAGTACGTGTGGATAATCTCTCACTAGGGATTAGGATTTACCTACAGACTGTTTTACTATTAGAAAATCTAGCTAGGTGTATAATTTCATTTACCTACTTTGTACTGATTTTTGATTGTTAATATATTGATATTGTTAAAGTTATATCATTGTTGTCATTCTTTGTTGAGTTCTGCTGCGATCTAGAATATTCAGAAGGTGGGCATCGTAACAATTACTATACTTCTCTCTGCAGAGAAAATGTTCACTGGATTTTTGGTTCTAAACTACATGTGCCATTATGGTTTTCCCATTATAAGAATGCTTGTCGAAAGGTCCCAGACTGGAAGTTTGATGATCAGTTGTTTTTTGAAACAGCAACACTGCAAGAAACGTAAAACTGTTGGTATACATTTTGTCCTTGCTTAAGTGAAACAATCTCTTCTCAGAGAGGCTTAGGTGATCCACCATTGACATGTAACTAGCCAGTGTGCCAGTACCACTGGCCCCCTTCATTCATGCTCCAGTCTGTCTATGAACATTTTCTGACACTACTTTTCCTCATGGGATCATATTTCTTTAATCATCCATGCCCACTGCGGTGTCACCGTGTCATATTTCCATGAAGGGCCTTCATCATTTATATTCCTTAACCATTTCCCCCGTCTTGAGTTAAGACTGAGTCAACAGCTTTCCTAGGCATGGGTTGGCACAAAGTGCCCAACCCATGCCTAGGAAAGCTGTTGACATTGGGCATGTGATCCTGATAGGTCTCCTCTACAATTCTCAATCAAACTGTTTTTCATTATTGTCAAAATTAGCTGAAAACACTGAAGCCGACGACATTTGACCAGAAGCCGGTTTTGACTGGTTTAATGGGGGAAAGGGTTAAACAAGACTGCTACTATACAGTACCAGAACTACCAGCAAAAATTAGTTTCATATTGCAGCTGGCCTCAGAATACAGGTCAACTGATTACAGAAATAAACTTGCTTCATAAAAAGGTGGTTTTAAAAAAGATGTGGTCTCTCAACTGAGCTGGTATTTATGACAGGTCCTACCATAATTTTACTTTTTCTTTTGTACCTATTTATGTAGCTTGTGTTTGACAGTATGGGCACGTACATGTATGTAGTCAGACTTCTATTGTATGTCAGTTTCTTGACAAATTAGTTTATCTGACATGATAAAGTGGTCTTGTGCTTAATATTTTTGAGATCAGCTGAAAAACTATAAGCAGAATCATGCAAACACGTCTTTCCTCTAATCAAAACATGTCAATCATGTTACAAAATGCACACACTACTACATGTGTGACACTCCCATGTAAGACCAGAGAATATGAAAGTATATTTCGCATATATTTTCGTATATAAGTAGCATGAAAACCTTTTAGGTGCATAACCCTACAACTGGAGTGAGGTCATCAAGTAGTACTTTAACGTGTACCTTTCATGCATGCCTTACAGCAGGTTTCAAGAGATTGATGTTTTTTTAACTTTTTTCTCGAAAGTAAAGGTACATATTTTAGGGAAAAGCTGTCGTGGATGACACAGGCCATAACATAATACCCTCCAGCATGGTGCCACTAATAAATCAATGGCCCTTTGCCACTCTCTTGGTCCACTGTTTGCAAGCTCTCTGGCATTTCATAGTTTTATCCTTGATTTCTGTCAGTCTTAAAGTGATTTTTTTCACATATAGTATCTTACACACTTCTAGCTTTCATTATTCACTTGTTACTATTATCTTGTACATAAAGCTTCCCATACGCTTCATTGTCTCAACCACCTTTAGTCTTTCAACTGGCAGGACTTTTTTATGACACACACACATTTATATTCTTTACATTTGTCTTTTGTAATTCTCCAGTGGGATCTGTAACATTACTATTAATATTATGTATTTGGGACTTCTGCCTTTCATACTTTTCTACTTAATGTGTTCATGCATATATATTGCGCCCATTCATCTGGTCACTTTAGCATTCAAGAACAATGTAATCTTCTTGCCCCATGTATAAATTGTCAATTTCAGACTTGGTTCAGACAAGCCATGTACATGTATGCATATAAGATGGACCCTGAGCATTAACAGAACTTTATGCCTAGAGTTATAATCATTATGTTCCAGTTCATTTCTGAAATTTCAAGACAATAATATAATGACTGGTGGTTTAACCTGTCCTTTTACAAAACTACTGAATGCACGATGTACAGTAAGCATCTCTCCCTTCAAACCTGAGCACTGCCCAAACCATGCCTATACATTGTACACCTGCTCATGGTCCATGGTCTTTATCTATGTCATGGTAATTATTCCCAATTTTACTCACTATAGGATGTATTCATATTTAAATGCGGTCCCACTCTAACACCTATTGAGTAAAAGAGGGAGCCACCCGCATCAGGGCAGATCCATGTATTTAGCGTGGTTAAAAGTACTTTCTCAATAAAATAAACAACACCAACGCAGAATAATCTCAAGAAAATGTATTAACATATATTTGAAACATACAGGATGCTCAAATTGATTAGAAATTGGCTCTCTTTTGGTTGAAAAGGTGCTATTTGTGGATGTTCATGTAGTACATATTACAAATCTGCCCTGATCATGGTGGAAGCATCAGTCTGTTGACCTGGCAACACATGAAGTAAACAGGATCGCAGTTGAAAATGAATGTCTCCTATTACAGCATTCACCCTTTCCCGCTCAAATCTGCCACAAGTGCCCCGATGTATATTGTCCTCTACTCTGATGTTTTGATTAAATTTCATATTAAATGGAAAATACTTTTGCTGAGAATTGTAGATAAGAGCTGTCATGATGGCATAAAGCACCCAACCCGCACCAAGGAAAGCTATTGACTCAGTCTCACTCTGACCAGCAAAGGTTTAATACCTTGTCTGGGTACAATGGCTGTTGAAAACCAGGTTTCATAATTGGTACATGTGTGGTGTTCAGAACTCAAACACTACATGGAGTTGATCTTTGTAAAGTAATCAGTACATTTTAATCCCTGTGTTGACCTGTGTAAACTAACCAGTACATTTTAATCCCTGTGCTGACCTGTGTAAATTAACCAGTACATTTTAATCCCCGTGTAAACTAACCAGTACATTATAATCCCCATGTTGACCTGTGTAAACTAACCAGTAATATCCTTGTGTTAACCTATGTAAACAAATCTGTACATTTTAATCCCTGTGTTGACCTGTATAAACTAACCAGAACATTTTAATCCCCGTGTTGACCTGTGTAAACTAATCAGTACATTTTAATCCCTGTGTTGACCTGTGTAAACTAACCAGTACATTTTAATCCCCGTGCTGACCTGTGTAAATTAACCAGTACATTTTAATCCCCGTGTAAACTAACCAGTACATTATAATCCCCATGTTGACCTATGTAAACTAACCAGTAATATCCTTGTGTTAACCTATGTAAACAAATCTGTACATTTTAATCCCCGTGTTGACCTGTGTAAACTAACCAGTACATTTTAATCCCTGTGTTGACCTGTATAAACTAACCAGAACATTTTAATCCCATATTGACCTGTATAAACTAACCAGTACATTTTAATCCCCATGTTGACCTGTGTTAACTAACCAGTATATTATAATCCCAACGTTGACCTGTGTAAACTAACCATTAGATTTTAAATACTTGTCAAAGCAGCAGTATTAATTATAATATACATACTGATTATGCTTATGATTACAGCAATGCAGACGATTCCAGTTGCTGCCCTCTGCTGCCCAATGTTTTCTTCACTGTGTTCCAACAATGTGAAGAAAGCAAAGCCAACTGGGCAGTCTGCTTAAACTGACACATCCCCAATAAGGCAATACCAATTGAGAATAGTTCTGCATGGGCCTAGTTCTGGTGCTTCAGACTGTTTGATGCATCTGCATCAATGAAGTCCATTTTTTGTTTTAGATGTGGGTTTTATTTCATTGTGCCAGCATCCAAACAGCTGTATGGCTGGACAAGCCCATAGGTTACACCCTCCAGCAGTGGCTGTGTTATCTGTGGCTGCCAGACATGCTGTGGTAGCCACAGTCAGGCTCCATACTGTCCTACTGCCTACAGTTTGTAAATGACTAATGCTGCCCCTATACAGTCCCTGTTACCCCGTGCTCCCTCTCTCTCTAAGTCTAGTATAATGCACAGACTGAACCACACTGTGCAGAGATGGAAATACTGTCAGGTTTATTGTGGCACATCATATCTGGCTCTCTTTGCACTGCACACTTCTGGTCGTCAGGACAGAATAATCACAGTCAGCGGTCACAACATTGCTCTTTGATATATGCCTGCTCGCAAGGATAAGGTGCCTGGTTTCTTTTTTATTTATTTTTTTTATTAAGATCTGATTATGAAGTTGACAATATTTTACCCCGTGAAATGTGCCTAGATGTTACCAACCTGATGCCTCTTCCTAGGACAGATTATTAATCTGGATCTGTCTATCACATTATATCAGAACGTAATCCAATTTCTGTATGTGAGACTGGACAGTTATGCATCACCTCTGTTTCCTGTATTGATTGCTGCCATTATCGGACATTAGGCAGTGGTGACCAGCACAGAACATATGTCCCTGACAAACAGTGTGATGTAAGGGTCCAGCCTGTGCAATGTTAAGGGAGGCAAGAAAACAATTATACAAGTTATAGACGATACCCTCTTCACTTTAAAGTTACATGTATATGGAGTCAACAGCTTTCCTTGATTAACTCAATACTTCTAAAGTAAAGCTATTGATGCAGGACATGCTGTTTTGATAGGCTTGATCTATACATGTTTAAGGGAAAAAGATTAAAATAGAAAACACACCCAGCCACACAGCTGTAATCGCCCCTTGGCCTCATACAAAAATGAGACATCTGTCTTCTTAAATGATTGTCAAGATGTTCCCAAAGAATCTTTTATATGAGAAAATAACAATATCTACTTTCCAGGAAATGGCTGGCAGCAACAGATGAGCCTCCCCGCTTGCTGTCTGTCCAATGTAATATAGAGTTTTCACACACCAAAGCAAGGACCAGGCCTCCACCCTTGTCCTTGTCTTTAAATAAACACACATTTCCCCTGACCTAGGCAATTTTTTCCAGTAACCTGTAAAAGCATTAAGATTCATGGCCATACAGTGGTCTAAGGTGCTACCCCTGTTGCTCTAAGTAAATAATTCAGGGAATCCTGCTCATTGCTGGCATCTTCAAGCACTGCGATCATCATACATGACTCTTATTTCTAGCTGCAGCATTGTGATATCCCTCCCAACCATGACCTTTCCCTTACAGAAATTTTAGCTTGGAGTAAGCTAACACAGCATTTTTGCTGCAAGCTTACCATGGACATCATAAATATGATTGCAGTAAGGTGACCACAGGCTCCCATTTGAATCATTGCAACCTTACGAGGGTCATATCAAGATGGTGCATGCTTGCACAAAGCTTGCAGATGCTTGCAGATTTAGGTTGCAGTATGCTTGCAGGGTAAGCTTGCAGATTGGCTGTTAGCTTGCAATGCTAGGTTGCAGGAAGATTGCCATGTTATCATCTGCAATCTAAACGAGAATACATGCTTGCCACAAGCTTGCATTTGAAACATGGCAATCTTGCACTAGCTAATGCATCTGCTTATGGAAGCATGTGCAAGCCAGCAACTAATATATCTCTGCATATGTGAGTGTGTGCAAGCTAGCAGTTCTGCATTCATGCTGACATTCTTTTTGTTTTCACTGCCTGTGACTAAGGTTGCAGCATGCCCAAAATAATGATGTGATACGTTAGTGTCTACGGCTATAAAATTATTTTCATGAATACTATTTGCAACAGAAACGTAGACTATTTATCATCCATGGTTTGTCAAATCGATATACCATACTTTATTTTTTTTTATACAATCAAATTTTAAATGTACAGATAATATGCAGACATGATTGTCTCCTTACATGTGAAAGGCATGCAGTTGTAGAATGTTATTATCACTGCAAATTAAATGTGATGAAGAAATGCTAAGGAATATTTGCCTTTGCCATTTAAGTTGAGCAGCCTGTCTAGCTGGGAGCATCAAAGACAATTCTAGGATAAAGTACAAGAAGTTTGCACAATATAAATGATCACAAGGCATTTTACTTTTAAGATTGTAAGTGCCATCTTCGATTATTCTGGCTAACTTGGAGTAGTAGTCAGACCTTGTTTCTGCCAGCTTGCAGTGATCAAGTTGCTTGAAGGGCCAGTGTCTTGCAAGCTGGCGACCAGTGTCTGCAAGCTTCTGGCAATCTTCTGCAAACTTACAACAAGCTGTCATTTTTGTAAGAGAGGACTGCAAGCTTGCAGGAGATAGAGAAGCTTGCAGGAAATGACTGCAGGCTTGCAGACAATAACTGCAGCCTTGCAGACAATAATTGCAGCCTTGCAGACAATAACTGCAGGCTTGCAGACAATAACTGCAGGCTTGCAGACAATAACTGCAGGCTTGCAGACAATAACTGCATGCTTGTAAGAAATATATGCAAGCTTGCTGAAAATTGCTGCATGCTGCATTTAATGGCAGAATGCTTGCAATGCATGGCTGCAAACTTACTGCAAGCTTGCACTAGATGGCAGCCACCTTATGGAGAGCTTGCAAGCATATCGCAACCGGCCTCCAATCATAAGGCAAGCTTAAATTTGTGTAACAGTTAATGGATAAATATCCTACAACTGTTCAATCAACAACTAAATGACAACTGTACATTCTCCAATACCTGCAAACAGGTCTTCCTTGCCTAATTCATTGGTGGGCATAACCACTCCACAAATCTAAAACAAATTTACTGGTAACTCATTTCAATTCTAACTGGTTTAAGTGGTGGGCAAAATAGATGAAAGAGGTCTTTAAAATATTCAAATTCACAAAGTGTACATACATGTATTTGTTTTCAAAGCAGGCCCAATTGGCCATTTGGGCTTTTTATTTTTGTGTCACATTAAACATAAACCTACTTTAAGAATATTTCAGTGGCCTGAGAAATGTGGCTACAAGGAGCTATTTTTCTTTTCAAACAAAGATTCTTTTATTTTTGAAGATTATGATTAAGATTTTTTTTTCATATGTGCCAACATTTTATAAGGCTCACTTTGACTTCACACAGAATTCTCACTCTTCTTAAAAAAGAGCAGTTTCAGGGGGAAAAGAATCTCTCCGATTTGACAGCTTTATAGGTTTTAATATGCAACCTGATAGCCTTTTGGGACTACCATAAATAAATCAGATCCACACAAACCACTTCACTCTTTAACCCCTGCCCCAGCAGAACAGCTTTTTATGCTCCCATCTGCCAGCCATTACCAGCGTCCATCATACAAAGGAGCAGGCAGGACACTGGATGCACCTTGTACTGCATAACAGTGGTTCCTATCCCCAGAGAGAATGCCCTGCATCAACTTCTTGGCAGAGGTTGTGCTAAGTGTCCACTCTGTACCAAGAGAAGCTATTGATTTAGACTTACGTGAACTAGACAAGGGTTAATGTATTTGATTTGCTGACCTCAGTGGCAGGTTGGCATATCCATCATTTTTTTGATCAAGTGAGGCAGTGACAACACAACCATATTGGCCTAGGGTGTGTCAGAAGGGCTGAGGTGTGCAATACATGAGGGCAGTACAGCACAGACCCAACATGTATTCTGTTATGGAGAAAAGACGAGTATCACTAGATTCTTGATTAGAAAACGACGAGGCCGCTGGCAGCTGAGTCGATTTGTAAATCAAGAATCTACTGATACAAGTCCTTCCTGTGACTAAACATTAGATGCATTTTCATACTTGGATCTTCTACATCATTGTTTTGACAGTAATTAGCACCGATGCCACGTGGAACTATTTCTGACTGTCGATGCATCCATACATAATAACTTCCAGCTTGTACACATGAGTGATTACAACAAGGTGCACAGATTTGCCTGCACTGATCCTCAACCACTGATTAGAGGAGTGGTCAGAGGAAACCGATATGAAAGGCAAGCACATGAATCTTAGCAGATTGAAATCCACTCATTATCACCGAGAAAATGTGCTTGGTAAAATTGTAAGAACATTGCAAAATTTCAAAGTCTAGCATTTCTGGTCACTGAAAATAGTACCCCTTCAAAGGAACTTCAGGTTAACAGTAGATTTGAAGCAAATAATCTTCTATGAAAACAAACGATTTTATACGCATGTGATGTTAATCTGTATTTAAAATATGTACTTTTCATCTGTGCAATATCTTGACTCTGCTTTTCCATGTTTACTTCAATATTTAACATAGGCCCATACAAATTAAATGCACCTTAATGTGCCCAATCCACCACTTGGGACATGTATGGTTGGATTGTATTGCAACACTGACCAAGGATCCACACAAACTGATATATTTAATTCCAAAGCGGTTTGATACACATGTTAACTTTATCCTTTTCCTCATAGTGACAATATTTTGTACACAAACAAACATCAGTCACCATCATTAGGCCCATATTGAAATTGAAACTACCAGTCCCAGAGGATTTTTTGCTTAGAGGGATCCATACCAATGAACAATTGCAGGCAGTTGCCTCTGAAGATGGCAACACTTACATGTATGCTGCACAAGGCACGCCGCACCTGAGAAACTATGCTAACAAGGTTACCATTTTCTGCAGGAATGAGCACATTTATGCAATTTAAATTTGCAGAAACTGCGATTTCAATACTTGATAATCAGGAATGGTGCTTAGTCAGGGATTAACCACTTCAGTTTAGATATAGTCGTTGGGAAAAACAGACAATGAGGTTCTGTATTGAATGGAGCCAGACAATCTGCTGCTAGTTATGAAGCTAATTAAACGGAAAGTTGATACCATGATTTTTTTGTTTACTTTTTTTAGTTTTAATATTTTATTTTATTTTACTTTTTTATTTTTAGTCACTTGCGAGGGCTGTGTGACATGTTTTGCTGCACTTTTTGCATAAAGCTGAACTGTCTGTATCAATCATACAGGCTTTGTCACTGCCTAAGCTTTAGGGTGCATGGTTGGCAGAGCTGCAACACGCTTGCTTTTCACCTCTGCGGCCTGGGTTTGATTCACAACCGGGGAAGCATGTGGAAAGAGTTCCTATCACTCTGACTGTGCACGGTGGTTTTCTACCAAGTCCTTCGGTTTCCTCCACCAAACATGTAGGTGGGAAAGTACATTGTATACGCCACCATCTATGCCATGGAGAGTGATTAATATAGGCTTGGCCTGCTTCACAATCCATGTAAAAGATATGAGTCTATACTTTATTCCAGGCCATGGTTATGCGTTTCATCACTACTGCTGCAAAGAGGCCACTTTGGTGCAAACACAGAAAAATAGATTCCCTGGTATATGCCTTTCCTGTACAAGGAGGTACGTGCATAATCAACTGTATGTATCTTATACAGTTATTGCCATTTGATTGACATAATCAGTCATTCAACTATACCTTGCACGTTTAAATAGTAATTTTTTCAACAAATAATTTTCACACACTGCCATTTACTGACATAAGGAAACATGGCCACACCATTAGTTTTCGTTTAATGCCCCAAAAACTCGTGTTTTTTAATGGCAATAACTTTCATTATTTTGTAGACTTTGCCACACACAGCACATTAAGACGGACACATCAACCACTGAATCATGTCTACAGTACTTTTCCATTCACTGGATGCTCCAGGGTCATATCATGCCATCCCCTCCCCTGAAAAAGCTGTGATTCAAAAATCTCCAGCCTGATGTACAGTTGTGTGTACCTGTAGAACGGGCCGTGTAATTATGGCTGTTCCCGCAAATCAAAATTTTGCTCTTGGCAGTCACAAGTATTGGGCTTACTGCAAAGAAATAGGTCACATCCATGCAGCGTGAGCATGTCGAATGATGACCTTTCTGGGATATAGGTCAATGACACATGGGGCTTTATTCTAACAATATCATCAAGGTTGTGAGAGGAGGGCGGAACATGATCAAGTGAGCAAGGGAGCTATAATGAAGTGTAGTGCCACCATCCAGTGGTATGTACATGTACATATGCGTACGTGCACCGTGATGAAAACTTTCAATGGATTCTTCATAACATATAGTCTTTTATCTTCAAAGGGAAGGTCATATACATATACATGTACAGCAATTATTTTCCACCTCAAACAGATGTGTTTGAACTGAAAACATACCCGGGGCCAGGATAACTCTGCCAAGACACTCTACTCTCCAATTCCTGTATTTTACAGCAATTGTTTGTGTGACAGTCAGTTGAGTAGTGTGCCCAAAGGCAGGTCCAACTAGCTCATCAATATAAACTCCTATATCCACTGCTGATGCTGGCCAGTGCACTTCGAGGCGTTTACAAAGCTATATACACCTGTGGATGTGATGTTGACTCATTTGAGTTATGTCCACCCAAGCATGCATAACAAACCAGGCAGGGTGCTGATCAATAAATGCTACACTGTGGACACTACAGCCTGCAGAAGAACTGCAACTGATAGCTGCACAGCTACAATGTCATCCCAGAAAGTATATCCATTATTTATACAAACTGGCTTATTTTTCAAGGCTCAAGCCGCTCTATACATCTCTGTGAAAATCTATGAAACGAGCACACTGCATTTTGTCAGTTTGTATCGGCAGAAGATGGTTGAGAAGAAAGGGGAACAATGATGAAAGAAACATAGGATGGGCAAATGAGTTGGATCAGGCAGATGAATTGGACAAACAAGAGGGGTGGGCAAGGGGTTGGATGGTGTACAGTGGTCCCTGTTGTATTCAGCCACTGCCATGACAGGTTACCTGCCCTTTGTGGCCACATTTCTCCTGGCTACCCTAGTTAATTTCTTTGTCAATTTACATGCAGTGACAGGCCACCTGTTGTATGTGGCCACTTTTTGTGGCAGAAAGGGTGGCCACATACAGCAGGTACCACCATGCACGTGTAAGTGTGGGGTGGAACTGAAGATGGAACTAAGTGGATAATGATGATGTAAACACTTCTTGTAAAGTATGAAAATGGCTCCACATGTGAAAAGGCGATGGACTCCTCCCTCCCTTGTCATTAAGAGGCATTCCCTGTGAACAAGCAATGTGCTCATGTATGTGGAAGTTACACAACAAAGCACACGCTGGGTTTGCTTGTATTTCCATATCAAATAGAGCATTTTCTTCAGGAAAAAGAAATAATGACTTATTGACCACATCCTACAATGACTTTTTCCACAGTGTACATGCTAATATAGCCATGTAGTCAGTGCACTGCCTGGCCTGTAGCACACAATAAGCCTCAATGGCAATGTCCATGAGTCTTCACAGGTTCATTTTTATTATCCCAAGTTTGCACTCCAGTGTAGCCTAACCCCAATATTGGCCTAACATCCAGCCATCATTTCGTCATTTCTCCTGAGCTATATCTGATCCATGCATTGTTGCTTTTCCCTATATGGCATATGACCTGGGTCACTTATCCTAAAATGGCCAAGAAAACTCACACTTTTCAAAGCTTGAAATGGAACTGTTCCAATTATTCTAATATGTTTGCACCTTCACACATCAAGCACGACTGCACAAGCAGTTCTATTAAATCTTGTTTGTTTTATATTTAAACTTGGGATAAACAGAACCGCTGTCTTGTAACAGGTGATTAATTCACACATCAGATGTGCAAGTCCCATTTAAGCAATACTTTACTCTACCTTCAGCATTGTCATGTACCAGTTAATGGAACTTGATCATCTCATCTGTTGACCTATACCCAGTCACTTGATACACACATGCTCTTTCTGTATCCACACAAATTTATGTCCAATATATATTGTAAATTCACATAATTTTGACATATTTTATTTTTCACTTATGTCAATGATGGTTCAAGACTGAGAATATGAAAATAAAAGTGTAATGAAACAGTATTTCAATGTAGGCCTAATGCGCACAATGCCTCCAAAAATGTGAAATTTAGAACTTCAGTTAAATTCAAATGCCACCAATTCTTAAGTATCCTCTACTGATTATGACTGATACACAAAAAACTTATCATTGCAGAGATAAGACATAATTATATAAGATATAATACATATAATATTTCTTGTACATGTATGTCTTTCATTTAGGTCTGATGGTATGAGAAGCTGCCAAATTGTATTTGCATACTTGGTACATGTATGAAACAATGTCCCTGCCATTAGCAAAAAGAGGTCTTTGACTGTGGGTGGTCTTAAAATGTAAGTCAACTTACAAAAATTATTTAATAAGGGTCTTCAAAGACTGGTGTTGAAAAAGCAATCCAGTCTCTCATGGGATCTGGTCTTATGTACTGTACATTGCTTTAATTTTGCTGTATTCTTATTTTTGCTTCTTCCGCCGATGACCCAAAAACCATGAAATTAAAAATACTGTGAGATTGTATTTGAATATTATTTGCATTAAAATTGTGTCCAATAATAGTGAAATTAAAAATACAGTGAAATGTCAAAATTGCAAAACCTCGAAAATTTGAACACACAAAAAATAAAGCAATTTACAGTATTGCCTGTACCACAGCACTTTTGATTCATGGATGAAATTCTGGAGTACAGCACATCCACTCAGGAATCCAGACCTCATTCATGCATACACCAGATACATATGGCATGCTAGACAATTCACGTTGACCTTCCATCCCTAATAATTTGTCTTTAGAGATTTCTGTGCAGTTTAATGTGGTAACAGATTGTACACTCAATGCATATCACAAGTACACAATGTTTTTTCATTGTTTGATCTCTATTATATTAACCACTTTATCATTGTTTGGTTTGTACCATATTACTAAGCATTTTTTCAATGCTGGATCTATACTCATTATGGAACATTTATATAATCGCTGCACACAAAAACTTATCACCCACAATATTTTTGCAATGAGTCACTTAGAATCACCAGCACTTAGATTTTAAAATAAAATTTAGGGACACCATTGGAGGTAAGATACCAGAAACAACCTTTGCTCACAAGTTCAATTTCAGAGAACACATACATTTATTTTTATTTTCTGTCTCACCCACTCCTTTCAGACTCAGATAAGAAGTATCTAATTCAGTAGAAATAGGGGCAGGAGTTCACAGATACACAGCCATTGCAGTCACTTGATGTAAGTGCTGATAACAGATGTGTACGAAGAGCCAGCATCCATCACTAATTATACTCAATCTAGCAAAAAACTCCTTTCAAAGTATGTCCATTCATCACAGTATTCTGGCTAAACCGAACAGACACAATAATCTTTAAAAACGTGACCCACAAATTCTGTGGCAGGACTTTGATGTGGTTTATCATTTTTACCAACAGTACACCTGGGGAGAGGGGGCACCAGAAGGTATCCACTTTTGAAATATATATGTAGTGAAACCTGTTTTGAGAGACGAGGAAAGACCACCTGCCTTTTCAGACCATGTTTACCTTGTCCCTTTTGCTATCTTTCCCATGTTACTCCACTTCTACTGAGAGACCACCTACCTTATGTGACCACTTTTTGCCCTGCCCTAGGGGCGGTCTCTCAAAAACCAGGTTTTACTGTATATACATATATACACTTATTAAACCCACCACATGTTGTTGATATAGTTTCATTTGAAATACAAATCAAACTTAGGCAAATTTTTTCCAGGAGTTTTATTTTACTCTTGTCAGCTAAACTAGGAAATCATCTATCGTCTAGGTTAGAAAGTCTTCTTTGTCCAGGAGGGAAGTTCAGTGAAACTTCTCTTTCATAAAGACCCCCCCCCCCCCCCCAAATGACCAAATTAGGTCACTCATGTGACAGGAAAAGTACTGGGTAAAGATCTTGAAAAGGTGGCCTTTCAAGGCAGGTAGTCTCTCATTAGATTGGTCTCTCTAGACAGGGATCATCGTACTGAATACAGGGCACAAGAGCATTCTGTGTACTCTTGAAAATAAACAAAATGGTGGAAGCTTCCACTGGTTATACGTCCTTTATGTTGAAAAGAGTGAAATTTATTTTACAATTTAAGTGAAGAAATCAATGCACCTGTTAAAACAGAACCATGCTAACAAAGGAAAATCTTTGATCCTGTGTTTTACCGATCAATGCATATGAATTGTTGAATTTGTCACCACAAAGTACATGTATTTTGGTCTGGGAAGAACTGATTTGATACCCTTCAAACCTGTAACATTTTAAGAAAACAAATTTTGTCACCATAAGTCTGACATGTATATGTATAATATCATACCACATCATGAATAAGTGAAGCAGAATCAAACCTACTCTGATACAAAATGTGGCAAATACATGTACATGTACCTACATACACACAGCCACAAGTACCTTCAAGTAACTTCAAACAGTATAGAACCCACCTTAATAGGCTGCTGTAATGGACTGGCTCCTAGTCGTGTGGCTTGAATCCTATTGACGGCCTGTAAAAACACAAGGAAATAATATAAGGTCAAGAAATTCTCCCAAGCCATGAGTAAAGGATACACATATATTTTTCTGATGTTCTTGCTACAAACAACTTGACAGAAACCAGACACAGTGTTTCACCCATGGGCAAAAACCATTATATGCATCCCCCGCCCTCCACAGGTCTGCCAGCATGTTGAAGTCAAATTTACAGTCTTCTACAGACTCCCTCAAATGGCCAGTCACTCCATGTCAAAATTACTCACAGCAACTGAAACTCCATAGGTCCTTTTCTTGACCTGGGTATACTTGACCGACTGACTTTATTTTGTTATAGGACATATTTTCTGGCAGATACATGACGTGTGTGCAAAGTTTTTTTGAAAGTGAGTTAAAGAGAACAGGAAGTTACAGCCCAAACACAATTTTACAAGGAAATATCACAGTAACCCAGACACTTGACATAGTGCCCTACTTTTTGTGCAGGCCACATATATTATCACAGTTTCATGATTCTGTGTCAAAGGATAATTGTTATGGCCCAGACATGAATTTCAGTTTTACATGATTGTACATGTATCACTGTGACCCAGATACTTGACCTGGTGACTTATTTTTGTCACACGAAAGACCTTTAGGTTGTTACATGCATGTGTGTATCAAGTTTCATGAAGCTAAATTAAATATTAAAGGAATTATAGTGCAAACACTCTTTTACAAGGGTATACCACAGTGATCCAGATACTTAACTTTGTAACCTACTTTTAATGCGTAACACCCCCTCCCTCGTGCTAAGATAAGCATTTGTGTAAATTTTCATGATTGTAAGTCAGAGGACAATAGGGCTAGAGCCCTGACACAAAGTGTAATGGCCAATATGTCAGTTTAATCTCTAGTGTGACCTTTCAAGGTCACCCAAGGTCAAGATTAACTACACCAAATATAAAACCCACAGGTAAATTCCTATTAATGTATATGGTAACTGTGGGTCTATGATCCACCATTACTAAGATATAAGCCAAGATATCAGCTTGACTTCCAGTCTGACCTTTCAGATCACTCAAGGTCAAGTTTAACTACACCAAATGAAAGCCGATAGGTATTTCTTATTAATGTTTACAAGTAACCATGGACTTAGGGTCCATCATTAAGAAGATATCACCAATATGTCAAATTTGATGGGTCAGAAAAAACAAGAAGAAAGAATTTTTTAAAAATCCGAAAAAATCTAAATATCAATGGAACATAACAATACTTATACGATACAATTTCCCATACCCTACCTATAGTTTATGTGTACCACATATCAAAGAAAAAGGTGAATAGCTAGGAGTTATTGGAAAGATAAGATTTATTGAAGCGGTGGCGGCGGATCTCGTCAATCTACTAAACACTATATGCATCCCCTTACAAGAGGATGCATAATGAAACCATCAAGCCTATATATATGTTAGCTCATGCAAGGGCTGTGATGTAGTGAGTGTAGCCCCGGCTGCCGGCTCTTAGTAACTCCTGCTCTTATGATTATTGATTAATAACATGATTTTCAGCCATTGACCATTTATCATTGCCAGCATACAGAATTGTGGTAAATTAAAAATTTGTACCAGCAATAATGGAGAGGCCTGCACATCCATTTCTAGTTTGTACACTGCAACAAGCTAATTTGGTTACCCTTTGGCCCCATAAATCCATCCGTAGAGAGCCAGGTAACCTTATTTCTAAGTAATTGCCATATTATTCACAAAGATAGAAATATTACTTCCCTACATCAGACAAAAATGCCTCAATATATTTTTGTGAGCCACAAAGGTGCCTCCCTGTTTCTTTTGAACCACCAACTCCAGAGGATTTATCAAATGAGTACTTTGACCACTAAATGTGAACACTCCTAGAGATATCATCTCCAGGTATATATAGCAGCAACATGATGACATAATAATGCTATCAGCAGAGAATCATCTGCATGGCAGTGTTTCTGTTAACCCCCAAATGGGGGTATATTACCCTTTCAAAACCTAAACCACCCACTGAGAAAATTGTAAAGAGTCACAAGTGCTGTTTATTCACATGTAACATTGGTAAAAGTCTAGACTTCTGCCCTGTATTTCCCTTGTTGTGATCCCCTCAAAAAATTCCTAATGGAAACACTGCATGCCATTTAGTGGTGGCACTGAGCTAGTTGTTTCCTGCAAGACTATATTTTGAATCAGGGTGGGACTTTATCTTAATGATGCTTAATTTTTCAGTCACCTGTCTGAGTAGTCTCCATGTATTGAAACAGAAAAGCCCCTATGTATCAAACAGCAACAAAACATCCTTGGTCTCTTGTGTGCATGGGAGATTTATACCTGATGGTATTACACCTACAGTCCCTAACACAACGTAAACCATACTTGCAATACTTTCTGTCCCATGGAATAGTTATATTTACCTTACCCACAACCTCATAAATTGACAGAGCAGCACAACTGCACCATAAATGACGGCACAATAAGCTCCCTTTGCAAAGAATTTATGAGGTATTTTTCGTAATTAAAGTGTCATTATATGAAGAAGAATTGCAAGGAACCATGCAATCACCAACCTTTCTTATTCAGTGATGGTGCCCGTACATGATTCATTTGTTCACATAACATGTACAAATGAATCACTAATGTTACAAGTATAATTTCCTCGTTACAGTGACAGTAAAGAATAGTGTGCACCTCAAAACACCATAGCATTATGCAAACTACACCAATAATGCTGAAAAATAATTGTTCTCTGAAACACACTTTTCAACGGTATTCTATGACAGTGATGGCTTACAATGAAATGTAAATAACACCTGCTTACTGACCTTATATCAGCACTGTCAAAATAGACTGGCTGGAACTTGATGACTTTTTCTCATAAGAGTACCTTTGTTCAACAATTTGTATGTTACAAGAAGACAAGTACCTGTATATAAACACTGGAAAATAATTTGAAACCGTGTACCAATTTTGGGTATTGAGGAGGAAACCTGTCTAGGGCTGATGTGGTCTTAGCTTAGAAGTAATTCCAGGACAACTTCTACATTTTTCGTCAAAGTGTACTACTTTCAACTTGTAGGGATGTGTGTTAATAGTAAAGCAGGAAGGTAATTTGGATAGTAAACAAGTCCATGTAATGGTACAATATGTAAGATACTGATACACTACAAAATACCAAAATTTGAGCAAGGTGCAGTTTCCAAGATATTTGTACAGTTTCATGACATTCCAATATAATGCAGCACACCACATATACATTATTGTACAGTGGTGTTCATTCCCAGCACAGTGCAAAAACAGCTCATTATATGGACAAGAAAAGATCGTTCCTATGACTTGTAAAGAAGAACTCGTTCCCATGAGTAACTGAACTAACTACGTCAAATGACTTCACAGCGGAACCTCATCCACAGGACTTGACTGGAGGGCTGTCTACCCAGCAGATTATCTCACAACTACAGTGATTCTTCTCTTGGCATCTTGGCAGACAAATGAGCAAGCTGGTCATTTCATGAGTCCACTGATTCTTTTCTTGGCAGGCCAATGAGCAAGCTGGGTATGTCATAAGTACAGTGATATCTCTCTGGGCAGACCAAAGAACAGGCAGGTTGTGTTAATAGTACTTTGATTCATCTCTGGGCAGACTAAAGAACAAGCAGGTGGTGGCACTAGTGCAGTGATTCTTCCCTTGGCATGCTGGCTGGTAGTGTATGTCCTCTGAGATGGCTCCAGGTTATATATATATATGCCTAAGAAGTTGACTAATAACTTTGTATACAATATAGCCCCAATCTTATCTTTCATCAGTATATATTAATTTGCCATTTACTGCAAAACCACAGCCATTGTAAATAAATGCCTTAAAGGGAAAGGAAAAAATATATAAATCTCAGCACCACAGTCTCCCAGCTTGAGGTGTTTTTTGGTCTCACTCAACACAAGAGTTGTCTTGACCTAGCTGGTATCACATGGGAGGATGACAATTACCATATGCACGGGAGCAAAGTCATGTGGATAATTTCTGCAGGGGAGAAATGTCAATTAGGTTCACAACTGTACAAGCACAAAGTTCCCAGCAACAGGACACTATATCCCATTATGAGAGTTGAGTCTGACTTGGAAACAGCTACATATCCCAAAACCAGCTGGCTGGTACAGACGGGAAGAACTAACCCTATTGTGATACTAGCAGCACTTTGACATGTAATAACACAACTGCGTTGAGTCTCGGACACCTCTAAGTTGTAACACGGGATGAGAAGAAACCCAAGAATATTTATCCAGTTACCACCACTGATTCTGCTACATGCTTCTTTACTATTGTCATTCAATCAATTGGATGACCACCTGGTTTGAAAGACCTTTTTTGGGGGGCCTGTCCTTAAGTACCTTCAAACAGAAACCATTGCAACTGTACATGTACCTTGGCTCACAAGCAACGGAAAAAAACAAAAAGGAAATGTATTCCTATGATACTGGATTTCTTGCATTATAAGTCTTGACCTTCATGTACATTTTGCCATATTTACATAGATATAAATGACACAGAAAAGTGGGTCTGACTTAAAGACAGGTGTGACCAGTAGTTAAGAGAGTGCTTCCTCAGCATAAGACTGAAAACTTCTTTTCAGACATAAACTTGGAGTCACACACATATTGCACACGGATATTGCTAGGAGGCAGGCTACGGGGCTACAGGACGGATGGCTTCATCACCGGGATGGCACACCATACATGACAGAATGTCTTTAAATAAAGCATGCAAGCTGCTAATTATGTTGTTACAAAGGCCAGCTAATATCCTCTCAAAACAGTACTGCCATTTTGTGACCTGTCATAGATAAACTGAGTCTGTCCATACTGAACCGTGAATTCACTAAAAGCTACTCACTCCTAGGAAGATAATGCCCACAGGGGGAAAGACATTTAAATGTCCACAGATTATTCTGCCAAGGCAGGAAAGGACTGGGATTTTGCTGTGTATCTGTGAGCTTCCTGGCTTTCTGCAAGCATAAAAAGCTGTAGCTATTACAGTGGGGGCAAAGTAACACTAGACATCAATGTTTCAGCACTTCACTCTTACAGGCATGCACGCAGCCTCATGTCCTGGACACTAGTACATGTTGTAACATGCCATGCTAAGGTCGCTCGCTATATTGGCAGCAATGACATGTACCAACCGAGATGGGAATGTCTCAAATCCAGATGCTACTCATCCCTGTGTTTGCAGCTTACTAAAGCAAGCAGTGTAAATGGCTTGAAAAACTGAAATCTCTTAAGGAAACAGCCTAATGGCACACGTGAATAAAACATTTTCAGTGTGGACAGTTCCCGAGTTGAAAGCACAGTTCAAACCCGACAGTGTGACAAAGGCCCCAAGCCACTTGTCTGCACTAGCTCCGAAGGTTTTGCCTTCCAATTTTTTGCTGTCTTGTCTAAATCGCGTGGCTTGCAGGCATTAAATTGCATCTTGCCTGTTAAGTTACCTGCAAAGCATGAATGGTATCCTTTCATGCCTGTGGGTGATGAATTTTGTCGATGGAATCACATGGTCTACATCATGTACACGTAATCTCTCAAATGACTTGAGCCAACTTAACCATTTGTACACACACAATGTATTGCTAAGTGTCATAGTTTATGCTTCTGTTTGGGATCTGCGCTCTAGTTCTGGAATGTAACCATAAAAAACAATAAAAATAGCTCAGTTAACACATCAAAAGCATGAACGGATTCAATAAAACCGTAGAATTCATCATGAACTTTACTGAGAGAAGTACAAAACACAATATTGATCGGGCAACGAGTCGACAAAAAAATGACTGAAGTCATTGTTCAATTTCGAGAGCCATGGAAAATTGAGTGAACAATAGGATCAAGCTTTACAATGGTAAAAAGACAACAAAAAGTGATAAGATTAAGCCACAATAGCCACCCAAATATTTTGTCCCCACTGTCAAACTCTTCCAACAAGAACAGGTGGTAATCACTTTGAAACAGATTTGTGACATTAACACTGATTGGCTGCTGCTAACTATTACTAGAACTGGCTATGAGGGCCAATCATTGAAGTGGTTACATTATACATATGCAACAAAACAATGTGTCTGTCAATGAAGACACAGGCATCTCTCTGAGCCACAAAACTAACTTGTCAAGTATCCAGGTACACCAAGAAAGGATATCGTGATTCACTTTGGATTCAGAAAGAAAATCCAAAACAAACTACTGAATATCATCATGGTCACTTGTAAAAATGTGTGGAAAAATCTAGTTGTTGTGCCATATCAGTGTTACTGATGCTTACGTTGTCTTGGTTCTCGCCACTGAATCCTGGCTCAAGATCGAACTTGTGAACAATTGTAAAGGTTTTTTGTTTTTTGATTCCATGATTATGCCCACATTGAAACCAAAGTGAACAGAAATTAGTTCCGCCATTTGTTTAACTTATAATGTACAACATATTATAACACATGTTGTACATACTCAGTGACTGGAGAAAAAAGGCCAATCATATAACCAGCACTGTGTCATGTGACTGTGATTGGCCATCTTGTCTGTGGTACAAGAAAAAGAATAAACCTTGAAACTGAATCTCATGAACCTTATGTCAGACATGAGCAAGATCACATGAAAATGTACTCGCAGAAAGTTGTGTCATATACATGTAAGCCAAACAAAAAGAAGTCCTATAACAGCACTATACAACCAGTGATGGCAAGCAAGAGAGAAGCTGACTTTTAGGCAAGCCAACCAATGGAAATGGATTCAAATTTGACTGAATTTGAATTCTAATGGGATGTGTTGGCATAATATAAGCATCTGAGCCATGCTGATACACTTGTCTTGGGACTTCACCTGTCATCAAAACAGATGCAATCAGTGCCCAACACTATACAATATGTCTTGTCAAAGTTCAAGTTATTTGGTCATATGATGTGTTTATACTCAATATATATGTACATGTAGACAACCTGGCTGCTTGTAGGGTCTTCAGTCAACTGCATTGATATCATAAATATACCACTGTTCACAGACTGCAGGGACGGGAACCCTTCTTCAAGTGATAGCTCCATCATTATGAAGTTCCTGTTATATGACCATTCTCTGTGAAACCACATCAAGACAGACATGTGCAGTGTATGATTATTGACTTTGATAAAATTTGTATGCCCCTTTACACATGTACTTAACAAACACAAAAACAATAATAATGTTACCTTATGGGCAATCTCAATCTGCTTTCATGTGGAAAGAATCTACTTCACTCTCCTCGAAGGATAGCTACTAGTTAGCTATCTCCATTTTCAGTTATAAGTCTATATAAAGTAAAGTACATGTACACATATATCCATTTATTTGTAATTGTTAACCTTAATCTACATGACACACATGCATGCTCTTGAAAACTATATACATGTACAGGAACTATGTTGCAATGCTGTGGGTCTCTGTGTGTGGTAAGACCAGAAGCTTGGTGGCATCCAGTGATGTGCTGTAAATCTATCTCTAACATGAAGCAATCAAAGTATGTAATATAAAATACTGCCAACGGGCTTTGACCTTGTATGGCATCGAGATGGTTTGCTTGTGCAAGTGAAACCATCATGTTCAAAGTGAACAATCATGAGCATATTAGGACGCAGTGATCTTGGAGGGGAGGGCAGAGTTCTCCATCCTCGGTGCAGACTGTTTTGCTGTCCACCTAGTCAGCCAAGGTCATGTTGTTTGGCAGACACCCAGTTCTGCACGTGCATTGTATTTACACACTTTGACATTGATTATAGCGCTAGCTTGGCAACCACAGGGCGCACTTTGTTCTCTTGCTGTGTGGGTGGAAAGTTGAAAGCAGCAATATGTGAACAAATAGTCGAATGTCAAATCCACGGGGAAACCCTGAATTACCTATCCAGCCTCATTTGAAGAGGTCTTCCCACAATCATGATGGACCAGGCCAATCTGAAGACAAAAATCATTTCTGTCACAAGTGATGTGTGCTTGTTGGTTG
Organism: Hermodice carunculata; assembly: GCA_964020975.1. Classification (NCBI taxonomy): domain Eukaryota; kingdom Metazoa; phylum Annelida; class Polychaeta; order Eunicida; family Amphinomidae; genus Hermodice; species Hermodice carunculata. Next base: position 68,723,762 of record OZ026629.1, read on the forward strand.
GTTCTCCTGTGCCAGTTGATGGAAAGTCAATTACAAGGGGTGCATAATGTGATTAAATGGAGGATTGTTTGTGATGGAGCAAGTGCACTAATTCGTCCAACTTGGTTGTGCCTGGCGCTGTGTCACTGAAGTAAGTGCACATTTGCATACACTGTGCACTCAGCAACTCCAGGCGCCCTGGCCTTTGTGACAATTCAATTTGCACTGTTGATGGGAGTTGAAAATTCACACATCAAGTCAGCAAACTGTTAAAGGTGAACTCAAACTAAGTTTGCTGGCCAAGAGAACCAACAAAGCTGGGGATAGATTGTGTGCTATGACGGACACAGGTTGATTAACCAATGGTCTCACCTGAGATTACACATTCACGCATAACATGTCCTAACACGAAAGCGATGGTTACTCTGCCATGTGCAGCCATAATTATATTGTATTTGCAACAAGTTTTCATGTAACAAATACAATACCATAAAATTCAGGATAGCTGCCCATGGTATGACATAACACCATTATTATATTGATACTTGTCCCTTACCACTACCCTATATAAATCCAGTGTAAATTGCCACTCAGGAAATCACAGGCAGAAATTGAATTTTGATCCATCAAAGTGAGAAATCGGTAATGGTCTTATGTCACAGAATACTGTGCAATGTTCACAATGAATAATTATTATTGCAACCCAGAAAATAATAATATAAATTATTTTTTTTTTTTTGCATGTCTAAAGTTTTGTGGGTTTTGTATTTTTGACATTTCACTGTTGTTTTGATTTCACCATTTGGACATAATTTCTATTCAAACAATGTTAAAACACTATTTCACTGTGTTTTTATTGTCACGGTTTTGTGTCATCAGCGAAATAAGAACATACTAGTAGCAAGCAAAATTAAAGCAATTTACAGTACTTGATTCATTTAAATGAGTGATCAGTAAGTTTATTTTTGTGGCTGTGTTGACCCTAGCTGTCCTATCCTCTGATTATGGTACTGTCTAACCAAGCAAAGTTGCTTCACTTCTGGACCAAGTATCAGATCTATGAACTCATGTACTCAATTAACTGGCAGAATCTGTCTGCGGTAAACGTGGAATTCAAATTGATGTGCAAACACAATGTTTTGAGTAAAACTATGGGTTCTTTTTGAGAAATTTCAGATACATTTTGACACATATTAAGATAATATGCTATCATGATATCAATACATGTGTCTAATACATCAAACGTTTTCATACAAGTATCTGTTTTGTTACAAAGGTTACATAAAACTAGAAAAATGTCTTTTCTTTTAACCCTTTCCCCCTTGAATTAAGACTGAGTCAACAGCTTTCCTTGGCACGTGATCTTGATAAGTCTCATGTACATTTCTCAGTCATAACTGTTGAAATTAGTTGAAAACAGTGAAGCAGACGACATTTGACCACCAGCCAGTTTTGGCCGGTTTGAGGGGGAAAGGGTTAAAATGGTAAACTTTGCATAACTCTTCATTTTTGAGATGCATTTAAAAAATGATCATCTCTTAGAAAATCTATGATGTCCCTTTCGCCATCAAGGGTTTATTCAGTAAATTATTATGTTTTGTTTAATCAAAATCAGGGAATCAGTTTCAGAGATATATGTGGAATGGCCACTTTGGTACAGATGATTGCTCTCTGTTACTAAGCCTGGAATGTTAACGTCCGTTGACTACCATGTTAACATGGTAAATATTTTGTTCCTTCATTCACATTGTATTGGGGCAACATGTAGAACCTGCGACATGTTTCATGTAACTTATATGTCTATCATAATGTCTCAGAATGCCAAAGTGAAAAAAATTATCCAGAACCACTTAGAAAATTCCCTGGAATAACAATAAGGCCTTTCTTTGTTTTTAATTCCTCTATCAACACCAATAAGCTTTGTGTCAACATTAAGATCTTAATTTCTTCATCAAAATGATTTTTGCAGAAACTTTTCAGATACATCACTGAATTATTTTCTGATAAACTGGTGATGCCATGGCAAATTTACATAATATATGCAACTGCGAATCAGACTTCAAGGTTACATTCACTTGACCATGACCCATTCGCATGTGCCTACGAAAATATATTATTAACCTCAAATAACTTGACCATGGATTACATTTGACCTGTTTGATGAAAGCAGCTTACCTCTCCTGAAAATCACTTTGGGAGCAGTGGGTGGAGACACTGCCCAGATAGTTTGACTGTGCTTTGGGTGGAACAATGTCACATGTCGGTGAGACAGACAGTGACAGGCCACACCCAACACTTATGAACCACTCTGTATTGATAGAGACAACAAGCAAGTGGCATCCTTGGCTTATTTCATCACAATAACCTGTGGGCTCCCCTGAACAGCATCAGCACAACAAAAGCTGATTTTCTGGATGCTGTCATCAGTTTCTGAAAGAGCTGCGAGGAAACGGATACGTAATCAATACAAAAAATAGATAAGCCTACCTATATTGTCTCAGCTTATGACTTTGTGGTACAGCCAAGTACTCCTTCAATGCAACACAGCTTGATTCTATGTCTGGATTCCCATGGCACTCTCACTCTGATGCAAGACACACACAGGCAAAGAATCAGACAAACACTTCAAGTCTAGATTTAACGAGGCAATATATTAACTGGGAGTAATTACTCAATACAGTATAACCATAGATACAGGTAAGGCCTATGGGTCGTGTGGGAGTAGTCTATCTGACAGCCAGGCCCTGTGTGGCCTGCAAGAGTCCTTGTCTAAATGCTGCAGCAGCTGGCCTCCGAGAAGGTGCCCTTGTGACCCACTCAATACAATTTCCTGCGTGGAATGATCTGATCATGACCTGCCCATTCACCATGGCTCTAAGTACCTCAAAAGATGAAGTGTCTGACTCACAATTAGCTAGATAACCGGCAAACTGGCTCTGCTTTGCTTGTTACTTTGCGTAACATGAAGTACATCCCAGGCTCCTGTCTTATCACGTAAGGGCTGATCCAAAATGTACATCCTAGTATTGTAGGTGTTGTACAGTGGTCTATTATGAAAGTAAAATTCTCACATCAATGCCAACTCTACATTCTATGAAAATTACAAACATCAGAGTATGCACTTTTGCTCTTGATTTTCCACTGAATTTCTCTGAAAATCAAAGGAAATGGAATCTACAAAGTGCTTTCTGTTGGAAACAAATAGCGATGGCCGACACTTTCTGAAACAGCCCCAACAAGCACCAAGTTGAAGTGCTTGACTGTCCTCTCCTGCAGGCTGTAAGCACTGCTGGCCTGCACCTGTATATATCTGCTGCAGCAATCCAACCATATGGCATAAATATTGCCATGGAATTAACTGTCAGCCATTAAATTACCTACATATACAAGATGGATACAACACGGCATAATATGCCTAATTAGAATGAGCCTGAGATGGTGCAGGCTAAGTGGACAGTCAACAGAAGTGTGGCGACAATGTTGACCCCTCCCTCTTGAATTAAGACTGGGTCAATAGCTTTCCCTGCCATGTTATCTTGACACATGTAGGTCTAATCTACCATTCTCATTCTCATTGTCTTTCATTGCTGTTGAGATTATCAAAAGGTTCATCTCTGATAAAACTACGGCCAGCCTACAGTCAATTTTTCAGATATTGTGGTAATATCATTCCCTTGTGTGCCATTCGTCTGGCTTCCAAACAAAAAGTTTACAAGTGCATAAATATTCAAACAATTATCAGTCATGCAGGTGATGTTCCTTTAAAACTTGCAACAGTTACTGTGTATTTTTTTACGCAATATTTAATTTCTTGTGGGGCCCTCATAGCACTTATAAACAATTGAACTAATGCAACATGTCATAACCAGAATCTGACTAAAACACTTTGATTGTGCAAAAGAATTGTCACAGCCAATAACAGGCCCCCAACTGGGAAAGTCATTGTCCTTATCAGATTGAATGGCACTTATAAGCAAACAGAAGGGAATAGAGCCAAGATGTTCTCTCTAACAAGCTGGCATCTGAAATACATTTACTTGAGATATTAAGGAACTGTATAACCTTTAAGCATGTAGTAACTATCATGAACAATGCTGGTTTTTGACAGGCATCTGGCCCATTATGAGGTACAATTGTGGCAAAAATTTGATGCAACTGTTGTCAATATGTTTTTAGATATCAGTAATGGCAATAGGATGGATGGACAGACAGGTAGATGGATGATACTGCTGATGACAATTCCCTTTGGCACACTAAGTGCCCACCAAAAGAACTATCGTTGGTGCTTCACACCAGGTACAGTTAAGCGATAAAATGGTCATGTGACACTGCTTCTTAGTAGTTTTGAGAGCTTTTTAAAATTATACCCTGCAGCAAGGAAAACACACAATTCAATTTGAAGACAGATGAGTTTGCTCCACAACAAAATAGTAAAACTAGTGTCTTGAATTCAGGAAATGTCCCTTTCATCTTCCGGAAAAGAAACTGAATACAATAGACTTAACCAATGAGTTGCACAGTGTGACATGCTCCAATTATCTGAAACATTTCATGCAGTCCTACAAGTTGATCAGATGTACCGAAATGTTCTACACAATATAATTTCAAGTGTCAGTTATGTAAAAATATGCTCCTTTTTCTGTACAAATGGTTTTATACAGCTCTCCGGTTTGTAGGCTTTCCAAAATTTTTGAACCTTTTTTGGCAGTTCAACATTATATAATTTTGTCTTCTCGTTTTTCACCAAAAGGTATTAGTTAAGTTAATGTAGGTTTCTCATAATATATATGAGTATTTCTACTTGCGATTTTAATGGCTACAAATTACTGGATAAAAATTATCTGAAGTATGCCCTTCTGTCTGTCTTTTGTCCACAGTAAATGTCTTCTTTACCTTGTTCCTGTTGCATGACGGGATAACTTTGAACATTGACCATTCATGTGATGTGTGTGACATGTAACGTCTGTTTGTATTTCATTCCCTTTCCTGCAAGAGGGATTAACATAGGACATTGCCCTTTTCCCAGTTGCTGCATATTATTTGATGTACAAAATTATTGTTTGCCTTAATAAAAAATATGTTTAAAACCAGTGTAAGTTAGTATCACAAAATATTTCAAACATTAGTTAGTATCACAAAATATTTCAAACATTAGTTAGTATCACAAAGTATCATTTCAAGTGTTAGTATCTCTGGTGTTCATCCGCTTGCAAAAATGCCGACACCCCTCAGGAAATCAGGATGTGGATTGTTCCTGAATCTTGTGGCAGATCATGCGCTACATGCAATGTTTATGTGGCAGTACGTGCCATCAAGGTCATAATCAATCTGGCAAGCAGTGCAAGAGAAGTGTGGTTAGTGTGTATGGATGAGTAATGGCAACTCCATGCTGTAAATTTTGCATGCTTCAAGGCTTCAGGTTAGAAGGTCTGTTTGACATGGAGGACATTTTAAGGGAAGCAGCATATATTTTATGTGAAAAAACCCACCCTGTCTTATTGCGGTATTGTTGCCAATAAATCTTGATCCACTTTTAAAGTGTCATGCTTTCTAGCTGTATAAACAAATATAAATTGTACTCATTTATTCTTCAATAATGGGGACCAGGCCTGCTTAACCCTTTGCCTCTTGAGTTAAGACTGAGTCACCTGCATTCCTTGGTGTGGGTTGGGCACTATAACAAGCAACCAACAAAGAATAATAGAATGTTGCTTGGTAAAGCATTTGGGATCGCGTTGGGACATTTTTCCAATTTCGCCAGGTTAAATCGACCAAAACTGAAAAATGTACCAACAAGTGTCACCACCATGATCCCAAATGCAAGCCATGCAACATTCTTTTTCTCACATACCTTTCAAAGTAATGTTACAGCAGAAAAAATCTCTGAAGAGAGAAGTTTCTAACTTAGGTCGCTATTTTTAATAGGCAAATAACCCAAAACATGCTCACATATCCATACATGGCGACATTTTACGTGTACATTGATGCGCTGTACAAGAAACGTTATTCCGCGTAATAAACGTAGTTCATGCACATGTGCAAAACAGGAAACAAGTTCAAAAGTGAATGGTTTGTCACTGTTAAATTATCCATGCAATGGGGGAAACAAGAGCAGGTGCTCTGGAGACACAAGCTGTGGTCCTGAAATAAGTGTGGAACTTTGTCCAGCTACAAAGCAAATGTTTATTACAATCTCCTGGCTGTCGTTTTACAGATACATCCTGCAGAGGAACAGAAAGGTTATTGTAATTATTTGTGTAGACATTGTGATGGCGCAATCAAGAAACAGGCCACTTCCTGTGTTTGCTGGTAGAACGCTGGACCAAACCTGCATAGGGAAGTGGTGTCAGTGGTGGTCTATCGGTGGCGCTATACAGTAGTAGGCCTACTGGTATCACTGATGTCGACAGCAGGACATTGCACTTCTGGGAGAGCAGCAGGATGAGAAGCTGGCGCTGGTGTAGAGTGGACTGGGACAAGCATATCTGATGGCCTGCCAGCAAGGTTGTGAGAAATGTTCTGGTGTTGCTCAATGGATATTTCACTAGTACTGTAATTATTAACCACTGCATTATGCCATTTTGTTTGTTTGTCAAAATGTGGTCTGCTATTCAGTTTTTTTTTCTTTTTTTTTTCAATGAATGGAATTCCAGAGTAGTCATGTGACTACTACAGTTTTACTACTGAAAGTGGTCCATCAAATGCAATTTTATTGGATGGTCTTTATATCATGTCACAATAAAATTCTAAAGTGCTAACCAATCAGATTTCCTGAAAACCTAGTCCTCAACTAGTTGATCACAAGTTTTTGTCCTACATGGGTAAATGCCTGTATCTGCAATTAGGTATGTGAGAAAAGCTGTTGACCTGGGCCATGTTATCTTGACAGGTCTTATTTATAAATACAATTCCAATTTTCTTTTCATTATTGCTAAATTTAAGTCAAAAAGTTGGTGTAGACAACATTTGACCACTAGCCGGTTTAAGGGGTTAAGGGTTAAAAGTATAGCTGTTGTTCAACTTGAAAACATGGAGAACATATATATACTACAATCGTGATTTATCAAGGCAATGAAGTTACACTACAAACATGCATCTAAAATGGGAACGGCTTCCCTCCTCTAATCAAATTGCACAGTACATCTGAACAGTTTGGCCTAACTGTTATCATCACACCACATTGATATCTTAAAATTCTAGCTCAACTTTATGAAACTGCTGTGCTATAGTATTGAAAATCATCCATGTGGTTGCTGTACCTGAAGTACTGGTATATATATATATATAGGAATCAGACAGGTGTAGAAGTGAATACACACAAATAACCCCCAATTATGTGATATAACATAGGACTACTGAAACAGCTTGAGTACAATAAGATCTATATGTGGCCAAGAAGAAGAGGTGTTACTGGGATAATGATGTGTATGCTATACCTGTACTTCTATCACCATGGCTTTGTGGTTCACTGGTATGTACAACTGCCAGCTCAGGAAGTGCACTCTCTCCATACTTACTTCTTCATCAAGAACATGTGTGGATATCATTAGTGACGGATATTACAAAAATGTCAGGAGCAAAGAACACATATGGGCTTGTGTCTGATGAAGAGAATTTGCGGTAGTTACTGTACCTGTATGGCTTAGTCCTCTGCTAATGATGACGTACATTAAATGTATATTCTGCCATCAAGGGTTCTGTAGAACATACAAACGGGCCTGGACTAAACTTGAGGTCTGGTGTGTACCACTCTAAATGTTTGGTTATAGTGCTTCCACCACCAAAATCAATATACGTCGCAGACTTAAAACATGTAGGTCATGTGTTCCTATGCTGCACGATACATAAACATCTGCTACACACTACACATTACACTGTAACACAGATCAGATACTTGCACACACAGTCATGCTCCACACTAATAATGCCTCATTTCTTAAGGTACATGCCACTTATAAAGGCTGCTGCTGATTGTTAACAATGGTGGACATGATACATGCATAGCTAAAGCTCTGGTCATGATAACTACTATATAACAGCATTGTTCTCTCTCAATACCTTGATCCAAGTCTGGGAGATAGTAAGAGTCAGCCATGCACAGTATACAGGTACACGGCAGGTCCTTTATGTTGACTAAATGCCTGCTGGTAGGATGGAAATGACCTGATAGGCAAACTTACAAAGGATTAATGATGGAATAGCAACATCTCAACATCACACACTGTCACTGGATCAAACCTATTTCATATTTATAATCCAATGACATGGGGGATAAACACCATAAAGGAGTGACACACCCACTTTCATCAACGGAGCTCCAGGCAATTTTGAGGGGATTCTAGATACTGTGGATGATTTGATTCAAAATACGACCAAGATTACTGGCCACAGAACATGCTGAGTCAGCATTCTCCTGTGTGTTGTACATCTGTAAGACAACCAAAACATGATACATTGGCATTTGACAGAAATCAATCAGTACTACTGTGTTGTTGTACACAGTGGTCACAATACACCATGGCAACCCAAGCTCAACTTGATCACATATGTACACAGTAGCCCTACCTTCCCCCTTCACCTCTCCACTATTTTGCAACAATGACAACTGGTATGCTTCTCTGTGATGCACATCTAGTGACAAATAAGCTGTAAGATCGTCTTTGTTACCAGGTATTGTCCCAGATTACATTTACATGAATATTGTTTCTGCAGGATCATTTTCCACACTATTTATTATACACACATGAAGGAAATGCATGTGTACCTGCTGACTTGCATCAGGCAGAGATGAATAATATCATCTGTAATTAACACTTTGAGTGCTAGTTTTTGCACTGAGTTAACAGCTCTCCTTGGCACACTTGGCATGATGTGCCGAAACATACTGTGGAGACTTGTTGACCTGAGTCATTTGGTTTTCTCTGGAAATAACGACATGTTGGTACTTGAATGAGAGGTCTCTATACAAGCAATTTAAGCAATTTGAATTTGATTCAATAACATTTCCATGGCCAACACAACTTTTACTGTGATGGGCATACATGTAGGTGGAGTGTAGGGCTACTCACTGCCTGGTGACACATTCGAGTTGAGCTGTTGACAGACACATAAAACATGGAGAGGCCATTACGCTGTGTATGTAGCTGCACACATTACCATGTATACAGGTTTGTGTTCAAATTTAATATTTAATGCTGAAACTAGCCATGAAGAAAGGTGATGTTGCAACCGAGGTCTAACACAATTGCTCACTACAACTTGGTCATGGTCAGTCATATATTGCTAAATGTTTAAAGCAGGTGCACACATATATCACCTACACAATGCATAGATACATACAGTGGCACGTACATGTATATATAAGAAATGATGGTTGTATAATGCTCCTTTTTTGGGTTATGTCACACATTCAACTATATTGCATGTAGGTGTTGGTCATACCATTGTGTAGATTGGTTCTCTAGACTATTCTATGAAGCCACAGGTAATAATAATGCTTTGTTTGGACAGGACTTAAGCTCCTGCCACTGTATGGCAATGAACAATAACTTCATTTTCTAGTGAGCACGACTATTATTATCTCCCAACAATAGCACTTCATACCTGTGGATTGCCTGCTGACCTTCCAGTCTGAGAAACTGAAAAGGAATGAAATGCCCAACAAATGCACCAGAACTACTGTTAGGACTGATTTCATCAAAGTCCATCTTTACAGTTTTCCCTAAGGGCACTGTTAAGAGTGTAACACATATAAACCACCACATACTTTCTTCATTTTGTATCTTTTACCTGAAAATTCATAATTGTTTTTGTCATTATCATCCTCACTATAATTATAATATCACATTCAAGCTTATTATCATTAATTGTTTTTATTCTCATCATTATCATTATTATTATTATATCATCACCTTCAAGCTTAACAATGATTTGGGGACAAAAAAGCTAAGTGAACGACTTCTCAAAGCCTTGCAAACCAACAACATTAGCCAAATTCTATGTTCTTTTCTGGAACAGCTATGTGATATGGTAAGGATAGTGGTAATTTCTTTGCACGCTTTTTTTTTCAATGTACAGAACATATATATGTGGGACGTGCAATGCCTTTGACCTGTTTAATATAGACTTCAGGGCAACAAAAAAATTCAGCATATAGCCCTCATGCTGTGTCTCCATCCTTTAGACCTGGACACTAATATATGTGTACTGTTAAATCACACAGCACATCCCACATTTGTACTGACCCTACAGCACAGTTCATTTTCCATACTGTCAATACATGCCTCATACGCTACATAATATTATTGTATCCCCTTTCCACCCCTGTTGACACTATGAAGCCATGCGGCTCTACCATACACTTCTTCCATACCCAGAATGCATATAGCCTGGCGGTGCCACTGATGCATCCAGTATGTAGACATTGCAAATGGAGAGTTGGAGTGACACAAAGTATCACATGTAGCTATACAGTATCCTGTTGTATGCAGCCATGTGCCACACAATACACCTGGCTCTGCTGGCTCCAACTCATTTCCTCCTACCTGTCCACATTATTGCCTTCACGCTTGCACCCATTTACCTCCTATTTCGCCAATGAAATAATTCCACAGTGTTGGTTCATTGGCAGGAACTACCTATTTGCTGGAGTAAACAGACAGTGTGTTTAGTGTCTTCATGTTGGTGCATGTATCCTTGCCTTAATTTTTACACCAAACCTTAACTATGGATGCCAGCTGCCCTGCCTGTAACTGTATGCCTTGAACCACGTGCAGCAGTTTTTATCCACATGCCATCAACTTTAATGGATTTCAATGTGTTAACACTGGCTACAGTACAAAAGTGTGTTACCATGGCTACCTTCTTCTGTTGATGGGTATCCCTGTGAAAAACACAATGGCACATGCATGGGCCCACCTCGATATACCATAGGGAAAAACGACTCATTTTTCCTGACAATATAACTGAGTATTAAAACCACATAAGCTAGCTTGCCTTGAGAAAATTTATGCTCTTCCTACCTGTGCCAGGGTCACCCACCAAGGACGCTGTACCTTACAGTGTGATGTGGGCACAGGGTGTGGTTGTCATGCTCTGTAAGACAATAGCCACTGCGTCATGTCTCCCCAGACACACAGCTTTATGGGTAATACACCAAGGCCAATTATATAAAAGACAATCTGATATTTACAGCAAATAACAGCATGTACCTGAATACAAAACACCTCCTACCTGGAAAAAATAGTCAACGCCTCTAGTTAGACTAGGTATCTTATGTCACCTGGAAGGGATAGGGCCATGTGTTAATTGAATCATGTCTGACTAATACAGGGTCACCCTTCATGTGTTAAATCACCAAATTATCACTGACTGAAATAACTGAAAATTTTGAGGATACCCTAATATGCAAGAGTAGTCAAATGTGGCCCTAAACTAAAACAACACTTTATTCCATCCATGATTGCATTAGCTTAATGTCTGATGATGATGAAGAAACACAAAAATTATAGGTCACATTTCTCCACAACCATAACGAATGTTTGAGGTGAATGGCTGTGCTGTATATTCAGGTGTTCCCAATTTGGCACTAGAGATCAGCAAAAATTAATGGCAGTGAAAACCTTTGAAGAGGCTTTTAGGCACCAAGATATTAGTGAACACATCACACCTAGATCTCTGCAGGATCCTGCAAGCAGTTCTCATCATATTTAAACAAATCTCTACATTGCTAATTTAGTACAATCAATGAATGCCCCCATCCCCAAAAAGAACTTGAGAAATTAAATTTCTTCACCAATTAAGGTTTAACAGCAAAATATAAATAATCTTGACAGTCACTAAAATTAAGCAATTACAGAATAAGATTACATTTGCTGAACACATTTCCTGACCTCCATCAAAGCATAAAAAACAATGGAGCACTGGATACATATTATTTCATGCTTGTCATACCATTAATACATTTCTTCTTTCAAGTATTTTTACCTGGAAAAATAAACTGAAGATGAAAGCTGCGCGTAGTGCCCCTTAAAGCTGTGGCAATCCCTATTGTAGGACTTGGAAGAGCTTTCCTCCAACCCATCATCAATGGTGCTTTGTTTCTGCATATTGGCACACAATTCATAAATTTATATGTAAGAGACTCTGATATTTATGATGAATTAATATCTGAAAATTAAATAGCTGTCACTCTGACCTTAGGCTTAGTTGGGGCACCTTGCTTGTGGGAAAGAGAACTTGATGGTCCACTCAAATTGGCATAATCATGTGTTGGAAACAATATCTGATTTCATTTCCTTCCATAATAATTCCAGTCAGAAGATATGACCTTGACTTGATATGGGCTGTCGCCCCACATGTCACAATGTCAGTGTACAATGGTAGAGGTGGAGGCAATCCATACTTCAGGGGGAAACCATCTGTTAATGTTGAAACAAGGCTCCATAAATATAGCATCAAGCATACAATGCCAGGGACAAGTAGAACCATGGGTTTTGCTGGTTACATAATGCAAATTAACCACAAAATAAAAACCGTGTTTTTATCAGAGTATCTGCAGGGTATACAATGTATGATAAATTTATTTCAAAATGTGTTTGCATTGGCAAGGAATATGAAAAAGAGACAACCGGGTAGGTGAAATAAAGATGCCGGTGTTTGCTGTGGGCTTTGTGCATAACAGCTGTGACTTGATGAGATCAATGCATACAGACAGGCAAGTTGCCTCGGTACCAAACCTACAACATGCATATGACATACTTCTGTACTCAGGCAAATCTTCGTCTTTGCCCAGCAACAATGAATTACAACCAGGGAATTAAATAATTTCCACCTGAACTGAGTTGCATTCCATGAAGCTGTACCTTTCCCAGCTTGGTCAGGAATTTTTTATCCCCCCCCCCCACACTTTTTTTTAAAATACTACTTCTACCAAGTTTCCATGACTGCTTGCTATAGATACTTGTTCAAACTGAAACTTGATGTAGCACATATTTCACATTAACCCTTGTACACCATGAAATGACTTTTTGTCCCCTATTCTTTCATTTTTCACATCTATGTATAGACAACATGTCAAAGTCATAATTTCATGTATAAAATTTAAGGTTTGGAGAGAAGAAAAGACATGCAGTAACCTTGGCAACCAAGTGGTTGCCATAATCCCAAGACTGGTGGGACCAGCATGTTGATTATGGACAGTGGACGGGACGAGAGAGAGAGAGAGAGAGAGAGAGAGAGAGAGAGAGAGAGAGAGAGAGAGAGAGAGAGAGAGAGAGAGAGAGAGAGAGAGAGAGAGAGAGAGAGAGAGAGAGAGAGAGAGAGAGAGAGAGAGAGAGAGAGAGAGAGAGAGAGAGAGAGAGAGAGAGAGAGAGAGAGAGAGAGAGAGAGAGAGAGAGAGAGAGAGAATCAACTCTATGCTCTTAGCAACAGGTTCATGTTATCATTGCATTTCACTTCAAACAATTGTTTACTTTACCAGATGTGGAGGTTTTTTTTCTTTTTATCTTTTTTTATTTTACAAGCAGCCAGTCTCAAAGCTGACTTTCCTGAACTTTATGGAACCATTAAAGATGCATTGTATGACAGCCAGAAGTAAGAACAGACACCAACCCTGAAACACAGTGTTTCTTGCACATACACATGGATGTTCTACATCATTGTGAAATATCATACAGATTACATGTACTTTAGAATGTAACAAACATTTGTGATATTTATTTTTACAGTATTCTGATTGTGTGGAGTCCTGTTACAGTTGTCAGCTGCACCTATTTATGGCATCAGTTCCTTCAATAGTAGCTTTTACAGGTACAATGTGTGTTTAGAATGATGAAAAGACTACCATCTAAGAACACCATCTTCATGGTTCTACATTGCCATTAGCAACTTGGCTACCCCTTGACACCAACAGAAATACAATGCAGTTGTCCCTGTCTTGAGGAACCACCCTTTGGGCCACATAAAATTTGGTCTTTCAAGAAAGGTGGTCTCTCATTAGAAGTACAATATCATTGAAGGATTGGACCTGGGGCTTTATGAAGTGGTCTCTTAAGAGAGGGTGGTCTCTAACTGGAGGGGCATTTCAAGACAGGTGCCACTGTATGTTATTCAGTAACTATCTGTGCTTCACTTTTATCTTGTAAGTCAACCTGGGGAGTGGCATCTCTTCTTTTATATTTTACTACCTAGCACAAGGTAAGCGCCAGAGAGGCTTGGCATAAGTACAAATCATCAATCCAATGATCAACATCTGTTTGTCATTGTTAAAGGATCTTCATAAAAGTCAAATATTTATCACCTCTACCAAGAACCTGGAAGATGTTGTCTGATCAATCAACCTGCATCAGAGCCCTAGATCTAAGGTCATTAATCTGATCAATGCTGAAAGCTCTTCTGGGCATTTAGCCTTGCATCCAGGTTACTGGTTGCTTCCTTTACATCTTGCTTCTTCATCGTCTTCATCTGCCTTTTCTGTTGAAGTTTCCGGCTTCTGTTGGCAGTAGTTTACCTTTACTTGAGAAGAAAGCTGATCAATGTTTATGAATATGAAAGATATAGGGTTTACACCACTTTATCACTTTTTTTTTTGGGGGGGGGATGTATTGCCTTTAAAAACTGACGCAGAATGATGACAATGACACACAATTACAAATGTCAAACGGGTGCCAGATATACTGGCAGTCGAAGAATAAATATTTTCTGAGGATACTATTAATTTCATCATTGACATTTTGACATTCGCCTACAGGTATCCAATAAATGTCTGTTAATAAGTTCTGTAAAATCATAGCCCATGGGATGCAGGTATGAGAAGATTATAAGTCAGCCAGTTATTTGGTTGTCAAGGACACTGCATGCCTAGTAAAATGTGTATAGAATACATGTAATACAATTCAGAAAATATTAAGAAAACTTAATCTTGAAACAAAAATATGGAAAATCTTGAGAATATTTATCAAGTTGTATTTTCCCACTATAACAAATTAATTCTTCTTTTGAGAAAAGTAGAATAATTTTCTCAGCTGTCTTAAAAAAATCTTTGTCAAGATAATGATTTTTTACTGTAAAAGAGTTGAGCTCGGGGCTACAAAGACTGTACCTGCAGATGCTGTATTGTCTTGGGTGCCAATCAATTACAGTGGTGTGTATTTGGCTGTGAAGAGTGTCCACCAGGAGTGTGTGGATCTTCACTTGACAATCTCTTGTCAGCTACTGAAATACCCACTTATGCTACATCATCACTCACACACCAAGCCCAAAACCTAACTCTTTCCATACCAGTCCCTCATCTTCTCTTACATTAACCAACACATTTAGACTTAGACTGACAATTGCATTTATGATCAAAATCTCCCTTGTGGGTTTAGTACATATACATGCACCAACATGTCTAGTCTCAAATAAGTGGTTTTTGCATTGCCTGGCAAGTCATGGTGACTTGCCAGGCAATGCAAACAGACCTGATCTGGACCCTTCAGAATAGTATGGATGGAGTTAACTCCCTTTCTCCCTGAGGACTCATTTATTATGGGCCAACCCAGAACTGCTGTTTAAACCAGTGTTAAAAATGTTAGTCATAAGGACCTTGGTTTGATATATGGGCACAATTAAATGATGCTGCATCCTCCCCTGAATCTTGTGCTCACCCGTGCATTTCTACGTACATATCAGTGGTTATGATGCAAAAAATAGGAGTCGACTAAAATGTATTGTCACCAAGTTCTGATTCAGGACTTCTAAGGCACAAAGAGGTTACCAGACCCCCCCCCCCCCCCCCCCCCCCGACATACCCTGCATTGCTCATGAATGGATGACTGCCGCTTGAATATGGCACAGTATATTTCTCCTCCAAATGGCTTCATTTGCTTCATGATGTACGACCTTATGTGTCCACCATGCCATAGGCTTGTCCTACAGATGTGCTCACTGAGCAAGTAACGGAAAAGTCCTCGTTTGAAGGTTGCAATCAGCGCGTGTAGCTCTGGATGTTGAAAATACATGATCATGTCCCTGGGATTCAAGGAATGGTGTGTCTGTATTTGTCTGCATGTTTCTAGGAACTAAATAGACTCAGAATGTGTGCATATCTTGGGGTCTGTGGGCGCTACTTCCCAGCATTTCCTGCTCATCATTTTAAGGGATAAAGGACCTAGCTGCCCAGTTGTACTTGGTGCACACATTCAAACACAGTGTTGTATTTTGTAAACAAAAATTATGAAAAAAAATTTACTGCCAACATGTCTAAAACAGTGCTGTGGCCTTCAATTTTAAAGTTGGTCAGGCCAAATTAAGAAATTTGGAAATTCTAAGCAAATTTGTGTATATTAACACAGTTTTAGTGATCAATACTTCTGACCTAAATTTTGGTCCGATCAATCTGACCAATCGGACTCCTAGGCTACCGTCCTGTAGAAGCAAAGCGCACATGCACACATACACATACACAAGCACATGCATGCACATACAAGTAACAAGAGACATGGCATTCCAAGGTTATTGTCTCCCTGTACCAGGTCTAACTTTCAGTGAGGCCCCATTTTCTCTATGTTGTATATTATTGTGCCTTCCACCCCAGCACACTCTCAAAATACAGTCACCACATGTACTAAGTGATAGTTATCACATGTCACATGCCCATTATGCCACATGATCAACGACGTCAAAGACCGAGTTGATTGTGATGGCATAATGGTCATTGTGACATGTTATAAATGACTTGTAACAAAGGTGGTAGGAACTGACTAAGATATTTCTTGGTGCACAACATTTTTCCCCTGCCTTTTGTGCATGGTGTACTTTGCCACTTACGTAATTTGTCACATACACAGTCAAGTTTGACTGCTTGCTCATGTATTTTCCACTTACCAATATGGCAGTAGGAAGAGCAGGTGGTGGAAGCCAGAATGACAGATTTAAGTAAGGTGGGCAGTATTCCCATTCAACAGTGAATTTTTGGAAGGAGTGCGTGTCATAATGACGAGAGAGCACGCCAAAAGAAACCTATTGCAGGTAAAAAAGCAAAACATTTTTAGAATTCACTTCACTTATTTTTTCAGGGTTCATGCCTGGCATGGACACTGATTAAGTGTTGTAAATGGAGTCATGTACATGAACTTACATTATGCCTACAGTGATATCATGCTAGATATGACAGATGACTTGGGAAAGTTCTAGGAATACACGTCTGTACTATTCCAAGTCCTGTGGTCATCTGCACAGATCCAGCTGGAACAATACCTTAGTTTGGGCTGTTCAGGGGAAGGGGTCAACAACAACTATTTTTACAATACACTGCCTGTAGGTCATGCTGCACTGCACAACACTACCGATGCTATTGTGTGAAAAGTCTTCATTATGTGATATAATCAACACTTTTTCTGGTGTCAACAAATATTTGGGCCCCCAAACGGATGGGCCCAGGGCCCAAATATTCGGGCCCCCGGGGGCCCAAACATTCTAGAATAAGTGGGCCCCCTTTCATATTTGATTTTTGTTATACTTCATGAGACATGTTAACTATTGTTGTAACGTTGATGATGTTAATAGTGCAAAATAGCAAAATTGGTCATGTTACAGTGGACTAAAGGTAAAAGGTGCTGGTCACATTGTTTTGTCAGCTCAGCATGAGAATAGATTCAGTGCAAAATGTGAAAATGTATTCCTGAATCATGTGAATGGCATTATAATCGATGCGGAATTATGACCAGATGCCTCGATCCTAAGTTTACTTTCTCATAGAAAATGGGAAATTTAACTTTGATGCAAGTATGTTCGGATCTGAGTATAAAAGTTATAATTGGACCATAAATTTACATTAATAGCTGAGCTAACCCAAACTACATGTACTTCTGAAAATAACTATAAATGACTTTTAATTTCCAGTTATGTAGATAGGGGCCGGGGAGGGGAGGCTTTTGATCCCAAATGTTTGGGCCACTTGACCCCTGAACAGTATCTAAGCGCCTTGAGGTGACTATAAATGGGAAAGGGGCCCTTTGATTCCAGACTATTGGGCCCCCTTTTGGTATCTAATACATTGAAGTGGATCTTGAATATTTGGGCCCTTTATTTGTAAGTAAATGCCTTGCAGTGGATATAAATGGGGAGGGGGCCCTTTGGTTCCAGACTATTGGGCCCCCTATTTGTATGCATCTTGAATTGGATATAAATTGTATATATGTAACAGCAGATTGGGGGAGGGGTGTATTCCGAACAGAAAGCCCCCCCCCACTTTTTATTCATTATGCACATTACATATATATATATATATATATATATTAAATCTTTATATATCCACTTCAAGACACATACAAATGGGGGGGGGGGGGGCAAATATTCTCTAACCAAAGGGCACCCTCCCCATTTGTATCCACTGCAAGGCTTTTACTTACAAACAGGGGCCCCGAATATTCTGAAACCAAAGGGCCTCCTTTCCCATTTATACCCACTGCAAGGCATTTACTTACAAATAGGGGGCCCAAATACTCTGAAACCAAAGGGACCCCTCCCCATTTATATCCACTGCAAGGCTTTTACTTACAAATAGGGGCCCCAAATATTCTGGAACCACAGGGCCCGCTTCCATTTATTTATCCCATGTTTGCACTTGCATGACCCAAATACTCCAAATCTCCAGAAATTCACATAACAAGGAATCAGGGGGAAATGGAGACACCCGAATCTATACATGTGGGGTAGATTTGTGCTAAAATATGTGTTGCACAAATATAAAAAAAAACAAAAACACTCAGTATATACTTGGAGGATTGTGAGATAATTCCTACAAGGTATATACACCAACATTACATGTAAAATACACCAATAAACACATGTATATATAGTGGCAAACATTAAGCCTTGCAAATGTATTCAATTGTTTGATTTACATTTATTTTACAAAATAATAACAAATTCTTTTAAAAATATTTCTTTTAGAGTTTGCAAAATATCATACAGGATGTATATATAGAGTGTATTGGGCCAAAACTAAGTTATTCCAATTTCTATTGGGGGGGCAACTGTTCGTAGGTGGGCCCAAACGTTCGGCGAATGAAAGGGCCCCCGGGGGCCCATCCGTTCGGGGGGCACAAATATTCTCTTACACCGGCTCCCCATTGGTCTGTTCCTACCACCCATGCTACAAAGTATCATTTTCTTTTATGCCAATCTCCCAGTGCCTGACAGCACATGTCCTAAATTTGTTAGTGTGGTCACTTGTCACTGTCTCAACACAGAAAAGCAACAAAGATAAATCATGTGCATGGCCTGATAATAAGGACAATCACATCCAAACAAACTTCTACCCAGTCAATTTGGCTGTGGATTTGTTTCTTCTTTTTCTTATGGATATGTTGGACTTGAAATTCTTATTTGAAGCTAGAATGGCCATAATTATGAAGAAACGAGCAACCATTTTGAAATGTCTCCCCTTTTGGATGCACAGATAAATTTTCCTGTTTTTGGTTAAGGCCTTTCTAGTTGTTTTGTGATAATAAGGATTTTGTTCTTAACATCTAGCTTCAGATAATGCCATGTCTTCAGGTACATGTGCTTGACTCAAGGCTATTGTTCACATTCAATGGCAAGCTCTATTAGTAATCCATGACATGTATATCATTTTTCAGTGCTCAAAGTTTGGGTGGGATGCCTGGAGATAGAGATATTTAGCCAGGGAGATTATGGAGGTGGAGGCCAAGGTTCCCAAAATGGATGATTCGAGCATCTGTTTGTTGGTTGAAGTTATGGCAAGTGGCCATCTGTGGTTGGTCAGCATCTAGCTGTCACTTGTATACTGTGCTTTTCAGCATAGTCAATGCAGCATTGCATTTTGTCTTTTTCATGCAGGACTTTCAAATCCTTAGATTATTAGTGACCACTTCTGTTTTTGCATTTTGTTCTGGAGGACTGTCATCATCATGGCAGTGGAAAGTTGGTTCAATTTGGGGGAGTTTTTGCTGAAGATTGGTCACAGCAGACTCCACAGGATCACTAGAATCCTGACTACAACTATCCCATTAAGCTGATTGGACTAGTAATTGGGAGATTTTAATTGTGATATTGCATAACGGTCTGATTTGCCTTTGGTGTCACCCATCTCCTCTCTATCAATAAAATATACAGCATTCAGTAATTTAGCTGTGGATAATAAAAGAAGGAGCAAGAACGTTCCACTCGAGTGACCTTGAGGCCAATCCTAGAAAGTATCAATTTCTATACACTTTCATATAGCTTTGGTACTTTGTAGCACTGGGATCAAAGTCCCTTAAGTATGTTCTTGCTCCCACCCCTTCAATTCATGTACGAGGATTTGCTCCTTGCCCCGATCTATTCATCTGCCATGCTGCGTATTCATGCATTGACTGTCACTAGTATGAACAAGAATGACCCTCATATTCCAATGTTGTTTCAGGGGTCAAAATTGTCTTTTGCAGACTGGGCAGTGTAGTTATATACAGCCCTTGCTTTTGCTTGTGCTGTAAGCATGGTAAGTACATTTCCCAGTCTGCAAAGGAGTATTATCATGGTTATGGGAGCATAATCATGGTTATGATCAACAAAATAGCATTATTACTAGTGATATATTATTACCTTTCATTGCAATCTGTAAAAGAAACTTGGCTGTGATGAATTTGTGATTTGATATGGTATAACGGAAAAAAGTATGGCTTCCAGTGGCTGTGAGTTGGAGACGTGTGTTCACATATATATTACCTGTGTTCTGATTGTACACTCCATGACAAAATAGGATTTCATGAAAGTGTGAATCAACTTTTTGTCTGTGTGTATAAGTGTGTCTTTCAGAAAACATAGGTTAAAAAACAAAGCAAAACTAATTAAAACCCTTGGCCTATCCAGCAATACGAACCATGTTGTAAGTAGTTCCTTCAACATATCTGCATGAATGCCTGCAATGCTATTCTTAGAAGTAATTTTCCATGATCCATTTTTTAAAGCTTCTTGGCCTCAAGATGAGCAAGTCATTACAATGTAAGCTTATTTTTTTTGCCATGATGTTTACTTTCAAGGTTATCTGGTTTACATAGTGGGTCCCAGTGATCTAACATTCATGGTGGATCTGTGGGCTATCTTGTACATTGAGAATACAGTAACCAGTTTTGTTCCTCTTTTTTTTTGAGGGAAATGCAACCCTGCACCAGCGTGACCATGACAGGACAACTTTAAGATGGGCTGCATGGCAAGCAAGAGGCGCTGAAAGGCTGGTGTGCAGGAACAAGAGAAGGGCGGAGACAGAACCAATCTATGGGAAATAGACATGCAACATGGGGTAGTAATTGGACTTTATATATTGTATGGCACTGTACTTTTCATTTCGTCCAGCCTATGGGTTTATGTCTAGACATATAGCCAAAGCAGTGTTTTGGCTGCTTTTGCCAACTGCCTCTAAACACTGGAAGGCAGGTAATGTAGGGCCCAGTGGCGGGCAATTGCAGTTGGTCATGTACGTTATAAACCCAATATACATGTATGTACATTGATGAGACTACTGATCTGGACTTGAAACTAAAGTATCTCCTTGCAAACTTGTTGACGAAGTTAACTGATTTATATGTATCTTGATTTAGTTTCCTATACATACACTCATACTCTCAAAATGAGAATTACTTTTATCTGTCTGTGTGCAAAAAGGAAAAGTAAGTTATAAATCAGATATAAACTTGAAATACTTTAAAATGAGCGTAAGGTAGAACGGCTCCATCTATTCTGGTTTTGAAGAGAAACTAAAACATGAGCTGTAAACTTCTCCACAATTAACATAATTCAAAATACAGTAATATGTTCAATATTCATCAGAAGCCAGAACCCTTACAAAACTAAATGTCGGAAAAATGTCGGGAAAATATTGGAATAATGTCGGGTGTGTTGGGATGATGTCGGGATGACATTGGGATCAAGTTGGATTTACATTGGGATCATGTTGGAGTATATCACTTTGCCAATTTTTCAATGTTGGATTATGTTGGGTAATGTTGGGATCATGTCAGGGTATTTTGGAATCATGTTGGGGCATGATGGGATCACATTGGGGTAACAAACTTCATCAAGTTTTCAGTGTTGGGAGCATGTTGGGTTACATTGGGATCCGACTGGAGCAACAAACCTTATTAAATTTTTTAGTTGCTGTAATGTCAGAATCACGTCGGGGTATGTTGGGATGATGTCAGAACAACAACTTAACCAAAATTTTCACGCAACACATTGTTGGGATCATGTTGGAGCACAGAACTTTGCCAACTTTTCATGTCGACCCATGCTGGAAGAACAGACTCTGTAAATTTTCAGGATCCTGACATGTTGGGATCGTGTTGGAATGCATTGGAACCATGTTGGGGCTCAAAACTTTGTCAATTTCTCATGCCAGAAGAACAGACTCTGTAAATTATGCAGGGTCCTGACATGTTCGGATCAAGTTGGAACACATTGGGATAATGCTGGAGCACAAACTTTGTCAATTTTTCATGCCAGGCCCTAGTTGGAAAACAGACTCACACATTTTAAAAAAATATATCCTTTCTATGTATACATACATAAATTTGCGTACAAAAACATGAGAACAACCCATTTAACTCTCTGGAATTTCAGCAAATCACTGGAATTCCACTGGAATTTTTTCCTATCAATTGAATTTCAATGGAATTTTTGACGCCCCCCCCCCCCAAATTCCACTGGAATCTCACTGGGTTTTTTTTACCCTGATCAGAATTCCCTGTGGAATTTTGTCCTCATTTGAAATTCCACTGGAATTTTCATTTTCCCAGTGAAATTTGACTTATCTCAATCATTATAACATTGCACTCAAACTGACATTATGAATTCATTGTCATGGTCAAAAAAAATTCTCACTTTACTGCAAAAGATGAAGAGTGATGACATGAATATAAGTAAGTTAATCAAAGACATCTTGTGTTCTGACATTGTCACTTTGTTGGCAAGCAATGAACCATGGCATTTTGAATCATTAAACTCTTAATAGGCATGTCAAAATATGGTCACTTCATGGGTATGGGATATTCTAAAAACATATACTTGAAATTTTAGCAGTTTACCAGACAATTTTTTTTTTCTTTTGAAGAATATGACAGCAAATACACAAACAGCATAAATCACATCCATACCTAGGAGTTTTTGTGATCATGTGGATTATGTTTGATCATGCTCACATCATTGTGCCTCAATATATATCTTCACCCTGAGAGCACAGGGATCAAGTTTCAACTGTTTATACTGTACCAGTCATCCTGACTCATCTAAATACTCAGTGGTTGATTGGCTGAGGCGGGCCTGAAAGCGAGGCTGCCAGGCTGGGCATCGGCAGATTTAAAAGAGCTATGGCAGGTTCATGTTCAAGTATTACAAGGCATCATCTTGTGATGTTTTTGAAGATAATGATGGCTTCAAGGACATTATAGTATACTGGCATGCATGTAGATAGCTTAAGCTCAAACCTCAGCTCAAAGTGGTATACATGGCCATGGTGTAGTGTGCAATTTGTCCAGCTAACAAAGGCAACTGAATGCAAGACTATCATAGGGCTGTGGTGATAACACAGGACTACTTTGGCATCATTATTGGCACAAGACACCAAAGTAAGTATAAATTTAAGCATACTTTCTGCAATGCTCATGAATTTCAGGGTGTGGATCACAAAGAATTCAGCTTTCACAGCATATATGACTCTCCATTGTGTTGTCAGGCTAGGATCTATATATACTGCCTTTAAAAACCCTCTGTATGGTCAGCCACATCAAGAAGCCTTGGCCATATTTAGCACAGCCTGCTACTTTACCCAGACCACAGGGGACTTGACCTGGCTGTAACTAATTAGAGCCCAGCAGATATGCAAAGCTATGTTGATAAACATTAACGCAATGGCTGTACTGAGCTGGAAGATATATATTAAAACACAAATTAACATGCATCAACATCTTGCACTTCCATGATCGAAGAAATCGAATACTGCAGTGAGAGTCAAAAGAGTAGGCAAATTTTTACTGGAATATTGGTCTTATACAAAGGGTCATTTGCCACCAAAATAAATAATGTATTATATGCTCAAAGTACATTTCCACTGGCATTCCAATGAAATGTCAAGTTGATTCAAGTGAAATACCATTGCTATTTCAGTGAAATTGCACTGGAATACCAATGTACATTTTTTATGGGGAATTATACAACGAATGAAGGGAAGCCCCCCCCCCCCCCCCAAAAAAAATCCACAAAATAAGTGGTCTGAATGATCTATCTGGATTGGATATTATATCTGGTCAGTAAAGCTATATTTGAATGGATGTTATGAACTGCAAAAGACACATATCAGCTGATTGTAGATTCAGCCTCACAGTCCAGCTTTTCCAGAAGAGATGTCATTCTCAACCTTTAAGTTTTCCTGGCTTAAACCCATTTCATCCAATATGGTCTTTATGGTGAAAATAGAACAGCAGAATATTGTCCAAATTTACATCTAGCCAGGTGAAGTTGCCAAAGGCCAGGGTCAACATGTCATTCTGGACCTTGTGGAATTTACAAATAATATAAATGTTTCATTGTGATCTTTTATTTCTATAAATTAATTTATTGTTTCTCACTTTTATTGTATGATTGCTTACAGAAAATATTTATGACATGTAGTAATCTGCGCCTGCAATTTTCCTTATAGAAGCATATGAAAAAAATATCTTGCAAATGAAAAGTTTTCAATATGAAAATGTGAGCTTGTTGGGGTAATTTTGTTTAAAAATATAATGAATTTTAGAGTACAGGACCTGGGTCATTGCATACTGTGTCCGCAAAATTACTGTAAGACTTTTAAACATGGAAACTGCTGAGGCATGCAAACCCATAAAAGTCCATTTATTTTATGTAAGTACTGGAGCGGTGAAATGCCTTTTAAATTGTCAATCAAAACCCATATACAATGTACATGTACTTTGAAAAATCATTCAACATTTCATGCATAGTGGGATAAAGGCAGGAACCCTTAGCAAAGTATTTCAACCAAACTTTTTGACAATTTGTAAATGTTACACTTTTAACATTTTATTTTCCTGTGTCCTTGCACATTTGTTTTCCATTTTTCAGAACTGCTACAAGAAGCATACCCTTGCACCACAAATGGCGACATCAAGCGCAAGCTGCAAGAAGTTGTGAGACCATCTGCTCAACAGTGAGCAACTGCAACCAATGATAATGAATATGGATCTGAAACTCTGGACTGTACAACATTTATGCCCCCAGTTGAAGGAAGGCATATAGTGAACACTTTTTCTTTAATACTGGTGAATCTATGTATTATACATGTACCAAAATACACATGAATTATTATACAACAGCTCTGTCTTCTTGTTTTTTATTCATTATAGTTTTTAGAAGAAAAGTAATGTGAAAAGGAGGCTCTCTACAACAATAGATTTGATCTGAAGCCATCTCCCAACATGTTGGGATGTAGGCCCAACGTTTTCCAACATGGGAGATGTTGGGATGTAGGCCCAAGGTTTCCCAGCATGTTGGGGGGATGTCGGGGTATTGGTCCAACTTCTCCCAACATAAATAGATGTTGGGATGTAGGCCCAATGTTTCCCAACATGTTGGGAGATGTTGGGTTATAGCTCTGGACAACATTTCCCAACATGTTGGGGGGACGTTGGGATATTGGTCCAACTTCTCCCAACATGCTAGCTGAGAGACCGCATGATACTGTGGAGACCTGACTACATTATGCAACTACAGGAGTCCGACATCATCCCAACATGTTGGGAAATGCTGGACTATAGGGCTTCCTCCTATTAGTCTCCAACATCTCCCAATGTTACTCCAACATCTCCCAACATTACTCTAACTTTTCCCAACATTACTCCTACATCATCCCAACGTACTCCAACATGTCCCAACAAAATTTTACCCCTGCATTCAGGCACCTCCTTCTTGTTAATTTGCTAAGTAAATGTTGGGATTTTACCAAATCCCAATGTCATCCCAACGTCTGTATCCCAACATTACCCATTGTCTCCCAACATAGTAAGTCCAACATGATCCCAACATTATCCCAATATAATCCCGACATTAAGTTTTGTAAGGGAATGGTCCATAACAGCTATATTGAAGTTATAATCAAATGATAATCTATTATAGTTTTGAAGCTATTCATGATTTAAATTTTGAATGTCCCAAATAAGCATAATCTAAAATGTTACAATTTTTCAAAAAACATTCATTATATGTGCAGTGAACACAGATAAGTGTTAAAATGGCATCTATGTCTGTCATAAATTTGAAGACATTAAATATTTAAAATTTCTAATGTATGCAATTTGCATAATGTTCCATGCAATAATTTCTCCAGTTGTTAAGACCAATTTCAATATTGGTTTACTGACACCATATTTTCAGATTTTCCCTTTCACAATTTCTGAGAAAAACTCTGGATAAGGTAAGTGGGGAAGAGAAAAAAGGAAGGAGGAAGGCAGGAAAGACAAAGATTAAATGATAGAAATAACAATGTCTGCACAGAAACACACAGATTAACAAGAGAACTCTGACAGTCCTGTGCTCTGCTCACCTTACATGCAAAGACAGATTAAAAACTAATTCCACCAAAGTAATAAAACTAATCACAAAACACACCATTGCCTGCCTCTGTACATAGATCTGTAATCATCACTGCCTAGTTTGATTTTAGTCTGCCTATTTTCTTTTTCGTCAGTAAAGTTTCCAAGATCAGATTTCATTTTAGTCTGCCTATTTTCTTTTTCGTCAGTAAAGTTTCCAAGATCAGATTTCATTTTAAAAGAGCTGTTCCAGCAAAGAAATGAAAGCAAAACGTGGACCAAGAGGTACTTACTTATTGATCTTACTCAACAAACTAAGTCACAGACCAGAAGAATTGCAAGCAAAGAGTAAGTTAAAGGCTTTAGATAGAAGATGTGTGAATGTAACATGTATATTAAGAGTTTTTTTTTTTTTTTTTAACATCATGGGGAGATGAGCTCTCTTGCTCGGTCTAATGCTAAAATTTTATGTTCAGAGTTCATCCCTCCATGAGGTTCTGCTTTGGGTAGCATATTATCTATGCAACCCATTGGGAAACCGCACACACGTACCCACACTGTGTTCTCACACACAGTCCCAAGCTCCTGTGTTCAGGGCTTTGTGGTACGGTAGTACCACCACCCAGAAGTCTGATTAATTACACTTGCTGACCCCCAACATTGTTTCTACGGCAGTCCTTATTTTACTGGCCTGCCGGGATTCAAATTCTTTTGAATCTAATTCACCTTGACAATAACGTCTTGGTAGAACCGAGATTCTGTGTTACGCAATCCCTATAACGTGTTTTACGTGACAACAGAAAGTTACCCCTCGGCATATATATCAGACGTAACGTCGGTTAGCCCACAGTTCCTGATGAGTTGTGAAACACAACGAAACAGGTCGAACTTCTTCAACTTCTAGCTATTGTGACCCTTGCTCGGTCCTTAGAAAATATATGTATATTAAGAGGGCACATTGTCACATAGTAATGAGGTAAGACTGACAGAAAATGCTGACCTTGCTCACAATAACCACTACACATCAGCAGGTTTAGATTGACAGAAAACGCTGACCTTGCTCACAATGACCACTGCACATCAGCAGGTTTAGATTGACAGAAAACGCTGACCTTGCTCACAATGACCACTGCACATCAGCAGGTTTAGATTGACAGAAAACGCTGACCTTGCTCACAATGACCACTGCACATCAGCAGGTTTAGATTGACAGAAAACGCTGACCTTGCTCACAATGACCACTGCACATCAGCAGGTTTAGATTGACAGAACACGCTGACCTTACTCACAATGACCACTGCACATCAGCAGGTTTAGATTGACATTTAGAAGACAGAGATTGTCCCATTTTTGTAAATGACGACATACGCTGTAGCTATCTTTGATGGAAATGGCTGCCTGGGTTGCTTGCTTCAATCTGTGAAGGTCATTGCGATACGTTACTCAAATGGACAGAAGATGTTCAGGAAAGACAAACTGTACAACTGTCATTTGGGCTAGCTGTGTACATTGATGTAGATGTACACACAGCTCCATAAATCACATTTGAATTGCATGATAAGCCATCCCATTAGAGATGTCCTGCTAAAGTAACACTGCTTACGACTACAGACTGTCAGTATCTATAGCGCACACAGTGTAACCACCTCCTCCATGTTCATCAACACCCAGTTTCACGCAAAATACTTCCTCCTTAATCACTGACAAGGTTAAGCCAATCTGTACAAGATTCAAAGACAAGATGCCATCTGCGATTGCCCATGTTCCACAAAGGATGCTTTTGGGAGGCGATTGATTTCTGTAGTCACCACAGCATTATGTGTTGATGAAACTTCATCAAGCACATTGATATAGACCATATTACTGATAGATTTTGGGTCTTTATCAGGTCTTCAGGTCCACAGCATCACCTTTCATCATTCCACTGTGGTTAGACACAGACCCTTTTACATGTAATTGTGACTTTGGGGAAAGGCACCTATTTTTTTCAATTGGCTCTAAGCCTTCAAAACATTAGAGACATTATCAAAAAATTCACAGAACGGTGATATTAAAATGGCTTAATAAACATACATGGTGCTTAATACAAATGCTGCTCACACACAAATTTGCCATTTTTCAAGCTTCCAATCAAGTTAGTAGACAGTAACACAAAGTTGTGGAGGATTGATGAGGGGGTAGCAGCTAGGGACAGCTCAATACATTAAAATATAACTTAATCAGCTGTCAAAGACTGGCACCATACAGGAAGTTACCCAGTCACAGACAGACACATTTTCCATTTGAAATTCTACCCAGGTGTTACACTCAAACACTGGGGACACTGATCGGCAATGTGGACCAATACCCACATCAAGCACACAGTCCGTCTCATCTGCAAGCTCTTTCTGCAAGACCTGCATCATAAAGTGGTTGCTGTAAAGTAAATCATGGCTAAAACGACCGGCTAAAACTCACCCAAGTCTGAGCACCCGGCTGCAAATCACCTACACTGAGGTTTATGAGGTGCTAATTTTAGAAAGTGATGATGTGAGAAACACTGAGAGGCGAGTAATCCACCATGCAATTACACATCCAACCTAATAACTATGATAGCACAGTGGTTTATGAAACAGTTGCACACATTTGCTGAAATGTCAGCTGTGTTGTTAACTGTGCATGCTTGCTGAAACCTGCCGCTTCTTATAGGGCAGGGGGCAAGTAGCAGACAACATAGGCCAAGTGGGTTGACTGGAAACGGCAGGGGGTTCTTCCATTTAAATGACCTGCGGTAACTGCTTTGGATTCCGCTAAGACCTGTTTCAAAACTTGTACAAAATGCAGGCTGATATCAGCCTGGCAAATCTACTTTTACATCTATAAATAAGTACTTTCATTTTCTGCCCACGCTACACTGTGGCACGTACGTGTAAAACATGCCTTAATGCTTACAAAGCTCTATGCTGCCGTACAGAGTAACTGGCTTCCATTGGATACATGCAGGTCTTGTCAAGGGTGAAACTGTCAGTTTTTCCACGAGGTATGTGCTGCACACTGACTCTCAATGCCAGTAAACACTGCAGGGTCTAGCAGCATAAAATGGGATATATTTTCCTGTCAAATGATTTATTTCCCACTCCACTGTGCATGATTTCCAAAGATACAAAACCTTGATTGGTGCTCCAGGTGATTGAATACATGATTGGTAAAACTAGGCAGGTTTAAAGACACAGCATTTCAATGTAGAAATTTCCCCACTGACAATGTTGATATCAGCTACCAACTGATTTAATTTGTTACACTGGTTTACCAAATCTGACCATGACTGATCATACATTTACTCGGAAAAATGATAAACAAATCAGATGACTACCAGCTGATCCTCTGAGATTCTCATGTAATTACTCTGTTCATAACACATTGTTAATGTTATGTAAATGGTGCAATTTACTATATAATACAGCAACACATGTCCCTGTATGTCTGTATCATTGATGTATATAAACTACAGTAACTCAGTACTGAATATAAAATACAAGTTTAGCACTCAGGTGAAACTGAATGTAATCCTACTGATGTGAAACAAAATATTTGCACAAAACCAATAAATTAATATCCGTACTTAATTATGAGGAAAAACCAAGCTTAGACCCACTTCAATCCAAGAATTTCAGCAGCATCATTTATCATCATAATTATCTAAGTTGGATTTTTGTTATTAACTTTGCACACATTGTGTCTCATCCTGGTACATTTTATGAAGAATAATTGCGTGATCCACCTGCAAAATGAGAAAAAGATAGATAGCATAATTGGTGTCAGTAGGCATAATAAATTATGAGCTGAGTGGTGCCTCAGTGTGGGGAAAATGAAAGTAGTCTTGGGCCACACCATGTTCTGATGCAACCTGGTGCACTGAAGTCCTTTGCTGTGATAGTAAATCATCATTACATCTTTTGCTTATATATCTAGCCTTGCCCCAGAAAACACATCAAAGGCAGCACGATGTTTGCACTATAAAAAAAAATTGCTTTGCTATGATACAGAATTGAAAAACAACTTTTGATCTGGAGGATCAGTACAACACGGGACCGATCTGCCGACAGAAGTCTCGTGCACAGATGTGGTAACAATCATGTTACTGCTGACAATGCCACAGACACTGTTTACAGGACCTGCACACTCCACAACATGTCTGCCTGCTTGATTCAGCTGGTCCAGGCCACTGTGATTTGTTAATACCCTTGGCTCAATCAGCTTACAAGGAAATCTCTGAGCTTTCGAGAAGCAAAATGTTACAGGCCCTAGGGGGTAAATACTCAGTATTTCCACCTTTTTCAGTAAATGCAGCCTTATAATATGCCATGATAGGCCTGCTCAGACCTGTAAATCAAACTCACAGGAGCAAAACTTTAATCATTGGAGCATTTTTTGTGGTACTTCAGCATGATAAAGACTTTCTGGATGAATCTTGGGAGCATTTTCCAACAATTTTGTGCAGCAGAATTTTTGCCAAAATGCTCCAGCTGGACAGCATGCAGTGCTCCTGAGATACTTTATCAGACTTACACATGAACAGTTCCCAACTAGCGTTCCTGCAAAAACATAATGTCCTCAACCCACTCACACAAACACTGACACAATGAAGTGTGCATCAGTGCCTGTGGTTTCCCTTTGACCCTCACATCCCAGCAACAGTGGAACCTCATTATTATTACACTCAAATATCCTACATATTCACGTAACAACACAGGTTTTTGAGCCATCTAACATCAAATTCCTTTGCTATTTGACTCATTTATCTGACATATTCAGATATCTGACACATTATGCAGATTATAGATGGCTTCATTTTAGAGAGGTTCCACTGTAGCTAATATATATGTATAAATGCAAGACCTCAACAAGATTTCAGATCACTTATTTAGCAGTTTAGGACTGAATCAATGCCTAAAATATGAAACTAAAAGGCCAGAAAAGCAGATATGAGCAGTCAAACTCTGCCAAATGAACCTTCACCAGTTCTTTGGAGATGCTGCAAAGGGAGCCACTATCTTCTTAAATTTTCAGGCACTTACGCACTGGGTATGTCTACAAGAATTGAATTGATCAATACCAAATAATTTGGAGTTTAAGGTTCACTGGAGGCTATTCAGGGGAACCTAATTCTTGGTAGGCTGCATTGCCTCACCTAATAGACAGCTGGAGAGAACAGCAGTACAGCTTCAGCCAAGACAGAATACAGCGCCCTGGTGTGGATTACCGGAAACAGCGAGTCCTGTGTGCAGCCCACTGCCATCAGCAATTAGCATGGGCTACCTGATGCTACCAATTAGCAATACAGACAATCAAAATTATCATTTTCTTATGTTCCTGGAGGGTTCCTTTGATATATATATATATGTATTCCTTCAGTATCTTCACCACTTTAAAAATCCTGTCCTGCAGAACACTGGCTGTGGTGGAGGCCTTGATAGCCTGCAGATCACTTTCAGTGGCTCACAAGATAGAGTGGATTCTTTTTGTATGTATAATATTCTGCAAAGTATCTTTGATTATAAGAGGACTTGTGTGATGTACATACAGCAACTAAATTTCAAAACTAGGAGAAAATGGGTGCTGAATAATATCACTCATGTAGATTGTTAGCTTGAGCCTAAATTGGATGATACGAATGAATAAATAGCTTCAGCCTAAATTATACGCTTCAATTGCAGCAATACTGCAGGCATATAAACACTGACATACTCTAACCTGCAAGTTTTACCCGATAGAACTCCCTTCATGTTGTAAACTGCTGTTTCTTTTTTTATAAGTTTTCACAATTTTTTCAAAAGTTGATGACCTGGTGAGGTCTTAAATCTGTAATTTTACAAAACCAAAATAGAGGGTACTACAAAATACATATACAACTTTCATCAACACTTTACTTCTTTTTCTATTGCAAAATACATGGTTATTAAATACCCCATCCAGAAAACAGGTTCGGTGCACTGAAATGCATAGACTAATAATTCAACAACTACTTGTTTTAGGAGAATTAAAAACCAACACATAGTCCCAGATGTTTTGGGTATTTTGGAACTCACAGGTTTGTGACTGTGAAAATAGAGTAATTTACAGTGGTCCACTTAATCTGCCTTTTGAATATGTCACCTAGCACTAATGCTGAGACCTTCCTGTGACCTCGGTATTACATCAGTTTCACTACAAATGTTGCCCAAGTTACCAATAAGACAATTCACATATATGTCATGGGCCTGCTATTACCATTTTATAACGATCAAAGTGATAAAGTTACTCTGAATTTTAATGAATATATTAGCAAAATATGTTGGGAATATATACATAGTAAGAAAATGACTAAAACATGTACCTTAAAGACTTGCACGTTTTGGTCATAAAACAAAAATAAAAAGGCAAGGAAGTTACAGATTCCTCGATATATTAAGAATGAAGATTGTTCTCATACAAATGAATGAATAGCTTGTTATTGACACTGCAAAGTCCCTGCCAGTCACCAACATTTGTACCTTCTACAGGTACATTGCCAGCCTTTTTGCCACATGTGGTCACATATAGCTGGTCCTCTGTCACCATAGGTAAATTAAGAAAGTGACTTTTGTGGTCAGAGAAGTGAGGCCACAGAGATCAGACCACTTTGTATGGCAGGGGCTGTGTGCAGCAGGTACCACTGTATTAGTCCACATATAACAGTGGGCCTATTTGAATATGGATATAACAAATTCAGTGTCATCATAACAGTTACTTCAACATCGATATCGAAATTACTGTGTCACAATGTGCAGAGTCTACTGGAGAAAAATTTGCCACAAAATTATGTCGCAAGCCACTTCCAGACATAATCTGTCGAACAATAATGCTCAAGAGATTTATTAAAATTAACTGTTAGTTTGATGACTTTCTGATTCACTTTTGCAAAAATTTGATGGGCCTATAAATAAAACTCCGGAAGGCTTCTCTTTGGTTGGCTGTAATCTATCATACTTATTAAGCAAGCACGTAGTTGCTAGACAGTAACGCTTTGGATCTCTAACTATGTATTAAAGCTTTTTGTTTCCCTTATTAAAGCCTGGGGTTATGAATAACAATATTTGGGTGAATTCCTTGTAGATGTTACCTTGCACCCCCAAGAAAACCATATTCATTGCCTATATGTTATCACTATAAATTCAATGTCTTTTTAAATGCAGGTTTTTTTTCTATTTTTTTTCCCTTCATATTTCAAAATGTATGCATGTTCCACCTTCTTGATGCTCTCAGAAGTGGAGGTTTCAACAGGACAAGTACTGTAGTTCTAGAAATTTTCGTGCGTGTTTAATTTCGCGCAAACTCATTTTTTCTGAAATTACAGAATTTTCGCGCAATCCAATGCCAAACAATGTAGTGAAATACAATGCAACTTATTTTCGCGCATTTTAATTTCGCGCTTTAGGTGGTAGGGCGAAAAGGCGAAATTAAATCGAGCGTGAAAATTTCTAGAACTACAGTATGTGGTGCTAGATACACCAGTAGCAGCCACCATCTTAATGTATCCTGCATAGTCATATCAACTGTAGTCACAGATCATGGGCTCTGAACTACTGGTGCACAGAAACAAGGATCAGAAGAGCCAGCTCTGTGGGAGAAATGGAGGAAACCACCCTCCTCATCTCTATGCATCCTTAATCGCAATCAGATAAGAGCTATTCATACAAAATCCATAATCAATAGTTTGGACACACACACAAAAATAAATAAATAGATAAAAAACAAAGAAAATAAATCCTCCCAATGGAGGACAATAATATTCTTATCTCTGAGAAACACAGAGGATTTACATGTTTTTTGTGGACTGGTTGTATCATTGTCAAATTTGAACTCCCTGAAACTCAGCCTTTTAACATGGAAAGTTTATTGCTCTGGGTAGATGCATCACTAGAATGACTTATTTTGAATGCCCTTTCTCCTTACCTGCCAATATTTGTACTGAGAAAATTTGAATTATAGTAATTTCAGTGACTAATTTGCTCACAAATTGTATTATGAATCTGAAGTAGAAACCTGCAAAGTGGAATATGTAGTGCTTGCAGATTTCCAATTTTTGAGGGAAAATCTCTAATTGCATTGCTTAAAATCTTCCAAACTGCTTCTTTTTATATGCTAAGTTAATTAAACTAGTTACAAATCTCCTGATTTGGAGACAAGCCCATCATAATTTTGCAAATAGACAAGCTTTGGGGCTCTGGGAATCAATAAAGTTCCATGAGGTATCATAAGAATTCTTCAAAGCTATCATGGTGGAATATCCACAAAAAGGGGCAAACTGTGAAAGATGCTGCCTGGCCAAACATGAAACACACCAGGCACACCAATCACCAACATCAGTGTCTAATGCATTCTCACTGTGAACAATGTAAAGCCACCGCTTTTGGAGTTTGGCCTGCAGATAGACAGTAATTACTTCTGATAATCTGTGTGCAGAATAACAGAGTGAAATGGATCTACTTAGTTACGGTTTTGATGCAGTGTACCTCGCACTTCAAAATGTGCTTCCTCTGCACCAGTATGTTGGGCTGGTACATGTACAACCAGAACCACCATAGACGGAGCCTGTTGCTGGCATCCGAGAGAATTGCAGATGGCCAGCTGAAGATAACCTTACAGACCAATGACAAAGTGCAGCAACAAAAAACACTCAAATGTTGGGAGACACCTCACACTTTCCAGAGAAAAACACGGTATAGATTGCGCAAATAGCTGTGGCAGTTGTTCAGGTTTATATGCAATAAGCTCATATAGCTTATTGCACTTCTTCAAAACCATTCCATGTGGCAGTCTGCTTTTTCTTTATCACCTGATCCCCTCAGCATGCTTTTCTCCTTTCTTTCCTCAGCACACCAGTAGCCCTGAATTTAAAAGCCAGGCATGCAGGCTACTGAATGAAGAGTAACCAGAGAGCAAAGGCGTTCATCCAGATTTAGTGGGTATAAGCACCCAGCATTCCTAACAATCAAACTGCAGTAAACACAAGTTTATGCATAAAAACACTGATTGCTGGATTTTGGAAGTCACTTAATCAAGATGACAGAGTGGCACAATTTTGTCATATTTGCACAGATCTGAACGCTTTTTGTTTTAATTATATGTACGTGTGTATACACACACACAAATATATATAAGAAGTATATAGAATAGATCAACTCATAAATGCCAACACAAGGGAAGAGATTGGAACTTTGATTTCTACATTCATTCAGGCATGAACATCATATGCATGTTTACACCATCAGAATCATTAAATGAAGCTTGTGCCTATTCCTCCTTCATACTGATACTTAACTGGTCAATATATGTGGATGACCGGACGTGTCAAAATTTCTTCTGAATCAATGCTTAAAGCTGTAAAAATGCTTGAGGCAGGTCCCTTAAACTGCTGTAAGAAGAGGACAAGTCAAAATGTCCCTGTCACATCCAGCAGCACTTAAGCTTCCAAAGCCCTGCACAACTTAATGCCTGTCCTGCCATAGGCAATTAACGACACAACAGACACCCACATAATGGGCTGATGATTTTTCTCTCTCTTTTTTTTTAATGGGCTTTTCCACTTAATATCCATCTGTCACATTTTTACCACATATTTCTGTTCCATTTTCCCCTAAGTTTCCAGTTTTTTCCCCCGTCAGCTCTGGGATGGAACTGGACCACAACTTAAGATGATTGTGCTTTCCCACATAATGTATCCTTAAGCCTCTAAAAATCAGAAAAACCCATGCTCGTGCAGGATTCTCCAAAATTTTGCAAAATTATTGATGGTGTCCTTGCTGAAAAAAAGTTTGATATTTACACGTAGAATGCCCAATATTGACAAGTCCTACTAGATTTTTCAACGTTTAAATAAAAGAATATTCAGACACTTTCTTTATTTGTTACCTTGTTTGTCTTCACATAGGTAATTTTTTTTTTTTTAACAGAATTTCATGGATCTGCAGCTCAATGACTTTTTTTCTGTGGTGGATCATTCTGCAAATCTACTGTTTGATAGGAAATCACCAGCCCTACATAAAGGTTTTGGGCTGTTTCTTAAAGCTATATGTATGGTGGAATCAGTTGCATAGAACCTGTCTATATGTCATCATTACAATGCCAACACGAAATGGCTCTCGGTTAGACTGTCAACCACCTCTTTCATTCATGTCACAATCAATGTGGCTTTAAACTGCCACATGTAGCTTCTCGTGCGTGCATACATACATGTAACCCTTTGTTTTAGAAGATACACTTGGGGTGCGAAGCTTGCCACACAAAAAACGCGTAACTGACAGATGAAACTACATAACCATAGTCATTACTTTGACAGACCAATATCACAAATACAGGTTTAAAAGTGGTCTCTGGATCTGCTGGTTACATGAAAAAGACAGCACTCCGGACATTGGCTTCACATGAAAGTGGCTTCTGTGTAAGAGATGCTGTATTATGTAAAATTCAGACACGTAAGCTCTCATTTCATCTGATCACAGCTGTCATCATACCAACTATCCCCTGCGGGCTACTTTTTGGTCTTTGGGATGATGCTTTAGAAATTGTTTTCCTTAATGTACACTTCGCACTGGCAGCTTCTTGTGGACATACGAGACAAGCAATTTTCCAGCCAAAATTTCAGCATTGACCTGTGACTGACATATAGGAAGCTACAAGTGCAGAGGCAATTATATAGGCTGCAGTGCCAACACATCTCACCAGATATTCTTTAATTTCAAAAGTACTGAAGTGAATATCTGACATGTATGATGTGTCTTCTCCGAGGGCTTTTCATATATGTTGGCCTCTGAGTTATTGCAAGTGCAGTGGTCCCTGTCACCAGCGACCACCCATACTGCAGCAAAACAGTGGTCCTAAATGAAAGGTGGTCTATCATTACAGCTACATTAATGTGGGAAGTATTGGACTTGGGAATTCGTAAAGTGGTCTCACAAAAGAGACTGGTCTCTCTTTTGAGGGTCTCTTGTGACAGGAAGTACAGTACATCAAATTTGCAATCCCCATGTGCCATTCCCCGAGTGATACTGCTATGGTGGTGTATTAATTTGATAAGGCTCATTTTCTAGCCTCTAATGCAAGGATAATTGGACTTTCTGCTTCCTGTTGGACAGGATTTTTATTTGGACCCATCCAATCTGGACTTTGAAAGCTGAGATATTGATGAATTCCCTTCCAAGTAAAAGAAAATGGGAGTCTTTTTCAGGGAATCCAGAGTTTGGCACTACCAATCAGGTGATAAACCATCTAGCAGAAGGGCATTAAAACTTGTGAGCACTTTTGAAACACTTGGTTTTCCCCTTTGATGCCTTGCTGCATATCTTTTACCTGACCGTCAGTGTCCATCAGGACACTATCCTTGTGAATGGACTATTTCAAGCTTCTTGTACATGTATGCTAACATTGGGCCATGCTGCTGAATTGTCCCATCTGAGCAAGCCATACCTGTACACTATCAGGGCTGCATAGCACAGTAACATATTGCAAACGACTCAAAGAATACATTTTTTTTCTTTCATACATGTTTTGTGACCATGGACTGAAAGGGTCTTGAACCAGCAACCTTCGGCACCAATCACAAACCACGTGACCCCAATATACTTTAATAGACATGTATTTTACCTACACAATGGATTGACTAAATTTCTTCAAGTCATATTTATTTTCCAGCCTGTTGACTATCAATTCACTCTTCATGCCACTGTTGTATTTACACCATACTGGTGCATATAGTACTGTGGTATCCGGGACTTAGTGCCCTCTACATGTCTCTTTGCATCATTGGTTTTACATTTAATCTGACTAACGAACATTGTGAATGTTCTTTGTAATGGAAATGTGACTGATACTCTCATGATTCCGTAGATTTAAGTATTTCATTCAGTCATGTTTGACTGAATTCAATATCATAACTGAGCCTCACTGAAAAATATTTATGGATACATTTTAGGTGAACATAAAGAGCCCACATTTCAAAAGGGAAAGGTTGGTGGGAAGTAAACTATCGCCAAGCAAGAAGTCTGATTTTCCAACAGAAAATCAAATATCTCCATGTGCGCCCTGTTCAGTTGTCACCTTACAAAGTTTCTCATACTAATCCCAGTGACCTACAAGTAAAGCCAAGGTAACTTTTGCCCCTCCTTCCAGCCATGTGCTTCAACCTCTGACAAACATGGTCAACAATGTAGTTACCTTCATTGAAATGCACGTTGAAGTGAACCAACTTTGTTACAAATTTCACCATACAATGACCACTCCATGCTTAAATAGGACTCAGGGTTCATCCAGCTTAGCAGCTTTCAAATTCAAAGACTTTTCCAGGACTTTCCAGGACCTCTGTACCAAAATTCAAGGACTTTTCAACTTCATTGATTTTTCTTTTTTGTGTCTTGCTGTCTTTTGTTTCAGGTTTCTACAATGTGACTGAGAGGGGAGGATGTGACCAAGCTAACCTAACAGTTGGAAGAAGGTGTATTAGTGAATATTTAAAATTCAAGGACTTTCTGCGAAAACATTGATTTTCAAGGTTTTCAAGGCCTGGAATTAACATGCAGCAAATTCAAGTACTGTCAAGGATTTCAAGGACCTGTATGAACCCTGTAGGTGCTACACATAAAACAACTTCTCTAGTTATTGTGTCCCTGTTGAAATTCACTAATGTTGCTCTGCGACCTTGGGAATTAGGTCAAAGTCATGCACCCATCTTCAAACTTGACCAAGACCTTCATGTGTAATATTACCCTACCAAGTTTGAGTAAATTTGCTGAAATCCTTCTGGAGTTAAATCATATTTGCATCAAAATTCACTAAGGTAGCTCTTTGTCCTTGGGAATTGGGCCAAGGTCAGCCATCTTCAAACTTTACTCAGCACTCATACAGGACTTTAATCCTGTGCAAAATGAAAGCTCTAGTTCAAAAACTTGCGTTCATGCAGAAACTACTAGTTTAAACATGGCTCTGTAACCTTGGGAATTGGGTCAAAGTAACCCATCTTTGAACCCGACCTGGACCTTGATTAGTAACATTATCTTACCATGTTTGATTAAATTGGGTGAAATCCTTCTTAAATTATTGCATCCATGTTGAAATTTACTACTTTGCCTCTGTGATTGGAATTGGGTTAAGATCACCCATCTTCGTACTTAGACTTAGAACTTCATGAGTGATACTATCCTTCAAAGTTTGAATAAACTTGCTGAAATCCTCGAGTTACATGTGCCATGTCTGCATCAAAATTCACTAATGTGGCTTTGTAACCTTGGAAATTTGGTAAAGGTCACCCATCTTCGAACTTGACTTAGACTTGGGTCAGTAATATTATCCTACCAAGTTTGAATAAATTTGGTGAAATCCTTCTCGAGTTATCATGTCTGCGTTGAAATTCACTAATGTGGCTCTGTGACCTTGGGAATTGGGTCAAGGTGACCCATCTTTAAACCTGACTTCGACAAAATGTAGTGACACCCTTTTCAAGTAATTGCGTCTGCATCAAAACTCCCTAATGTGACTTATGACCTTGGGTACTGGGTCAAGGTGACCCATCTTCAAACTTGACCTAGAACTTCATGTGAAATATTATTCTACCAAGTTTGATTAACTTGTAAAATCCTTCTCCAGTATTGCGTCCTCAACGAAATTTTGAAAAACAAATGGAAGAAGCAGCTGAAGAAACAAACTCAAAAACAGCATGCCCCCCCCCCCCCCCCCCCCGCACAGGGAGATATAATTACTGTTAGAGGAACAGTACAGTCCTCAATTATCTAGGAATAAGGATTTTCACCATATTGCCTTCATACACGCAGTACTATGAACATCCAACTAAGACAATGGGTAAGCTGACATTACAATGTCAACTGCATGGTTTATTAAGATTTATCTTAATAGGGGATAGAATCTAAGTAAGGATATACAAAAAGCAAGACTGTAAATTGTGGTCTTAATACAGAAGTAGTCTCTCAATGGAGGTGGTCTTATCAGAGATTCTATTGTAATGACATTGAAAGAGTACATGTAGCAGAGCGGTGCTGATGAACCAATGCCCCAAAGCTCTACCATACAGGCATTAAAAACATGCAAAATAAAAAAAAGTGAAAATCCCCTTTTAATTCAACAACAAATGTATAGCTCAGAGAAAATACAAACTTGACAGAAAACACATCTGTCATGTCTGTATGAAAACATAAAAGGTTGACCCTCAGGTGTAATGTATCTCGGCTTGCAAACATTTCTATGAGGCAACAAGGCAATCCACCGAAACAATGGGGAGAGCTTTTAGGCTAGTAGGAGGGACGATACTAGGATTAACTGGATCATTACCAACATTAATTAGGCTGAAGGCAATAATCAAGCGGTAAACATTCAGTGCACAGGACTCCATTATCCATGGCGGAGACATTAGCAGGCAAATTCCACAGTGGATCATAATCAGTGGAGCACAAGGCATGGGACTTGGAGATCTAAGAATGGTTATACGTAGATTGTAATAAGCTGTCAACTTGCTGGTGATCTGAAGCAGCAAATTGATTTCTGAATGATGACCACACAGCATTAATAGCACTGGGTCTGTAAGAGTCATCAAAATTGCCAATTTAATGGCCAGAAAATCAATGATCAGTTTGACTTGTCTGACCCTTAGGCATGGATGCTTGTCTGAGATGCCTTCAAGATGGAGCTCCGCGTGATGATCATCACAAAAACTCTACACTCCCAGCAGCTAATCTACTTCAGCATTCTTGAATAAATATACCCACGTAGCTCCATAGATTTTGTTATCTTGAACCTGCCACCTATGGTTCAGTTCAATCTTCTAAAATCACACTTCATCCAGATTCTGGTTCATTTTGAATCATGAATGATGGGTTTGGAACACATAATAAAAGTATGACAAGAACTGATAATGTGGCCATGTTTAGCAGCTAAAAT
The DNA here is from genome assembly GCA_964020975.1 of Hermodice carunculata. Classification (NCBI taxonomy): domain Eukaryota; kingdom Metazoa; phylum Annelida; class Polychaeta; order Eunicida; family Amphinomidae; genus Hermodice; species Hermodice carunculata. Next base: position 68,765,248 of record OZ026629.1, read on the forward strand.
TCTCACCCACAGTCTAATGTTGTTTTACGATTATTCTTATTTATCACAGCAGAAAATTTCATGACCAAATGCTTTCCCACACATATCGCTCAGTGCACCAGTGCCATAATTGGATTCACTGTTGTTCAGTTGATGATGCAATTCAGTTACATTCTGTTAGGATCCAACTCACTTTGTGTTTGATTTTGCTTATTTGTAATCTTCAAGCTTTGGTGATAGGTATGTGCATGCATGCTGCTTTTAAAAACACAAAGCATGGTCTCCCCTGCATAGTGCTCTAAGGTAGCACGTAATATAGCAATCTTCAGACGCTAAAATTTTGTCATTTATTGCAGCAATTGATATTTAATTACAAAAAAACCCCCACACATTTAAAATGTTCATATGCCCTCAGCTAGATTACCACGTGGACTGTGCTCCACTCTTGTCATCTATCCCGGCTGTTTTGAACAGGCGTCGACCCCCCCAAATTTTCAATCGGGAGCTCCAGGTAAAAAGTGCATGAACACAAAGAGAAGGGACCACTTCCCCCCAAACTTGCCTCATACAAATATCTTTTGGGAGTCTCCAAATCAGGAGACTCTTGCCAAAAACAGGACAGTTGACATCAAAACAGGCAAGATGTTGTGATGTGATGTAAATTTACGCTGAATCTGTCAAAACAAGCAAAGTGATGCAATTATTAAATTTTGAAATCTGAGCTAAATAGGTTGCCTGCAAAGCAGACCAAGTTCCATGTTACAACACAGTGAAGTAGACAAAATATGCAGCTTGTGTCTGCTTTGGAGGCAAAGCTAAAGGCTACAATGCAAAGTATTGGATCATTAATTAGCAGTATTGTACCTTTAAGGTAACACTTGCACAGTTTTTGCCCCAAGTTTACACAGATTCAGGATACATGTACAATGCATGACCTTTGTATGTGTAGTGACTAAGCAAGGAAAAATTCACTTACACCGCATGAGGTGTTATGAAGTACCTGTACACCATTTTGAAAGTATAAAAACTTAAAGGATCCATTTGCGGCAGTGAAGTTTCATATTTTGGATGTAACATTGAAACCACAATTATAAATGTGTACCATAAGACAATCATAATAAAACTGGAATTCTTTTTAATTTTTACATCAGACTAATGTGGCCCACAAATACCAGATCAAAAATGAATACTTCAGTTCAGAGTTGCAGAGGCCTACTCTGGGGACTGAATAACAAATATCTGGAAACCCCTCTCCACCCCTCCATACAGACATTGTTTGACACACCCAGGGCTGTTGCACATTTGTAGTCATCATGTCCAACTCAGACTGGTCTGAATCAAAATTTACATCGAGTAATCACCAATTATGTGAATATGCAACCTACTTTCACTACGATCGAGTTACAGTGCATAAACTAAATCTGTTCAGTTTGTTAGCTTTCAGAAAACATATTCTGCAGCACTTTGTAAGTGAAATCAGACTGTTATTAGCAAATTTGTGATGAACCTTATATCCTAAACCCATAGATTTACATTTTAAAAATCCCAGAACAAATCTTCTCATTCACTTTGCAAATATACATGATGGTTATAGCATGTTTGAAGATTGTACCAGTTTTACCCCCAGCACTTCAAAGGCCAACTGAAGTGCTAAAAACATCTTTGGTTTATTCCCCTGTGTTTACTTATGCTAATTTACTCTTTCACTGCCAATCACAACTTAAGTAGATCTATTTAAGTCAAACTAATCTGAACTATCATTAGGATCCCAGATTCGTATTCCTCATAAAAAGACCTTTCATTCTATTACCAGCATGCCTATTGTTCCAGAGAGAAAACCCCAGATCAGCAACTTCCCAATGCATGCGAAGAAAAGCTGTTGGCTCAGTCCAAAATTTGGCCCAGAAAGAGTTAATCTGATAAGGACAGTCATTTTGCCCTGTAAAGGGTCATTCGGTTACTATGACACACCTGGTGAAAATGCAATGTTCAGTCAGATTCTGGTCATTATGTGCCTCAGTCTAGTTATATTATAGAGTGATCAGAGGGTCCGACAGGCAACTAAATATTGTGTATGAAATACACATTTCTTCTTTTGAGTTTAAAAGGGATCACCAGACGTAATGGGAAAATTGAGGCTCTCCAATGCTATCTGTCCTCGCCCCCCCCCTCCCCCCTCACCATCCCAAATCAAGAACACAACAAGCAAGATTTATAACCGCTTTATTTGGAATGTACAAATAATTCATCATGGTAAAGTTTAAATGTTGTAGCGATTGAACACTGAATAAAAATAGATATTCCATGTTAATATCACACAAAGACACACAGAAATGAATCAGACTAGTAGGATTATGAGGTGGAATGAATGAATATCACTCCATGTACTTGGTTACAATCAAAGGAAGTCCCTAGGCCTTATCATGATTACATGAAAATCCCCTCTCTTAGTGCCTAAGTCTACATAGTCAGTGTGGTATCAAAATTAGCCCTCAGTTCACATCCTAAAATAAATAAAGCAGAACCTGTTATATTTTTAAGAATGTTGACCATGCTGATGAAAATGAATATGATTTATCGTTGTCAAAAGCTTTATGTGTGTGTGCCTCAGTTTGACAATTTGGCTAACATTCATACTTAACGTCACTGGTGTTACTGATACAATTTTGCCAATTCCAATCCAACTGGGTTGGTTTGCAACTTTATCTTCACCAGTACAAGTTGTTTGCACATGAAGCATAAGCCGTCACTCTACATGATTAATATTTTGCCCGTTATGAAAATATTCATAAATCTGACACAGAAGAGTTCTGTACTTTCCAGGAACACACTACTTATCTGTAATCATAGTACATATCAAATTTTATAAAAGTACTCTTGCCGTTTCAGTTGCCACCAATATTATTATCTGCTAGTCATTATTTAAATCCTCCTTTACATATGTTGACAACATCAAAATTCACATGAACATTTTATCCCTCACACGATCAAGTTACTGGAACTACTTAGCAAATCAGACAGACAGATGTATTCTTTGCCTTACTTATTATTAGTTATACATGTAATAGAAAGTTAGCCCACAAAAGTTTTCTGTATCACATGTACATAACTCATTTATCACAAGGTGCAAGACCCTCTATGAGGACACCGGCTGCATGTGTCAATCATAGCAAAACCAAGAACATAATCATCACAGAGACAACATTTCATAATCACAGCTTTTTTTTTGTCTTCAGGAGGAACAATTCTATCGCCAAAAAAATGAATAGGGCAATTTATTGTAAAAAGTCACAAAAATACAACTTTTGGGGGGTTTCTTTTAGAATACATCTCATTTGTGTACCTTACAGAATATTAACTCATGCAATTGTACATTTATGTGCATTTATATCGACGACTCATTCAGAACTTAGGGCAATATATTCCCCATAACATGACAGATTTCTAATTCAAACACAAATATTTTGCAAAGGTATGATCTGATGATAATGTCAAGCATATTTTTTGAAGAATCATTTAAAACATGATTACATACAAGTATTTTGCCTAACATTTACATTTTCCACTGAAGACAATCCATAATTCATAAGCATCTGCTCATTCAAGTTCAATACATTCATGTTCACAACAAAATTTCAATCTTAAGAGGAAAACTAGATATTTTGGGTAAAATTTTAATGCACTAATACACGATGGTACTTAATTCCAATATTAAAGCAACAAATTCATGCTGCAGGAACTGGCAGTATAAACAAGAAATAGAAATAGCCATGCCAATATAGGGCCAACACTACACTTAAATTGTATTGCTTCTCATACTGCCAGAAAGATAATGGGGCATGTCACCTGCAGGGGACGCAATCAGTGACTTTCCCATGGAATCCAAGTGTTGCTGGTGGAGACACCTGGGGGCATAAACAAATGCAGCTTCACTCATTGGTAAGAAAACGTCAAGAGACAAGAAAAGTAGTTGTTGCCAGCATGTAATTGAGTAAATTTGATATGCCCCTTTGTCGAAAAATAGAAACTGATCTTGCCATGTCTGAATGAGACTGTCTATAAAGCTAGGGGCACGCATAAGTAGGTCATATGATGGTGCAAACTGTCCATAAAATGATGTAGAGAACTTTCTCTGACCATGGTATATACCTTTAACATATCTGTCCATAATTCAGGTAATGTTAACAAATCGAAAATTTCATTACAGCTTTGAAAATAAGGAAACAAAATTTGATGCTGTTCCTAAGACATCTCATTCAATTCCTGGAAGTATGCCATTATCAGTCCATGTTTGGGCTCGTAACAAGTATACTGTACAAAAAAATTTACCCCCCCCCCCCCCCGTCCTTAAGGGGAGCGAGCTTAACTTTTTGTACAGTATATATTACCTGGTTGAGTAGGCTTAATTATACGTGAACACCATCATGTTGTATCTTCCTAAGAAACTGATGAATTGGAATTAAAGAGAAATTGCCCTGTTTCCAATAAGGTTGTAAAGTTTGAGTTTCATTAAGTCTTTTACTTAAGATATTTTTGTCAAATGTCATCAAAATGATCACCAATCTAGAATAAACCAAAGCTTAATTTCAACATATCCAAGTTAGTATGTCTGTTACAGTAACCACGCAGAATATATTACTTATTTACTCACTGTTTTGTTTTTATGCTGTATTTTTGAGGGCCCAAGGGGGCAATTAGTGAAGATGCACTTACAGAATCACCATCACGAAATAGTGTTACATATACTTATACACCATCATAAAATAGTTTTACATACATATACATGTACACTGCATGTGATCTCAACTGGACAAGGGTAAAAATTTTGTCACAAACATCCCCATCCTATGCCAGCAACAGGCTGGACAGCTTTGCCAAAGGGGAAGCTTTACCTTTATACAACCCCTAGTCCCATGGTCCCTAAAAAGGTGACATATCAGCATTACAGAAAGGTACCATGGGTTAAAGAAGGTATATTTAGACTTAAAAGAAGACTGTTTGATCACATTTTGGATCAAACTTCAAAATCGGAGACAAATACATCTGGGGACTCAGCCTTCCGAGTCTATGAAGTTTACACTTGAAAGACTGGCCCAGTTTTGCTGACCAAAATGTAGGAACACAAAAAAGATTTGTGGTCCAGGCTCACGAATCAAACATTGCTACTTTGAATGCTTTTAAAGCCATACCAAAATAAAAATTAAAAAAAAAAAAACAATGCTGAAGTGTAAAAATATATATTTGCTATCAATGGCTACAAAACTTATCAACAGATTGCATTATGTTGCTCCAAGTATGTGTTGCTCAAACCCAAAACATGTCAGCACTCCAATAAAACAGTTAATTGAAAGAGCTACTTTTCTTGGGATAAGCAATCTTACTAAGTATGTTGAACAGGTTACCTTTTCTGGACAAACTGAATAGGAATTGCACTTATACGGTTCATTTTTTTTTTCTTGGATATACTTTAAAAGAAGATTGCTTTTTATTTTCAAAACCAAGGAGGTCAGAAAACTTGATGAAAATGGAGGCAGTTCTAGGCACCTCTGGCCTGAAAAGCTGCATGGTGACAGGCAGTACAATACATTATGTTCGCCTTGAGCTTGTAACTTGTGAACATAGCTTGTTTGATGGGCATCATAACATTTTCAAAAACTGCTGCTCCATGTTTAGAGTGAAATGCAGCCTGACTATTTTGTGTAAGTTTGGTATGTGCAGTACATGTACTTCTGTAAATGCTATATGAATCTTGTTATAGACATGCATTCCATATCTTTGGAGGGACATACAGGTGTGACAAATTAATGTCTGCTACATGTTTAGAATTTAATTATCACGATTACTGCAGACCTGCAAAGATGTTAAGTTTGTTTGACATGAAGCTTGACTATTTTGTGTTATGTTGTGTAAGTTTGGTATGTGCAATAGATGTACCTCTCCTCTATAAATGCTACCTGAATCTTGTTATAGAAACGCATTCCACATCTTTGGAAAGACATACCTGTGTGACGAATCAATGTCAAGTAGCTGAGCACCAACAGTACAAGTTACAACAAGCAAAGCAGTAGACTATACAAACTAGTATGTACCCATTACTGTCAGTTTTCTCTGCCAAGCATTGCATCTCTTATGACCACCATTCTCACCAGCACAAGACCAATGACTGTAAGCTTTTGTTTTCTTCCAAAAATTTATTGTCTCTTGCAGATAAAGGTCCATTTTGATGGTTCATTTATATGCAATGAAGGAAACTTCAACGTGACCATTGCTTCAAATAACCACAGATACACTAAATTTGTATTAACTGTAAAAAACTTGTTCCCACTGAAAGTTGCAACATGGTTCATGTCTCGCTGCATATTTCAATCGATCTACTTGAAGTTAAACTTTTACAAAAAGAAAAAAGAAAAAAAAAAAAAAAAAGAAAAACAAAACAATAATAATATTCTAGGAAAACAAGTCCAGATCCTCAAGTTTGCAAAAATATGCAGTTTGTTCAAAACGCCCTGTCAGAAGTGTACGTGTAAGTTCATGATTGGCTACAGCCAATGTTGTGTGATCATAGGATGGTACAGGACTTTTTCTCTTTGAACGGGTTTTCCTTAATGGGGTATACAAGAGGGTCGTCTGCAAGGTTGTTGGTACAGAAGTGCACTATATCGTGTATGCTCTTGGACAACCGCATGCGGTCCAGGCGCACCTGTGCTCGCAACTGCTCCACCTCTGCCTCATACCTCCTCTGTGCCTCCCCCGAGGAAATTGTCTGGTATGGCATTCTGCTATTCAGGTTCTTGTCCTATTGAGACATACACATACAAACAGTTGAGAAAAAGATCAGCTTAAAATACATTTGACCAAAAACCACCACCCTGCTGCACATTATTCCCTGTAGTCTGACATTCAGCTGCATACAGTATTTTTGATTCACATGTATCATTTCAGATACAGTCTCTTCCATTGCTGCTGTCTTGGCTTGTGTCAATGCAGTTCTTTGTTGCATTGCCACATGAACATCCGTATTTGGTGCCTGGTGAAAAGAAGTACATCAGTGTGATGCCTGCATCCCCACTCCTGCTCCCTTCATCTTGTACCTGTGGCACCTGTACATATTCTTAACTATGCAGCCTAGCAGTGAAGCACACCACAATCTGTTCAAGAGTACCTGGAGCAACCATCGTGTCATTTGTACTATGCACCATCTGCTGTTGCTCAAAACAGGGAGAGAGCCACAGAGGCGTGGCTGTAGTAGTAAGAACATGACTGGAAACTTGTGTACTCTGTCTTGGTTCATCATGTATGAAGCTGAAAATGAAGTTACGAGGCACACATATTGATGTAACAGGCATAAATGTTCCATCAGATCCTCCACTTTGATACTACTGGTTCTAGTATCCATGATAATTGTGTGAAAGCTACATGTCACAGCTTTGCATTGAACTATGTTTCCGTTCTCACCAAGGTTAAACATGAAAGCGATGCCTTACTCTGACATAAAATACATCAATGGAAATTTTTCACTTGGTTACTATCCCAACCCCATAGACAAGGAGTGTCAAGCAACAGGTCAGTCTTACCAATGTTCATAATACAGAGAGAAAGGATATCTACTCCAGAGGCAACTTAAAAAGGCCAGAGGTACCCACGCTGCATATGTACATAAAGCCTGCTGAAAATTGCCACTACAAGATAGAGGTATCTATATTGAAATTGGACTCAGTGGCCTATACTCTGACCATAAAAGGATCACATCCCAATGCACCCTGCTATAATAAAGTCAAGATGCCACGCTGACCTTTGTATTAAGGTAATTGTTGCCCTCAGAATGTCTGATCAATCTAGTTTTCAATGGACCCATATTGCATTCATGCTTGAAGAAATTTTCTCCATGGAAATTCTACAGTGGGTAATCTGATTTCACTTGACCTGGCAGAGTGAACCTTGTGCATCCTGGTAGAGCTGGGTTGGTTGAAGACATGTACATTGTAGAGCTAGTTACTCCAATGGGTCTTAACAACTGACCTCTCCGTGTGCTGCCTACACAGCTCTTGGGACATTGTACATTATGTGGGTGCTGTCATACTTCATACAATTAGTACGAGGGAACAGTCCCAATGCATTACTTAATAATAATTGTATGGATGTCATGTGATTTACTCAAACATGCAGTCATGCAGCACCCTGTCCTATCTCATTTGTCACATAAACATTAGCTGCTCCCTTCCGATAAATGCTGCACTGCCCTCACCTTATCTCATGTACCATTCCTTCACTTGTTCTGCATTAAGGGTCAAACAAAGCCAAAAGGAGTCTTCGGTGGCAAAATCCCCAGGGTTCATTGCCAAAAATGGCTTGAATTCTCAATAGCATCTGATAAATGATGTGGATCACCAGTCATTGGCTTAATTTTCAAGAATTTTAATTTTCAAGGCTATCTATGTATTGTCCAGGAGAATTATTCTCTCACTGATCTGTCAAATTTAAATTTGGAACTTTACCTATGTACTGTCCAAGAGAATAAACTGTATTAACCCTCACACCTGACAAATGAAGAGGATCACTGGTTATTGGATCAATAGTCCAGAAATTCAAATTTTGAGGTTACCTATGCACTGTCTTGGAAAATCAACTGTGTTAACCCTCCCATCTGGTAAATGAGGTGGATCACTGGTTATTGGCTCAATATTCAAGAAATTTAAATTTTGAAGGTTACTTATGTACTGCCCAGGAGAATCAACTACATTAACTCTCAGTAATCCACAAATTCAAACTTTGAAGGCTAGCTATGTACTTTCCAGGAGAATAAACTATTAACCCTAAATAATCAACAAATTTAAACTTTGAAGGTTACCTATGTACAGTCCAGAAGAATCAACTATATTAACCCTAAAAGATCAACAAATTTAAACTTTGAAGGCTAGCTATGTACTTTCCAGAAGTATCAACTATACTGATCTTCAATGATAAACACATTTTAATTCTGAAGGCTACCTATGTACTCTCTAGGAGAATCAACTCTACATGTATTAACCCTCAATGATCAAATTCAAATTTTGAAGGCCACCTATGTGCTGTCCAGTACAGCTAACTTTAATTTAAATTTGTTGATTATTAAAGGTTAATATAGTTGATTCTCCTGGTCAGTACACGTTATTATTCTATTTAACACTGCAATAACAACAAGTGTTCATAGAGATTGTTTAATTTTTTTCCTGACATTTCCTGACCATGATTAAATTCAGGCCACGCCAATTCATTCGACATCCTGTCCATCAGGTCTGATCTTTTCAAATACCATTTGCCCAATTCAGTCTCAAAAATAGTACTCTTTTCCATATATTGCCTTTACTTTCATAATTAAAAATCAACTTGATGCTATTATACAATAATATAAACTTGTGAATAAATTGTATGTTTCAATGAATTTCGTTATTCCACATCCCTACTCACACTCACCCACAGTTGCTGATATCCTGACAACTGAGTTTGAGTTTAGATGCTGCCAATCCTGTTGTCCCTCTAATTTACATCACAGGTTGCAGCTGTCATTGGTTTACACTTGGTTTGGGTACAAAATACTCGGAAACTACGAAACATTATTTTTCCATCCCATAAAGGATATACCCAGTGCCTCCAACCCAGAATTCTTTTCTTGCATTCACAAAAATGATGACAATTGTGAACAAACCCTGACAAGATATATGTTAATCGGTGGACCACAAGTCCAATCCCTTAAGCTCAGAGTAACTTGAATGACAATATGTGATGCCACCAGAGTGCAGCACTATCTATGCTGCACGTGGGGTGCAATGATTGCCGTACAATATGAATAAAACAACGAAGCTTGATTGCACACCAAGGGTACTGTCACATGAAACATGACACAACATAATTTATATTGTCTGCAAATCGCTTTTCCAAGTCTACATATATATTATACAGACTATCTACCAGAACAAGGAAGTTGTGTCCTAGTTTTAGATGCTCCTCAGCATATCCACATATGAACATCGGACATGAAGGATTCAATTAACATCCTACACATTTGAAAGTACACTTTCAAAATCAGTGCTTCAAATTATCATAAAACTTAAATCCCTGTTAACTCTGGAAAACCCAGAAAGATTATGAGGGACTTCAAAATTAAGATCTTGTCTTTTTTAATGCAACAATAACACAAATTTCATACTTCTAAATTTCATTGTACAACAGTCTCTACTACTTGTGACCACTCCTACTGCCACAAGGTGGCATTATATTGAAGGTGGTCTTAAAATACAGGCAAATTTACTGGACAAAAAGACTCTATTGTGATAAAAGGGTGGTCTTTGAAGCAGGTACCACTGCAAAGTCCAAGAATTGTAGGGTTATGTGACACCCGGGAAACCCTATAAATATTAGAGTAACCTAATTATCATACATAACCAGATCATAATTTATTTGCAAACTGATCCAAGGGTGGACAGAATGGTTTATGTGAAAATACTTGCTACTCAAGCTCCAAAATGGCATGGTTTGGTGACATGAGGTAACCTCAATGCAGTCTTATTCACCACTTTACATCTGACTCTGAAAAAATGATATTTTAATACATTTTTAGTGCACAAGCCAACTAATTGAGCAGGCACCATGCATACATGCTGTCCCTTGGCCAAATACATGCACAACCATCATACAATGCATCACCTGGAAACAGCAAAGAGAAAACATCAAACTATACAGTTTAAATAAATAAATGTTAATGGTTAACTGGAAAATAATATGCAGAAATAAGTACAAATTAGTGCCACAAACAAAGCCTAAAGGTACAAATGCTGGATCTCCTTAAAAAAAAAATTTAATTCATACAGTAACATAGCTGAGTTACATATATGATATCAAAATGCCAAATTATTTATACATTATCTTTACTGGCATGACTAGTAAATTACAGTTCATCTTGAACCAAGCCACCAAAAGAGACACAAATTTAGACACTATATATATTTGGGTGGCAGGACTCAGGGAGATCCAGCATTAGCATGACTTGTTCAAACCACAGGGAATAAGTGCAGCTGTGTACATATATAACTAAGTCGTACAACATAATACGATAAAAACATAAAGAATCTGACAATAAAACACACAGCAGATAAAATCAGAGATGCTACAATGAAAAACATACAACAAAAGTTCTGACAAATAATTAAGAGTTCAAAATATATCAACTGAAATTTGGAGTGGTAAGACATTAAATAAAAACAGTATTTTACATTTACAATAAATATTACTATTGTGTAACATAACTGTAACAAACAAGCTATGTCTTCATACAAATGTACATAAATATTGCAAGCAAGTGAAATGAAACAAACAAAAGAAACGGTTGCAATTATCTTTGATCTTCACAACATTTTAACATTTCGTCACAAAGTTTAAGACAAGCTTCCCTGTCTGCTTAAAATAACACAAAATGACTTGTTTAAAAAAAAAAAACACTTAAACAGCATCATGCATTGAGACTCTTGATCAATGTTTTTGATGATATGGACTTCATGAAAAAGGATTAGGTAAATGTCTCATTCTGATAATAGCAAAATGGTTAAAATAAATCTGATTTTGAAAATGATCTACCATTTTTATGTTATACAGTGTATCTCACTTATTGCCAAAAAGTTGTCAATCAATGTAGTTTTGACAACTGTTTCATGAAAATCTATTTCGATTGCTTCAACCTGGCTTCACCAGTGTGTAAAAGAATATTTGGATCACTGTTTGTTGTGTGTTAGAGGATTAAATGGCCAAAGACAATGAAATAGATCCAGTTGGTTGAGACAGCTAAATATGATACTACAACAAAAGTCATGGGTGAGTATAGCCAGGCTGCCATTGATCATGCCAGAGATATTGTCATAGTAACCAAGTGTGTCCCCCATTTCCTTTGTATACATAAATATGGCTGCACTCAGTCGTTACAATATGTTAAACCCTTTCCTCACCGGTTATAGACCGAGTCACCAGCTTTTCTGGGTGCTGTTGGGTGCTATGCAGCCATCCCACGCCCAGGAAAGCTGTTGACCAAGGCTAGTCTACCCTGATAGAACTAATCTACAATTCTCATTTAAGATTCTTTCCATTTACAGAAATTTAAGTAAAAAAGTTGAAGCAGATGTACGTGTGGGTGTTTTTCAACTGGTTGAGTAGAAATATGTTTAGCCAATGAAGCCACCTCAATCAATTGCCATGGCAGTGGTGGGGCTGACAGGCCTGACAAATGGCAAAAACATCTTGATCTACACTTATCAAATGACAACAGCCCCTTGTGACCTACAAATGGTTTCACACAGACATCTACATGTACATGTGGGTTGTGAGTGGTTATATGTTTACCATGAGCAATTCAGCCTATTGTCTTTGCGGTATACGGTCTGATCATGAAGTGCTTGTGTGCCACTGCATCAGTTTTGTTTCCCAGTTATAACATGCCTGCATGCTACTGGCTACACACTCAGAGGGTTTACACTGTAGGCACAGAGCCAACTATTTGTATGCCATACTCACTTTTGTGATATATCGGACTAGGTAACCATCAGATAAGTTTGGATCAATGTATGAGTGATTATATACATAATAAGGATCTCGCGTACAGTTTTTTTTGGTCTGATTACTTACACTAATTATTGAGCTGTCTCTGCATTATTAAATTTAGATCCAGGACATTTTTGCAAATGGAACATAGGTATCTCATGAAAATATAATGCATATTAATTGCTGTTCATTAGTCAGTAGTTACAGAAGTTAAGATTTTGGTTCACAACATTTTACAATCACTTGCAAACTGACAAGGATGATCTGAAAATCTACTGTTGACTAAAAAATTTCATTCAACACACAGATTTGTGACAAGAATCAAACATTCAATTCTGCTGATGGTTTTAGCTACAAAACCGGCAGTAAATGGCTACTGCTGTTTTAGCCGATAACTGGCTGTTGGTGGTTAATTCCCAAGCACCAGCATAGCCTGTATGTCTGCATGAGTCAGTTTGCTTGACTGTGTCTCTCCTTCTGATATCATTAAAAAATCATTTGTTCATTTTCTGGCTTTTTCCAATGTACTTGTCTCATTAATTTTGATTTTAATGGGGCACCCATGCCAAGAACAAAGTCCGGGACCAAGGACCTACATGCTGGGTGGCGTATGTATAATATGGATTCCATGTGCTCAGGAAAACAAAAAATAGAGGCAATGAAGGTTCTGTGCTCTACTGACCATTTATGCAAGCATGGATTAAACAAAAAATCAATATGAAAGAAACAAAAAACAAGAAGACTATGGAAACCCTGTGCTCAGCTGACCTTGCATGCACATACTAGTAAATGTCAGCATAAATGATCCTTCCATACATGCATGGTGTATGATGAAAACAGCATTAGACTTGGCAGAATAGAAAACTGGCACATTTGCCTCCATGGCACTTGGCTGGTTTATCACTGCAATAATAACATTGACCTTTATATTTTGGACTGTAAGTATCACTACAAAAACAGTGATCTGATATGCATGTTATGCCAGGTATGTAGTTGAATAGCAATACTAGTGGTTGATTCAAATTCACTGAAGCTTCCCTGTGATCTTCATCAAGGTCACCTGTAATTAACTGCAACAGCCTTCACCAGGAACCATTAATCACGCATACAATATCTAGGTCCTAACTCAAATATTTCAGGATTTAATATAAAGATACAACATTCAACAGTTACCTCAGTCATGACCAGAAGACTTACGTCAAGGTCTCCCCTATTAAATTACAGCCCAGCCTTTACAGAGAACCACATTCAAGTGCAACACCCAAGTCTTAGCTCAAACTGTTCTTGGTTATCAAATGAATAGTGAATTTACTCAAGTAGGTACGACTTAGTTAGTCAAGTCATGGTCGTACACCTGGATATGAGATTGATGCAGCATATCTCTTGTTTTCTTTATTTAAAATAAGTACACCAGGATATATGTTTCTTTTCAGTTCAACTCAAGATGATTTTTGTTATAAATTTCTGGCCAAACTGTCTGTGAATCTTCAGTTATGTCCACAGCAGTGTTTTGTCCGTCCATTACCATGATTGCCATGTTTGGTAAGATCTGTGATCAGTCTGAACTCCTAATGAAACAGACACATAACTGAAACAGGGTCTGTGCCCATTGGGATACTAATATCCAACTGAAAGCTGCACTGTAACATCAAATATTGCCTTGTCAATGATGCAATCAATCATTCTTTCCAGCACAGTGGTCCCAGGCTCTGATAAAGCTACCCCTACTGTAATAGCAAAAAATGCCCATTTCAGAAGCACCGCTCCTCTTGAAGGGCACAAAACCACAAGAAACGGATACCAACTGTATGAAGACAGTGGCATTATAACAGAGGTGGTATTTGGTAAGAACAGCCTTATCACAAGGTGACCTAGTCTACCACATTTTCTCCTGCCTGCAGCTTGTCCAGTAACTTTGATACACAGATTATGACTGCCTCCAAATGCTTTATCAAGCAACCCACCTGAACTTGACTTTCAGATATTTCACACTTACATTGGCACTGATGTTTGAGAAAGCAAATGTCTCTACATGAATTTAGTTTTACTGTTGCAGTTCAGACATGCAGTGTCTCTAATCTGTACCTTCTCTTATGTCCCTCCATACAGCAGTACATACACTTATGTCACATTAGTTTTGCATTTTCTTGAGAATCATTTTGAAGGTTCTTATAAATATGGTGAGCTCTTCACATATTCATCACCTTGGTGATACAGTTCTTCACAGCAATAAAACATTTATTCTAACAGGTGTTTTATGCAACTTGACAGTGGCACAAGTGATAAGACAACATCTTGATCTCTTCCAACCCATTTCTACACACCTCTTTTCTTGATCTTCAATCCTACAGTTACCTTTGCTTTTTTGATATGTCCATGATTGTTCTTCCTTCTTGCCATTACCAACCATGTATGATTCACAGAGAGAAAGACAGATGACAAACATGGCCAATACATGTATGTCATGTGCATGTTCTACTAACAAGTCAGCCAGGCTGAAAAGCTTCCAACAGCCTGGGCAGCATACACATTTCATTTGGTAAATTGCACAGTTACAATATAAAAATAATGCTTGACGAGACATAGCCAAGCATTATTTACAGAAATTCTATTGCTGTGATTTTCTGCTTTCAACACACTTGTGAATTTTGCAAAGGGGAGACCTAATACAAGTCTACGGTGCATAAGTGACAGTAACACGTGCTGTCTCATTAATAAATACAAGCTGTGTGTAACCTGTCAAACACCTGTGACAATCATTAAATGCCTCATCTAATATCTACTGTCTATCCACAAAAATTAGAGCAATGTGACGGGCCCACCATGACGAATGTACTTTATACAAAAAATTATCTTTTACTTCCAGATCACCTACCATTTTCCAGGCAGACTGACCAAATCAACCAAAGCAAGCTTCACCCTGACCAGTCTCCAGCCAGGAACCCTTCACTCTGGTACAGCTATCAGATTTTAGACCAGCGAAAAATGCTCAGTGATGCATTATGATTGATACAGGCAGCCATCTGCTGTCCCTTCTCCTAGATTTTCATAAAAAGTAGCTAGCTAAGGCATACAAATAACAGGAAACACCTTCACAAATGGGTTGTTCAATAGCCGAAGTCCACATTGACCTATCTGCACATTTGCCCTGCAAAGTCAAAATCCTGAAAGTTGGATGATGAACTGTTTTTCCTGTGCAGTCGCCCTTAAACCTCTTTTCACAGCACAAAATCTTTCATTATAGCACTTGAATGTGCCCAGTCACTGCCTTAATGTCCATCTTGCCCCATGTCAAATGGACTGTCACTGTACTAGTGATGCTAAATCTTGCATTGGCAAGCCCATAAGCCACTCAATACCACACACGGAATCCCATAATGAAAGGAGGGGTGTACAGTCTCAATGGGCCTGAGAAAGTGACAAGTGATATCTGCACCACTAAAACCCAAATAATAGCCATCTTGCTGCTGACTCCATTCTCTGGACACAAAAACTATTGGATATCAAGATACATGAAATCATTGGAGAAAATACTTAACAAACTTGAAAATCAGTAATTTCTGCTTGTATGTGAACATGTGTCATGCAAAAGGTTTATTATGGTTTTACTGTAACTATTTAATTAACCCTTTCCCCCTTAAACTGGCTGGTGGTCAAATGTCGTCTGCTTCAGCGTTTTCAACTGATTTCAACAGCAATGAAAACAATTGACTGAGAATTGAAGATGAGACCTGTCAAGACAACATTACCCACGTCAACAGCTTTCCTCGGCATGGGTTGGGCACTTAGTGGAAAGCTGTTGACTCAGTCTTAATTCAAGGCGGAAAGGGTTAAGGTATGCTGGATGACTAACAAAATGGATCAAGGAAAGCTATTGACCTAGGGTGTGCCATCATTAATGGTCTTGCATACAAATCTCGCCAAAAATGTTTGCTAGTGAAAAGAAATTATAGTAAGAATACTAAGGCAGATGACAATTTACATCCAGGTGCTTTTGGGGATTTGAGGGGGAAAAGGTTTAACAATGTGGTCCAGGTAGCAGTGTTAGTTTCATAAAGAATGTAGAGGCTCTCCTTGGGAGGTCATCTGCTGTCTGATGGAAGCTTCTTTCATGTTATTGGTGACAAACACCCATTAAAAAGTTAGTCACTGCACGTTAATCTGTGTTTTGTTTGTTTGTTTTTTGTAGACTCTATCTAAATTTGAAAATTCAGCCATAGGAAATCCCAGATTCCTGTCAAGGTGGCAAAGTATAGTTGCTTAGTGCCATGTGCACTGCACAGCATTACCAAACTTCTTTGTGATCTTTCCATTACTGATTCTTTGTTAGAGCGTGTTGGTAAGTGCTCCTTATGAACTCTCCTGTAACCTTTGACAGCCTTGGTTACAAGTCACACAATGTGGAACCAATGCAAGGTCTGTATTGAGCAAGGATTGATCCAACTTCAAAGACTGAAAGCACTGGCCTCATAACACAGGCTTTATAAAGGAGTCACTCACTGACAATAATGTTGTCTGTTCTGCCTGAGCCAACCGTCACAAGAAGGTACAGAGACTAAAGATAGAACAATTGATGAATGATTTTCAATCCAAGTGGGTCTGCTAGTTGAAACTTAGCATGCTCAGATTAACATAAATTTGGAGTCTCAATAATCCTCCCCCCCCCCGTTTCCTTACTGAACTCAATAACACTACATCCTGAGTCCTCCTTGTCCCCCTCTCCTTCCTTAATTTAATCACTGTCCATGTACGTTGTTATTGTAAATTTAACGCTTGTCCCAACTAATATATAACTTGACATTTTGCAGCTTTTCCTCACATTAATTTTACCACAAATACAGAAAATGTATGATGATGAAAATGTGAAGCACAAAACTCACACCACATGTATGTTAACCACGCTAACCGTATTAAGTGTCAAACTGCTATAACATATGATAAAAGCACTAGCATGTACCATCATTTGAAATTCAGAACATCCACATATTCTCAACAAAGAACTCTAGGGATAGATCTGTAGATAGGCCAGTTGATTTTGTTACTGTTTCCTCAGTGCAGGCCTCTCATACTATCAAATGATGTTATGTATTTTGATGGTGAGTCATGACCTTTCCGAAGTAGTCAAATTTTCAGCAATTCTGGACGTATATGGGTTTTCACACCAGACGTGAACCATTTTTTTTGCTGTCAACTGTTGTTGTTGTATGGCTCATTGGCTTCCATGTCACAGGCTTTTTTCTTACAAATATAATAAATCATCAAATGGACTGCAACCTTTTTCGTGTGTGTGTATATGTGTTTGTTGATTGGGAGCCGTATCTTCTTACTGTTTTTTTTTTTTTTTCAGTCCAGCATTTTTAATTAGATCCAAGCACATCCCTGAGATCTGACATTGATCCAATTATGCATATGCAATCATAGCCCATGTCAAAGGGTTTTTTATTTATTTAATATGGGTTTTTTTGTTTGTTTTTTTTTTTTTTGGTATTGCCCATCAGCTATTTATTGGGGCTATGGCTTCTTTGCATGGTCTGGTGCATGCATCTGTGATTGGCTGGTCAATTGCTCACACTGAGAAGTGATACTTGTGGTGTCATATTTGTTTGTGGGTAATAAAACATGTTGCAGAAGCCAGGCTTGGCCTTTTAACAAGGCTTGTTTATTTAGGTTCGTCATGGCAGCAAAGTTTGTATATTTGAACTGTGGGCATCAAATTCTACCGGTGTACTTCATTTTTTATGAACATTTTGAATGAAAACTGAACTTACATGTACCACACAGTCCCTTTTGAATAACACTGATATTCATGTGATGCACAGAGACTGGTAGGCAGGTCCTACCAGGATTAAATCCTGAGACCAGTTCTGATCATTGAAGCCCCAACTCACTGCCACAAGGCTGTCAACTATTGATTCCTTTACACATGTTTTCTGCAAACATATTGTACTTGCATTGTACTGTGCTGAACATTTTGGACCTGATGCAGTCTCCAACTAAACAATTAAAGGGTGTCCTGATCAAGAGTATATGATGCCAATGCCAGGTGTACCCTCAAGGAAGAGCAGGCCATGCAACATATTGAATGTGCTCTTTCCATCATGACTTCTCTTTGGCAAGTGAACCGTCACCTTTTTAATTGTCTTGCTTGAAGATGATTGCAGAGTGCTCTGTCAATATTGATGCTGACAACTTTGGAGAGAATGTCAGTTGGGCCTACCATAAAATACCTCATTTGACGAATCATCATGAAAGGCATGTACATTGGTCCCTGTCTTGAGAGACCACTCCAATGAGAGACCACCTGTCCTGAAAGACCACTATTTCAGGCTACTTGGTACTTTTCATCTGGCTTATACTTCCTATGTAGGACCACAGTTTGGTCATCCCTAGGGGTGGTCCTTTAAGCCAAGTTTCACTGTACTTGAGAAACAATATGATGAAATCAATATCTCTATATTCTTTTGCTGAGTGTATTTACATATTTATGAGTTGGGCGCTTTGATTTTTCTTTTTCATCTGGCAAATGTAACTGCATTGTGCTCTATCATGGAGGCCGAGGTGACATGACTCAGTCCACTGGACTGGTTGACAAACATTGACTGAGGCCTATAGGACTATGTCAACATACTTATTCACTGTTGCATTACTGTTGCCACTGCACTTTGTTTGGCACCTCCAGGTCTCATAAGCTTCTTTGGTGAAACTGCAAATTACAGTGAAATCTCTGGATGACCAAATCGTGGTCTTTCAAGACAGGTGGTCTTTCATAGTGGGTATAACTAAGATGAAAAATACTAAGCAACATACATGAAAAATTCTGTCAACACAGGTGGTCTCTCATTGGAGTGGCAGTCTCTCAAGACATAGATCACTGCAGTACAATGTACATGTAGGCTTTGACATTGTGCACATAAATGAATATACATACACATGTATGCACATATGTATGTACATGTATATGGGTACATCACAATTATGATGTCATATAAATAGGTCACCTGACTTTGTTGTCTAATACCAGTGGGCCTATGTGTATCAACCAGGAAATGGAAGTAAATTGAATTAAAGCATGACAAATTATCATCATGCCAAGGTCCACTTTTATTGATAGCAACTGACATTTTCTATTTTGATTGGACCATATTGCAATTTTAAAATGTTCACTTATCTGTTCATTTAGTGTTTTCACAGTACTAAGTCCATTCCAATATATTACATGCAATGATTGATGACCATGAGTAAACTCAGCACTCTTGACAAGGAAATGCACTGGTCACCTACACATAATAACCTGTAGCTACTGTATATATGATAATAAAAGCATTATTTGTTTGCTCTGTTTTAGTCAATGAAAACTGTCGGTCCCTAAGATGTGTCTGAATGTACCACAGTTGGAGTTACTGCACTCATGACAGGCTTCACAGGATCATGCAATTAGTTAAAGTCACTCACATGTTATTTAAGGGAGGTGTGTTTAAAAGGTCTGTTCTAAAATAAAATCACACACATGCTGTCATGCTTTCCTGTATATCTAGATGCCAGGCAAATAGGCCTTCAAGTAGAATTGATTGTTTCTGGTGGGTTTTACTGACTGCAAGTACAAATCACTCAATTTCCAATTTTTGTACCTTGCCAGGATACTTCCACTCCCTACCCCCAAAATACATCAGATTTAAAAAATAAAATAAAAAATAATTTTAAAAAAGATGAAACATAAAACAGAATGTTTTACTGCTAAGGGTGTTTCCTGAAAGAGCTTACAATTCATTCTTATTGTTAACCAGTTTCTATTCTGACATCATTTACCATGTAAGTAATTATCTATTTCTGTGGCATTATATATATATATATACATATATACACACTGTATTCATTCCAATTAGCTCACATGCCCCAATAAGCGCACACCCACACTTTTACTGAATGATTCCCAAATGTCACCTCTGTTTACCAAAATTATTGTTTTTCATCAACAGAAATAAAGTTTGATATGTATGTTATCATCCTATGGTGTTAAGGTGAGTCTACAGGCCAATTTACTGACGTGAATATGATGACTATCCCAACTCTTTGGAAGACTTGCCATGGGAAAATTGGGGGGGGGGGGGGTCGCTTATGATCGATTTTTCTGGGCTGAATTTTCATGTAAAATATTTTAAGTGCACAGTGCGCCAATTGGAATGAAAACAGTATATATATATATATATATGTGCGTGTATTACTTTGAATGATCCATCAGTAAATTCCAAACTGCAATAAATGACACAGGGAACTGTAGAAAGGGAATAATTTAGGTGGTTGCTGGTCAAGTACAGCATGTCAAGGAAAGAGGCATTGAGTTGATATCTGTAGCACTTTGGGGAAATGAAGGGGTTCTCTGTCAAATCATACATACCCATATCTTGCATGTTATGAAACAATCAATGAACTGCAAAACCACAGAAAATCATCTTCAAGCCTGCTCAGGCTGCTGATACATAAATATTCTTGTTCCCCATCGGACTTTGAAGTAGCTGTGCAGTGGCGTTTTGATCAATATTACATGTACATGTAATTCCTCATGGTGATGAAGAATTTATGCCTTTCTGTGACTTGGGCCTAGGCCTAGATGACTTACATGGGTTGTGTGCTATGACACATGATCTGCAACACCCCATACCACTGACCTACAATGAAATAATGACTTCCCTCCAAACTGGCAGACCAGCATGTGTCTCCTTCCATATTAAAAGTTAGAAATTAACACAAACATTGGAAATAAATTACCGGCTACCGAGCCAATACACATTCAAGGTTTAAACCTACCAGGAAGGTTCCAGGGGTTAACTCTTTCATTGTCAACTGTGACTAAAGTTGGTCTACTTTAACTCATTCCATACCAGTCCCTGATTTTTCCATATATTTACCTAGATTTAAGATGACAATTGCATACTTAAATTCTTCATGAAAAGAGTTTAAGTTCAAGTACCAACATGCCTATAGTCTTAAGTCAGTGGTTCTGTCACTGCCTGTGTCTAAATTATAACCAGGGTACTAGATTCATGTTCCTCGTAAAAAGACTTTTCATTCAAATACCAGCATGCCTGTAGTTACATAGAGTATATAACAGTCTAGGTCAACAGCTTTTCTTGGTGCACTTTGGGTGCAGTAAGCTGTTGACCCAGTGCAAAACCTGCACTGAAAGAGTTAAGAAAGGTAAATATCCAAGCTAATTCAAAGGACTAATGTTGCCTCCTACAAATTCCATCTGAATATACACATCATGTGTGAATACTGAAAACATGAATATTCTCACAAAGCTTGGAAGCCTACCAAACCAATCAAAGTGCTGGAGATGTGTGTTCATAAAATAAAACATTTTCCAAAGCTGGTTTTGAAACATTGATCAAAAGGACCTTCTAATACATGTGTAAGTGTTTGAAACTTCTGTAAATTTTAACAGAATCTCAAGGCTTTTAATGTAACAGTTATCAACTACAGACACTACATGTGCAAAGTAGCAAATCTGGTGATGAACATTATCAAGGTTTCTCTACTTGCCCCTGTATACAAATATCCTGTATACATATTTGTACTACTATGACACAAAGTGATACAGGTCTTGCTATTACATAATTCAATCGCTATGTCAACTTTAAGTTGATTTACCTCAGCCAACCTGCTCAGGTTCTATGCAAGCATGTTGAAGCTAGTCACAGCTTATAAAACTCTGCACTCCTGAGCTATATGATAAATTGTCACTTCAGCCATCCCCTATGCCAAAAAAATATGGTTCTATTTCATATCAATGACGAATCTTTCTAGCCAAGCAATATCACATTTATCCTAATAGAAACTGCTGACTGCACACACTATATGAGTTGTTTTGCATGGGAGGGCCTTAAATGACAGTGGCTAACAGTGTACTTGATGATTTATGCGAGCTTAGCAGGGGTTCTGTCATGTATAATTTCATTGCCGAATGAACCAGTACTATGTGCTGAGTTTGGCATGTTCAACTGGAATTGATTTTCACGCAGTGTACTCAATATGAATATTTTCCAGTATGGATGAAGATAAAAGAAGGAGAACAGAATTTAAGGCCAGTTAATGACTCTTTACTACCTTATGAATGTGTCATTTATTCACTGGAACATGCACACCCATCAATCTCTGTCACAGAGCCTTTTCATTCCAAAATATGTCAAAATACCCTATTTATTGAGCTCTTACCTCCCCAGCCCAAGATGTAGATAAGATGTGTGCCTTGTATGCAAGAACCTGATTGACACAGTGTTAATCACTACACAGTACAGAATCGATACATGACAGTCCCAATCAGCAACGTGCTCAACCTACTTGTCTTGTTTGATAACTGCATGCACTTCCGGTAGTTTTGTGATAGTGGTTATTAGGCCTCCGAGAAACTTCTTTTCACAAATAAGCCCTTGATGCTAAGAGGTGGGGGCTGGGTCTTCCATTAAGGGCTGCTTGCAGGGTTTAAGTGTTCAGTTGACAAGCATTTCAACTGACAATGCATGTACATGGCCATTACCACGTTCAGTGCCACACATTACTGGTTTTTGTTAAAAAGCAACTACCAGTTTACTGTCACTTTGCATGTTCCAGGGGTGCACGTTTGTCCAGTCAATTTTATGCAAATGCTAAGTGGTTTTATATCAAGCAAAGCCTGTGCCTTCAATCCAGTTGTAAACACTGACTGAATCAACAGCTTTCTTTGGGGCAGGCACCCAACCTCCTCCAAGGATAGCTGTTGACCCGGGATATCCTCTTAAAAGGTTTGTTTATGATTCTCACTCAGTCTTTTCCATTCAAAATAAAACTAATACGTCATGGAAGTAGACCACATTTTACGTCTAGCGGTATTGGCTTGTTTGAAGGGGAAAAGGTCAACAGGGAATTTATTGCAGAAAATTGAAGTGCATGTAGATGTACTGCTCTAAATAGACCTTTCTCATTTTACAAAATTGTGTTTTGATGAGCAGATGAGGAAAGGGAGGATGATAGTCCTGTGCTCAGCAGCCCCATATGTATATCAGGTAAGCATTTCACAACCAAAAAGCAGTGATGCATGAATTGTCAAAACTGTCCTCTGGCCAATACTTAACCTGCCTTTTATGCTTGGATTATTATTAATTACTAAGTGGGTTTACCTTTAGGATTTTCTTTTCTAAAAATAAATTCTCTCTGACACCATGATGTTGATAGAAATGGTCAGGTCAGTTTCTGTTTGTCTCACATTGATATACCTGTGAAGATGTGTTTCTTTGGACTCCCTTTTTCTACCTTAGAATTTTCTCCTTCATATAGCTCAGCAAAGCCAAAAATGAGAGAAAATATGTCATTGGAAAATATCACTAGCTCTATTAGTTGTTTTACAACTGTGTTTCATGAAGTTTTGGCCTGAAGCATCCTTGTCAATGACAGGATGATTCACATGGTGTCATAGTTGTTTTCCACTATTTCTGGGTAGCAGTTATGGCCCAGACCAGAGCATACTGCTAATACATCTAGTTTGTGGGATATGGGAAACAGCGTCAGTGCCTGCCAGGTATGTAGTCTCTACAGTACAGGTGAGTGCTGACAGCATATTGTGTTTTTGATTTTTGGACCCATTTTTTTTTTCCATACCCTGAAACTTGAATACCAATGTCAATCCCAGAAATTTATATATATGTGTTGAACGTTCCTGGATTTGTCCTGTAATGACTTCTGGATTTACACCTTTTGGCCAAATGGGCTTTTGTTAAAAGCCTGCCAGTTGCTCTTTGTTACCTCCTCGCCACAGGTGTACAGTCCAAGTTTCAACAATACAGGTTTTATGCACTCCCAGAGCCGCATAACTCATTTGCCTAGGAAACACTTAAAGAGTTCAAGACTATTCATACCGGGTTCAGATGTATTGAAGATTCAGCGCAACATGTAACAG
Source organism: Hermodice carunculata (assembly GCA_964020975.1). NCBI lineage: Eukaryota > Metazoa > Annelida > Polychaeta > Eunicida > Amphinomidae > Hermodice > Hermodice carunculata. The sequence continues at coordinate 68,789,720 of OZ026629.1, forward strand.
TGCCATGTCACCCAAATTTGAACACATCTGGCACAGTGGGAAAAGGACATGCTCCTAAATAAGTGCCCAAAGTCTTTGGAAAGCATGTATCTTACATGAACACCATGTCCAAATTGCTGTACAACATCACTGAATAACCAGGCTGAAATCAATGGCGATGTGTGGCAGTTGTAAAACAGTGTCATGTTCGCTTTGTACAGGTCCTCACAGAATGAAATTATACTATGTGTTATAGAATCATCTGAACTAAACAAGTGACCAAACAAAACTGTTAAAATTCATTCATAGGAGTTTCATAGTGAATCATGCTGACATATGCTGCTGTGGCAGCTGACCTTGTAATGGTGTTTGCTGAGGTTAGTCCACTGATAATACTCCTCCATCCTCTAGGGGGTGCATCATGGACATCATTCTAACTATATGACCAGGCCTGTGGTCATTAACAAAATAACACTGGTGTTTTTCAGTTGCCCTGCCCTGATGTGTGTATGGGTAGGTCTGCATGCCATTTTTACATCACTTTAATATTTCAAGCGCACACACATACACCATTTTCCTCCCCATGCAGATACCACTTATAAAGTTTTTTTGTATATCATATATATCTCGAAACATGACGGACGAGGCTCCTCATTTTTAAAACCACTTGCGACTTTGTTCCTCATTTAGTTGGTTTCTACCTTAGGCTTTACATATACATATATATATATATATATATATATATATATATTCCTCTCATACATTGTACACCCAATAGTTTCCATTTGAAATTTCTACTTGTTTGGCATGAGAGCATATCAATAGCTGACTTTCTTCTTTTTCATCTTAAACAATATTCTATATAACAGATTGCTGAACAGTTTTGACATCCTCCAACATGGTGTTTACAGCAAGTATGTTCTAAATACCTGCCCATCGGTTGTCCTTATTGGCTTGGCATCAGCAGTGTTTGGAGGACTACTGTTCAGTGTTGCAAGCTAAGATCTATGCCTCAGTAAATATTTACAGCAATGAGTCTATAATACAGGCATGTATCGACTTTTTACAAGAACCTCCCGGTCACACATCTTTGGGAGTTGACACCTATGAATATGTATCACTGGACAGGCCAGTTGTGATGGAGTTTAGGTAGTCAGTATAATTGCATGGTCTTTTGTTGCACATAAATCAGATCAGAATGTTTCAGAGAGTGTCACTTTCACTATTTAATAACATTTTCTTTCACAATTTTTGAGTCTTTTGAAAATTCCAGTAAATATTCAGTGAATTTTTCTGAATGAAATTTTCAAATTCTGTAACACTGGGTCAAATGATCCACATGAAAACATAAAAGGAAAGAAAATAACATAGACACAGCTTTTTTTCTGAGATTCCACAATTTCTTGGGTGACTTTTGGAACTCTAAAATTGAAGAAGTAACAAAATCAGCTGCAAATCACTTTATGCACACAAAATATCAGTCTTTGCAAATTAGGGGAAAAAAGTCCAAAGTTACATATGTACATTCAAAGTGCTCTTCACAAGATAGAAGTTTGGGAATCTTGTCACATAATTTAAATGAGGCCCTTGACTCTCAAGCCAATAAAACTGAACATGCAATCTTTATATTAATAAGGGCGAATAAAAAAACATGGATGTCGGTACATAGATAGAGACATAGCAGCCTGTCACAGTTGCAATTTCCTGACTACATGCAGAAGGGCCCATAGCACCCATGGACCTCAAAATGTTTTGGGTCACAATACGATGAGATGTGAGGACCAGAAAATTGTTGACAGTGACCTTTCAAGCACAGCAGGGTCTTGCACACTGAGCACATCCTGTATAGCTTTCCATTTCGAAGTGATTTAAGCTCGCTGAATCCCTGCCTGCACTAGGTCTATTCCCCTTATCATGCTGAATGGAAGTCACTTTAAATCATTGTTTAATAGTATGAGGAATTAATGGCTTTTCTTTCTACGTATTTCCTTGTTCCCCAAGTCTTATCTTGTTTATAGATGTTGCACGCACAACCAGCACAGTCCACAAGAATTCAAATAAAAGTGCATCTCATTCATTGAAATTAATTTATCACTGATCTACATATCTCTAATGTACATAACCTACATGTCCAATGATGATATAGGATATCCTCTCAAACGCATAATTGCTGAAATAGAAAGCAGCCCTCTAACAAGTGCCATTTGCAAAGAGGTTTGCAGTGAAGCAATCAAATTTAATGGAAAAAGTATAAATTTACATGCCATAAAACCATCCAAGGCCTCATTTCTGTCAATATAATGAATTATGGAACACACAGGTACATGTAGAACCTGTTTACAAATTAAAGCCCTCATTAATAGGTGTATCTAACAACAGGATGCACATGAATTTGTTTTCATCACTGCTACATATACTTCCATAAATGTGTCCTTTTACCCTCGTTCTCATCACAGCTCGGGTCCCATGCAGTCTAATTATGAACTACTTTTTGCTCTGATCTTACTTTTATGTCCAAAAAACTGGGGCAAAAGTAGGTGCACGTATAGCTCTCAATTCAAGTTGCCTTCCATTCTAGAGCAGAGCTCCTATCAACTTACTTAGTAAATGGCACCAAGAATCTTTTTTGGTCGGCCATGCATCAACCTCAACCTTGCATGCATATTGACAAAATAATGGGAACCAATGGCCTGCACTCTGTGGGTATTGATCCCGTGAGCGGTTATATCAAATAATGGTTGCAAGCAGCAGTGCCTGTATTGATTGGGACTGGTCCATCCACAGGTACACCTCACACACTGCAACTATGCCGTAATGGCTGTCCCTGCCAGACAAACCACTACTTATCCTCCCCCTCATGTTGACCCGCTTGCCTCCAGCGCCTTCATCAAACCGGCTGCATCAAGTCAAAATGTCAAACTTCAAAATAGTCTCCTTTTCATTTTGAAGCTACAGCTTTAACTTTGTGTTTTCTTCTGCTATCTATTCTTATCATGATTCATGTAAGTCTCAGTAGTTCTTTAGATATTTCGCCCACTGGCTATGGTGCAGACACATTTTCTAGGAGGCATTTATTTTAATGACTGTGCATACTCTGATCGGAATTGCAGACAAAGTTTACCTCTGGCTTGTCACTGGAGATTTCTGACTTAGTAGCCATGTCAAGATTTCTGATCAATGGCTTCAATACCAGATATATTTTTAGCAGCACTTGGATACCAGTGCTCGCAAATTATAGAAATTTTTTTAACACCACACATGTATGATAATATTACCAATGCTCCAATCTCTGGACATATCCAGATGTGTTTACATAAATCCTGATTTCAACAAAGAATATTGGCACCAATTTTCCAGCCTCAATACAATGTACCCATAGTTTCTTGCATGGATCTGTGCACCAGTTAATTGGTACCTACCACTTACCCCTTCTGACAGAAAAAGTGGTCTTATGACTGCAGATGGTACGCTTTTTTTGAGACAAACCACAATGCAGGAAGACTTAACAAAGAAATATCATAAAGTGTCTTCACAGGGCTGTCTTTGAGAAAAAAAATCCCCAAAACATGTAGTCTTTCATGGAATGTGGTCTTTATAGAAAGCAGCTACCACACTGGACTAGTTTTCTTTATTGCACACATACATATACATGTACATGTACATGTATCGCTGGCATCTTACTGCATACACACAACGAGTATCAATGTTCTTCCCTATGGTCTACCAATGTACTGGCGATTCCACCTTCCTTTTTTTCAACTAAGTCAATATATGAATAATTACAATTGTTCGTGCACTGGTTATACATTACTTTAAAAAAAAACAACAAAACAATAAATGATGGGACTTTCTACCCCTTCCCCTGCATGTGTACATATATACTTTGCATTCATATATTGCCCATGGGGAAGGAAATATAGGCCTAAGTAGCCATACACTCATCACATACAGCAACTCATCCATATTCCTTAAATGATTACCATTCCCTTATGTGCAGAAATCTTTACAAAATCTATACACTATTGCACTGTTAAATTCTACTACGCATGATCAGTAGGCTACCTGCATATATCTTCAAATTTAAGCCAGACACTTTTACCCAAGGCATAGGACCATGCCTAAAAATCTATGATACTCATACTGTTTGTGCCAAATTATAATGTGGCTACTTACATCTATATGTGAAGACCTATCTATGTATTAAAAAATTAAAAACTCCATATTCATACATATACACCAGTACATATGACAGTCATTACCCTGCCAAAAAGTATGATCAGAGTACTTTCTGTAAGCACATTTAGAATCTTGACCTTCCATAAGTCTCAAATTAATTGAGGTTCCCTTTCCTCTGCACTTATATCCAGTTACAGCATACTTTTATTCATGGTTCAAGCACTACAGTATATTCAGTAAGTTATATTCTCCTGCACAACGATTAATCCTTTTTGTGTGCATATAATCTATTTTAGCAAAGCCTATGTTCAGTAACTCAAGGGCTTTTTTAGATTGGTTGGTATGAGTATAGTAGACATTAATGCAATGAGGGAGTCATGAGTTGTCTTTTTTACCAGGGGATGTGACAATTATGTACATGTAGATGTACACATATTGCTTGTCATTTATCACAACCTACATGTAATTCAATGTGCATGGTATGTATTTATGTATTTGTTTTCATTCTATGACATGATTATGATATCGGCATGAGAGATGATATGGTGGCAATTCAGGACAACACTCACTGACGTTTCTTACCTGACCAGTTCAGCACTGAAGTTTGCTGCCTCTGTTGATTTTAAGGCCCCTCTGGTGTCCCTTGGACCTGAAACATACCAGATATTACACTTTAAAGGACATGTACAAAAATCAAGTTTTTGCTTTTATATATATATGTATGTATCATTATTATAATATAAACATACAGCAATCAAAAAGTACCCAACAAGAGTCTTCAACAACATACATGCAAATTTACACCTTCATATTGTGCATGCCACGCCTTCTGATTTATTAAAAAATGCATTCTCTAAGCAGTAGGTTTCTTGTCCTCTGTCATATACTGTGCTTAAAGTTTGATTATCTTGGTTGGCCAGTAACTTTCAACTCTGTTAAAACTACTTTCTGAAGCAAAACTAATATCTAAGAAATTATTATATCTCTGAAGCAAAACTAATCTCTAAGAAATTATTATATCTCTTAAGCAAAACTAATATCTAAGAAATTATTATATCTCTGAAGCAAAACTAATATCTAAGAAATTCTTATCAACTGAATTTGCATAGAGAACAACAGACTTTTTTATGGGGGAGGAGGGGAGAACAAACATTTTAAACCCTACTTTCTTCTCTCCCTGCTAAAAACAAATACAATCACAAGTGTACCTCATCCACTACGGCATGACACAATGTTTATCCATTCTAGAACCACTTAAAGGAAAACAAACAAACGAATAAGAGGCCCATGGGCCTGGTGCTCTGCTGACATATATTGGCATAAATAATAGAATGATGGATAAATAAGGAGACAAGGAGAAATGTTTTTATATGATTTATTGAGCAAATTTATGTGGGAAGCTGTGCAGAAATAAATGGAAGAAGCGTAAATGCACACATCTGTGGATTGCTTTCCCCTCCCTACACCACCTTATCTCATCCCCAAGAGAAACATTAACGTGTCACCTTCAATAATTTAGTTATAAAAAGCTGGCTTACCAATGGAATACTGCCCTAAATCACAAGCTATTTAAAGGAATAAATTTTGTTCAAATCAGATGAAAACTGCGAGATGAAAAAATTTAGATACATTTTTTATGGTAAAAAGGTCATAACTGGAGAAAATTAGGTAATAGACACGGCTAAAATATCAGGTACTCAACTACAGCAAATGTGCATTTTTATGATGCACAAGGACATCTGTGGCCAAACAGTCTTTGAATGAGGATTAATACTCTCAAAACTTGTCCCATACTCAACATTAAATAGGCTACAGTGTAATGGATCAATATGTCTCAGTGATTCAGAAATCTAATCAGTTCACTATATCCTGATGAGCTGATGAGGTACTTCTGTCCCAAATTGAACAAAATATGTCCAATCATTTCCAAAAATACCCTGGAAACGAACAATGACTGGATGAAGGAACAGAACACCAGAAAACATCCCTACCTCTTTAGGTGAAAGCACAAAAAGGCACATAATTCAGTTTCCAAGCAACCATCCTGCCATGTTCAGAGACAACTTCTCCATATACACTGGAGCTGTTGATGCACCATGGTATATGTGCCTAACTATGTCAATATTCACATGGATACAACTTCAGTTTCCATGATATACTAACAGTTTACACAAGGTGTTTGACACTTAAAAGGCAGCCATAGTACAGTATTACACGGCATTACTTGCTTATAAATTATACATGCATGGCTTTTATCCCTGCATGGCAGTTTGAAGAGTTTAAAACAATAACCGTATTGGTTCATTTCCATGAATGCATTTATGAACTTCCTTAATGCGCTTGAAATTGTTTTATGGTTAACGTGCTTGAAATTGTTTTATGCAATACTGCCTATATCTTTAATTCAACAAGCATGTATGTTCATAAAACACAAATTTTTACATCTAGAATGCATGTTCTTGTCTTTCAATCAGTAATATTTATACTTTAAATGTGTTCATCGTGTTTCCATATGCCACTTCAAGTTAAAGCCAAAATAAACGCATTAAGAAACTTAAACTTGTTATGAAGCCCACTGAAAATAGGAATATTATGATGATGCAAATCAGAGCAGCAGAATATAAGTAATGATCAAAAGACATTACTGTTCTCATGTGTTTGCCTTAATACTGCACTCTGCCATCTTGGCCATATATCAAGCTTGTATTGCAACAGTTATTATTATATCCTCACAGGCAAATTATCAATATTTTAATGGACTACTAAAATTACACTGTTTAAAGCTGTTCTGTGGATTGTATGTGGTCTTAGTTGCTTACTGTTAAAATTGTGATATATGCTATACAGTGAAACCTCCATTGCCAAACATTTCCTATGTATACTGAACACTTTTTCTTGGTCCCAATTGTATATTTTCATTATAATCAAACCTCCCAATACTGAACACCTCTCTATACTGAACACTATTTTCCAGTCCCAAAGGTGTTTGGTATAGGGAGGTTTCACTGTAAATATTTAAAATACAGTTCACAGAGGTTAAAAGTCAAAATTAAAAACAAGAGGGCTGTGTGAACAGCCCATGCTCAGCTGATCTTGACATTCATCACACTTGCAGCTCTAGGAACTTGGGAAAGGATCAAGGTCATCCATGGTCTGAGTAAGTCTGACCTTTATAAAAGAACACTAACATGTGCAACATCAAGGTTCAAGTAGTTCTCAAGTTATAATGAAGAGTAAAATTCATGTATGTTGCACTGTGACCCCAGAAAAGAGGTCAAAGTCATTCATGTACTGTCTGAGCATGACCTTCATACAAAAACATTAACATGTGCAGCATCACAGTACTGACTTAAAACAGATCTCAAGTTATCAAGTAAACAGTAAATTTTGTGTCAGTTGTCCTGTGAATTAGCACTAGAATGCCCATTGACTTACATAGTAATCAATAGGAAAGCTGCATTGATCGATAAGTACCCGTATGGAAAATTCTTAAAAATCAGGAATCTAAAGCAATGCCACCTAGTAAACACTTTGTTTGACTCTTCCACAAGAACATATCCATCACATTTCACTTTAATCTGAGTGACGGTTTTGAGAACAAGTGAAAAACAACAAAACCATATAAAAAATTCATTAAAAAAAAAAATAAAAAAAATAAAAAAAAATTGCAGTGCCACCTGGGGAACAAATTGGGAACTATGCGTCCCTGGGAGTGTCTTTGAACGATATCAAAACAACTGGGTGAGCAGTTTCAGAGGTAAAGGTTTTTAAGGTTTGCCCTCCCCCCCCCAAAAAAAAATTCATAAAAATTCCAAAAATCAATAGAGCGTGACCATTTGAACAAACTTGGTAGAGATCCACCCAAGGCACATCCCCACCAAGTTTGACGTAAATCTGGCCAAAAGTATTTTAGTTATAACCATTACAAGAAATTCCCATGTTGAAACTTTCCTATGAAAACTTTTGTAAAGATTTTTGAAAAAAAAATCATAACAAAAACAGAATTCATTGGAACATGACCATGGGAACAAATTTGGTAGACACTCACCCAAGGTACATCCCCACCAAGTTTGAAGTTAATCTGGATGACGTTTTTGGAGAAGAAGTCGAAAATGTGAATTTGCATTAGAATGCTCATTGACTTCCATAGTAATCTAGGAAAGCTGCATAGACCAATAAGTACCGAAATTGAAAAAGTCATTAACAATCAGGAATCTGCAGCATTCCCACATAGTGAACAACTTTGTTTGACCCTTCTACAAGGAACATATCCACCACGTTTAAGCTTAATCTGAGAAATGGTTCTGGAGAAGAAGTTGAAAATAGCTAGAACACACAAAAAATCATAAAAAAATAGTAAAAAATTGCAGCGCCACCTGGTGAACAAATTAAGAACATGGAGTCCCTAGGTGTCTTTCCGTGTGATATCAGAGCGATTGAGTAAGCGCTTTCAGAGAAAAAGATTTTTTCAGATTTGTCCAAAAAAAGAACAAAAAAGTTCATTTAAAATCCAAAAATCACTGGAGCATGACCATTTGAACAAACCTGGTAGACACCCACCCAAGGTACATCCCAACCAAGTTTGAAGTTAATCTGGATGACGGTTTTGGCGAAGAAGTCGCAAATGTGAATTAGCATTAGAATGCTCATTGACTTCCATAGTAATCAATAGGAAAGCTGCATTGACCCATAAGTACCCAAATTGAAAAAATCGTTAAAAATCAGGAATCTGTAGCATTCCCACATAGTGAACAACTGTGTTTGACCCTTCTACAAGGAACATATCTACCATGTTTCAGCTTAATCTGACGGACAGCTCTGGAGAAGAAGTCGAAAATAGCTAAAACACATAAAAATGCATAAAAAAAATAGAAAAAATTGCAGCGCCACCTGGTGAACAAATTAAGAACTAGGTGTCCCAGGGAGTGTTTCTGTGTGATATCAAAGTAATTGGGTGGGCTGTTTCAGAGAAGAAGATTTTTTTAGATTTGCCCAAAAAAGAACAAAAAAATTCATTAAAAATCCAAAAATCAATGGACCATGACCACTTGAACAAACTTGGTAGACACCTACCCAAGGCACATCCCCACCAAGTTTGAAGTGGATCTGGCTGACGGTTTCGGAGAAGAAGTCGAAAATGTAAATTGTTGACGGACGACGGACGGACGGAGGACCATAAGATAAGCTCAGCTGACTGACAAGTCAGCTGAGCTAAAAACAGCCTTAGGAGGTTGCTGTGTCAACCCTGCTGCATTCTTGGAGATTCTACTGCACAGATGACAGCCTCTACAATATATGTGACACTTAGAACTGCAATAACTTTTCTTCTACTGATTTGATCTGCATAATCTATATATTGAAATGTTCTCATTATTGAGAAGTTTTCTAAACAGAAAATGTTCTGAGTAGGGCTTTTTTTGGCTTTAACCAAATAACAACACTAAGTGTTTGAAAGTGCTATCTCAAAAACCCAGAGCAGGGACCACTGGTGCCATTAGCCAAATGCTTATGTTTTATTCATTTGGATAAAAAAAATTTGAAAATGGTTAATTTATTTTAACATGAATTATATAAAAGTTATGTCAAATTTGGCAGTAATTGTATGTAGTAGTTGCATGTATATAAACATTCAGGTCTCAGTCTAGAATTTGAGGTAATTCATTCTTTTGTTGAGCAAGGCAGCACATATGCTTGTTAGGTATGGTCCCTTACCATTTACAGTCCATAATTTCATCTTTTGGAAATATTATAACATGATTTATATTATATATCAGATGGTACCAGTAAACGTCTAAAGTTACCACCACTTAGGTACCCAGATACACCCACCAAAGTTCTTTACAGTAGACAAGCCTCTTGAGAATGGACAAATACTAAAAGATAAAAGAGTTTTGAGGTGATACCTGCAGTGTAAATGCAGATCTATAAAAGAATGCTCCAAAGTTTTGCAACAAATCTTCAAAACTACATCATGACAAATAACTTTCATGCTTGAAACATATTAATGTGCACAAAACATGACAAATGATTCAGTGCTCTTCTTAATCACCTTTGTTCTCCCATGACAGGGAGGCAAAGTTATAACACTGAGGCCAGCCAAATGCAGAGGAAAGACCACATCCTCAGCATTTTGCCAAGAAACACCAAGGCAAGAATGGAAGGAGAAAGGTCTAGATGAAAGGTATATGCACCTCGACAAAAATGGCTGAGGTAGGCGGATTTCCTTTTCCCCATCTATCGAAACCTTGGCGTCTCCCGGCAAAAATATCAATATATTTTAGCATTTATTTCTACCTCAGCATTTCTTGGCAGTTACCAAGGTAGTGATGGGAGGTAAAGCTACTTAAGTATTTCTTATCATTTTTGCCAGTAAATACAGTGGCAACAAGTGGAAAACATTAAAACATATTGACAAATGCTGTGGCACAGCACAAATCACCCCAGCATTTTTCAGCAAATCATATTGATTAAAGCAGGGCCAACCATGCTAGTGGTCCATTATAATTATACACGAGGCTGAGAAGTGACTGATAAAATTACAAATTTTAGTACTTTTCTTCTTACTCTGGTATGAGTAACCAGAACAAAAAAAAAATGAGGGGACAACTGGAAGACATTCTATACCATGGCGCATATTTATAATCATCAACATAGCCTGTATTAAAATTCCCAAGGCTAGCGCTATTAGCCAAACAGCCAGGGGCTAAGCAATGTGTAATTTGAAAGAAAAAATTTCGTAAGCTTTAGCCACATTGACTAATGATATTTACTTACTTGTCATAATATAAAAATGTTTACTTCGCTCATGGTTGTAGTTAAAATATTCAGCATTTGGCTGCGGAGATTGTTACTTTAGCCAAACTGGCTGAACTTGTTAAAATTCCTTGTGCCAGACCTGATTCCTGAAATACTGGTAACAATCAAAATCATCACTGATTTACGTGCAGCTTATTTAATACTGAATACTTTGTGTCCCTTGAAATAATGGCAGAGATTACACTTAATTTCAATCTACATGGTACTTTCATTGCTTGTGACCCCAACTGATTGGCATCCACACTCTGAAAAATAATCAAACTAATCAACACCTGACATATATTTTAAGCTCCTTTCCTGATTAGTTTTGGCTTGGTAACCTTCGTGACCCTTTGGGCACTACATTTACTGCTGAAATATACCTTAAATATTAACATTACTTGAGAAGACTTTTTTTCCTAGTTTTGGAAGGTGATATCATGGTTTATTGATGAGTGGTTACTTCAAGTAACCTGGGTTACCAGAAGTGATATATCTCTTATTGCTCACCTATTGATTTCAATCAAGTACAACCAAAATCAAAATTATACAATTTTCTGTGATTTATTATGTGTCTGTTCTCTTTTGAGTACATTCTACATCCATCTTAATTTTCTCATTGTCTGTCCAAGTGTATTAATTAAACATAAGTTATGATAGGAGTAAACATGTAGTCTCACAGGAAATTAAAATGCAATCAGAGATTGCTGGATTCATCCCCCCCCCCCCTCAACATCGCTGGACAGAAGGCCAGATGAAATGATAGGTGGACAAACAAATAGAACCTGTGCTATATGAAATCTTTCAACTTAAGCTAGCTCTTATAGAGGACTATTTTCACGTGCAATATAAAAGCCCTGACTCATAAAAGTTTTGAAATTAGAGTGCAGGAATGTTGTGGACAGCTGGATGGCTCTAAGAAACTGTATTGTAGTTCTACATAAAGGCCTTACCATGACCCAGATACCTGACCTAGTGACTTACTTTTGTTCCATGACACACCTTTGGGTCAAGATATGTGTGTGTATGAAGTTTCATGAACCTGACTTTATGAGTAAAGAAATTACAGTCCGGACATGTTTTAAGCAGAATATACTAATGACCCAGATGTTTGACCTAGTGACCTACTTTTGTTGCATAAAACAGCCTAATGTCCAAAGGCACCTGTGTGTAAAATCTCATTAATCTGAGTTGAAGGACAAGTGAATTATAGCCCAAGCACAAAATGGCAGTATTGTAGTTTTATATAAAGGCTTAACCATGGCCCCAGATACTTGACCTAGTGACCTACTTTTGTTCCATGACACACCTTTGGGTCAAGATGTGTGTATATAAAGTTTTATGATACTAACTTCATGAGTAAAGGAATTAAAGTCTAGACACGATTTTACCAGGATATACCATGGACCCAGATATTTGACCTAGTGACCAACTTGCATGACACACCCTTGTGTCTAGACACATGGGTGTGTAAAGTTTCGTGATTCTAAGTCAAATGAAAACAGAATTATATCCCGGACATGAAGTGTAATGTAGTTTTACATGACTGTATCACTGTGACCCAGACATTTGACCTAGTTTTGTTTCATGACACACTTTTAAGTCAAGATATATATATATATATATATATATATATATATATATATATATATATATATATATATATATATATATATATATATGTATGTGTGTGTGTGAAGTTTCATGAAACAAAGTTAAATAGCAAAGGAATTATTGTCCAGACACAATTTTACATGGATATGTCAGACTCACTGACCCAGTAAACTAATATTGGTATATGACACACCCTTATATCCAGATAGACCTGTGTATTAAGTTTCATTAATATAAGCTGAAGGACAAACGAATTATAGACTGGACAAGAATAGCGGATGGACGGAAAAAGCGATTACTGCATGCTCCATGCTTTTCCTCCAGTAGGATGGGCCCATAATAGTCTTGTAAATTACATTTGAGAAATGGAAGAAGTCCATCAAAGTAAATGGACAATAAATTTGACATTTCACATCTCTGTCATAGTATTATGAAAATATAAATAAACTTAATACATGAAATGGTTATCTGCTACCCCAACCAAGAAATGAAATTAATCTATGTTGCCAATATGTTTTATCATTTGAAAAGTTTGACGTTGTAATGTCAATGCAGGTACATGTACCAACTTTCACTTTATAATTTGTAGCCAGATTGGAAACAACTTTATTTGCAGATATTTGGAATCAAATTGTTCCAATTAAAACCCTCCCCTTCTCCAACTCCGGCAATATTAAGAGTGTACATGCAGCAACTGAATCTTGTGCACCATGCTTGTATTTGGTATAGCCATCAAAAGATGAACAGGTACGTGAGGTAGGGAAATGGACTGTGCGAAGGCTGCAAGGGATAACAGGAATCTTGGATGTAGTCTGACCGGTTTCTTCAATTACATTGACTCATCAGGGACAAGATGGCGAAAGACGCTAAATCGTTAAACCCCCTAATATGCTAAATGCCTTTGTCACGTAAAACACACGAGAGATGATTGCATAACACGGAAGCTGGGTTCCACTATGATTTGGGATGTCACAGTGAAATGTGATCCCAACCAACACTTGGATAGCAGTAGGAAAACAGCTTTAGGCTACTATTTGTACACAACCAATGTTGGTATATGTATAATGAACTAGTTTTGGGAATTGGCTATAATTTTTGACAAGCCAAACTGATGACTGATCATAATTGGTGAGTCAAAAAGCAACAGACAATTTGAATCTTCTTATGTCTGAGCATCCAACAATGACCTACAGTATAAAATTTGTATACTAATATCATTTTTGTTACCATAATTTGCATAGTAAGGATCCAAGTTTTGTCATGTGCAAACAGTAAAGCATAGATTTCTGAATTTCAAGCAATAAAGCAAATCAGGCTCGCTACATTAATGGTGTTTTATATAATAACAATAACAAATTGAATAGGAACTTTTTGTTTTATTGGCCAGTTACATTGAAATGGGTATTTCTGTGAAAATCTTTTTAATAAATTGACACTTGATTTCATAACCAAGTGCTTTGCTTAGTACTTGCTAATGACTGACTTATTACTTTACTCATAAATTTGACGAACCATTAGTGCAAGCCCTCACCCATGCATGGTAACTTAATTACTGCTCACAGATCCTACAGCCCTGGTTATGGGCTAATATTCATATTCCTAATGTGTCTCTGAAAAGCATGATTATGACTTTTCAAACAGTTTATTTTATACACGATGCATTTTTGGTAACAGCAATATATCTTGCCATGTTTGACATAGGGATCTGGCCATATGTGCAAGGACTTCTTACCATGATATATGTGTTATGCTCCATCAACCAATCTGCACAATGGACCGATTGTGCTGCTCATACAACGGATCTGGTGTCCGTGCACCAATCAACCAATCGCTCACCTATCGACCGTTTGCGCTGTGCTCACATCGGATGTGTGTGTTGTTGCACGAAAGGGCGATCGGTATGTTGCATAGTTCATCAGCTATTTATCATGAATAACTTATACAGACTTTTAACTTGTTGTACTTAAATGACATGATTTTGTTTATGATTAAAACTTTGCACAACATTGTAACGTATCCATAGCTTTTATTGTAGTGACCATATATGTTATCAGTATTGGAACCAAAATGGAGGAATCAAATAGTTGATTCCCCCATGGAACCGACAAGTGGCACCAGAACCATAATATGTTGTTAGGGCAATGCGTTGACGACGTTTCTATGATTTCTTTCGTGAATCAGGTACCACTATCTTCATGTGCCCTACTCATCAAACGACATAGACTCTCTCGCTTTGTAAACAAACATCAAATTAGGTACTCGTCATCATTAGGTTATTGGGGACTTCATTCCATGTATATTACCCAGTAATTATAGCTGTATCAGTCATAAAAACAGGAAAATGTGGACTGGATGATAAACTGATCCACATCACCCCTTTAGAAATCCATAATATTCTAATAAAGCTTCGGTAGTACTGTGAATTCCAATTGTTTTAAAAAATAAAAACTTATATTTATATATTATCTATTTTAATCATGTGTACAATACAGCTAGAATTACTGCATAAAAATAAAACCAACAGCGTGAACAAGAATGCAAGCCAGGACAGCCGCTTTCATCATGGATCCCTCCTTGTGCGCTTGGCGCAGTCTGAGTGATCTGGCCATGAACTTGACTGTCCTGGCTTGCAGTATTGTGCATCTTGCTTAGTTTTATTATTACATCTGGACAAGTCAAACATCGGATATTGAAAGGGGTGGTACATAAAGCTCAATGTGAACATTGCCATGAATGTCAGCGTGACATGTCTTCACTTTCAATCAAAAGGTAAGCTGAAATTTAGTGCACGAATGAACCAACCACAGTTGCAGACAATTTTAATCAAAATTGAGTATGATGATGGACATATTTTGTTTATTATACTGCGTGCATTAAGCAGGAAATTCTCTTTTTTGACTGAACAATCAGTACTATGTTGTTGATATACATGTATTGCACTAATATTTGCCCACATTTCAAAGAAGAATTCTGTATGTCTGTATGAAGAACTGTTACGGACTCCTCCAAGGCAATACAATCTGGTGATTGGTACCAATCAACTCAGCTGTGGTCAAAGACGTTTTTGCAGACGGAGAGACACAATATTTCCTGACGAAAGTATTCTTCATTTTTTCTTAGAATGTCCCTATTATTCAGTTCCCAGGAAATCCTTTTTAAAAACGGATTGTTACATTCTAGCTCCAGGTGTGAATCCTAGTCTTGTAGTCTATCTAGCAAGTGATATACTTATCAGGTATCTTACACATGGTAACAATGACCTTTCTGCAAACCTTAACATTAAATTCTTTGATGCTGTCCAAAAATTTATTTCTGACTCCAGATGATTCATATTTTGATTACCATGTTGATCCTGTCCATAGACGGTTTATGGCTAAGACTGTCATCATTTTTTTGGTTACCGAGCTAGTGACATAGTGGATCTTTCTGGATCAATAACTTGTACTCATTCTTTAATCGACATGTCTCTGCTTCTGAGTATTTACTTCATAGCATTCAGGAAAGTGTATCTTTCAATATTATTGTAACAATGAGTGGTACATACAAAGAATTTTGTGAATTGTATTGTCCTGTGTGTGTTGTATATATTCTGTGTGTCTCTCTATGTCTGGAGAGCCTGTTTTTCAGTATCTCGATGTATACTATTAGGTGATCCAGAATAAATAAATCCTTTTTTAAAAAAAAATATTGGTTGTGTAAAAAAAGACATTAAATGCAGATACAGTGAAAGCTCATTACAATGAAACCATCTGTTCCCTAAACATTGTTAAATTACTGAATATGTCAAGTAAATTGGCCCAATAACAAAAACACTTAGCTCATTGTGCCTGACAACTAGTGTCATTAAGATAATATGTCGGGACATTTCAGTGTCATTATAGCAACGTTTCACTGAACCCTGGCTGAAATTCCTGGTTTCAGGCACATTATCTGTTTAATATATATAAATACATGATGTTGAAAATTTGTAAAACCATCACAAATAGAAGTGTCATCCCAATTCAATTTGTAGATCTGCGGCATATGTGGAATTCAATGGACAGTGAAGCAAAGTTGACATGAAACCAATTTACTCGACCAATTTACATTGTAAAACTAGCAGTTTTAAAATGTCACCGGTGAAATATTACTGCTTGATGTCAATTGAAATACCTTTAACTCTGAACAAAAAGTGCGACATGAAATACACATATTTTGCAGGCCCATCAACAGATTTATGACACAAACGAAGTGTCACAAATGAATGAACTGTGGACAATCAATCGTTAGTGCAGTGCCATCTTTCCATTGGTGTGCTAACAACAGATCCATCATGAGTGCAGCGTGATTGGTCAATAGTGCGCAACATATGCAGCACTACTACATTTTACTCAGGATGAACAAATAGAAAAGCTGTATTTTGAATGCTGTTTGCCCATGCATTAACTTTTGGCTTATCAGAGACAAGTTCTTTGACAAGCCAGGTTTGGCTTTAACAATACATGGTTGTAGCGTTGTCAACACTCACAAATTGGATACTAAAAAATGTGAAGTTGTATGTGTGAGCGGTATGAAACAGGCCATCACATGGTTGGAACTGATGGCCTGTTACAATCTGATAGTTTGACATTGTCTCAATATCACCCATCACCTTTGGTCTTGTGAAGATACACGGAGACTCGGGTGTTAGCACGGGCAATTATACAGCTCCAAACATGTGATGACCCATAATCTGTATTAATGTGCACATCATCAACAGACATCATTTGTAACTTAACTGCTGCCGCATCCGCAATGAACACTACACGATACACAACACGGCCGGCGTTGGCATGTTTCTGTTTACCAATTTCACAGACTCATTCAGATTTTCAATGTTGCATGCACATTTAAATTCGTGTCTGTTTACGTCCCGCCTTATTGTCACGTTTTAAATGCTTTCACCTAGCTCTGCTGATCAAGCAAGCCAAATGGCGCTTGAAAATGGGTTGGGTCTTGTTCGCGGACATTGTCAATGATTGGTTTCATCACGGACTGAACAGTGCCGACACTGACAGCAACATCTACCCGCAAATTAATTTCCCCAATCAATTCACACCGAAAATGTATAACAACAAAAAAGCCATATCTATGTCCTATGGCTCTTGCGTATCTACTTACGACTGGGGTTAAATTTTTGTCTTGTAGGTAGTGGTAAATCGAACGGTTCAACCTACTGGTCGCAGGAATCTTGTTCCTGGGTCATCAAATATGGCTGTGTGGTTGTCAAGCCTCGTTCTGATGCGCATGGTGCTCGCTGGGAAGTGGAAAGCCTCGCTATGAATATCCACGTGCAGGATGTTTTGATGGAGACTCCACAACTTAGGTGGAGAGTTGCCTGTCAAGCCCTTCACACGGAAACAGCTCGTTCAGCCCAGAAGACGACAACCAGAATCACTGCGATGTGGAAGATGGTAATAGATATACAAGATGTTCCATGAATAATTCGTAGTCCTCAAAAGACAAGTAAAAGTAAATTTTAAAAAGTTGGGTGGACATCAAGCCTTCAATCAAGGTGCAAATTGCGTATCACTATCAGGGACGTGCCAAACAGCGAGTAGCGAGGAGCAGCCATCGATGGCACTGCCATTGGCAGCTCCCCGCTACTACTACGGGCGATTCATTATAAGCACGCTGCTACTTCGGCACGCATCAGTACTATCACTCACCAAGAAAGTACCCGAATGTACAGATAAGTCATTATGTCAAAAAGGACAAGGTGTGTTGGCAGTCTTGCTGTTGCAAACACGAGCAAGTTGGAAATATTTGCTGTTTTAAAGTCGTCATAGTCCGATTCTGTAAATGTAGTTGAGCACAATGTAAGGTAGGCATATTCACAAAAAAATCAAACTGCTTATTTTTTAATAAACTTACATCATCAGATAGGATATTTTGCTAATAACAAAATACTTTTGGAATTTCATTTTTATGTTAAAAACTGTTTAAAATATTGAAGAAATAAAATCCTAGATATTGGCCAAAATGTCGTGTCTTCTGCATACAAGAAAGTGTGATCAGGGACTGTGCCAGTCAGGGGTGTGAACCAGTGTTCCAGTTGAGCTGGCAGGCACTGCAAAAAAGTCCTAAATATTTAGCTTTTGTAACTTAATCTAATATAACTTCATATTTCGGAGGCAAATGAAAATAAATCCAGTAACAGTGAATAAAATTTAAGATAATGACATCTAAAATTGAACTTGAACAGAGCCCTGGTCACGGGTGGCAGAACGGCATGAAGCATGGAATGATACACCATACGGGGGACCAAGCGCTGTGCACCCGTACATGAGACACTGAATCTGCAGTATCGTGCATTTTTTTCTGAAGACCACCTTGTCGCTTTCCAATGGTACATTTGTCTCAAGTAAATGCCGAATTCTTCCCAACATTTGTAACAATGAAATAATGATGGATTTAATACTTAGAATTATAATATATTTCTTAATTGGAGAGTGCAAATTGACGGTCGGGTTTAACAATATCCCGTGCACTTACAGTACAGCTGGCAGAGATGGGTTAATGTACCCAATATTTTTGGAAGACACATCTTTCCTTATTTTCAACCATTTTTCTTCAAATAAAGTTCATATGTAAGCATAGGACCCGTAGAAAAAGAATAAATGTTCACATATCACTAAAACGGAAAGATAATGCAAGGGTATTGATGATACTTGGGTGGTGAAACACTCGTTTGCCGGCTCGCAATAGTGGCCAGAAGTGGGTCTCTGAAATTTTGTGCTGTCAATACACTTTTGTGGGCGGCTCATAACTTCTTTGCGCTTCAACAAATTTTCATCAAATAAAGTGCATATGAAAGCTAATTTCAGAAGGAATAGTCAAATATAAGTTTTATTGATTTAAGTTGTTGACTTATCTTGAAATTTTCTCACTAAATTTGAGCTTAATCTTCATATGTGGATCGTGACTGAAATATCGCATTTGAAAAATTAAAAATGGTGCGAATGGCAACAAACACGGTCATGGTTCGATTTCAGCTCGTGACATGCCTGGTGTACTCATTTGGATACATATATGAATGGAAATGTAAACACACTGGACAAGGGTTGGGTCAGCCCGGGTAAACACTTTTACACCTTTTTGTGCATGGACGGGTACGATCGTCGCGTACCCAGCGGGGCTGGATATACCTACTGTAAATTGCTTTAATTTCGCTGTATTCTTATTTTTGGTTATTTCGCTGATGGTACAAAACCGTGAAAATAAAAACACAGTGAAATAATATTTTAACATTGTTTGAATAGGAATTATGTCCAAAATAGTGAAATTAAAAATACAGTGAAATTTCAAAAATAGAAAAAAACGTGAAAATTTAAACACGCGAAAATAAAGCAATTTACAGTATGTAAGGGCCAAGCCTAAGGCCATGCGTAATTGATTGTATGTTTTGTGTCAGGTAAGAACTAAAATGTCATAGGGAGGGCGCAAACCCAACTTAAAATATTTGTAACAAAATCAAGTTTTTCGTAGGAGTAGTAGTAATACGTTTATTGTACAAAATGACCACACGGGACCAAGTACATAGCGCCCTCTAGGGCTGATACAGTGCAAATAAATACAATGAACAGGTGAATGGTGCAAAATACAAATGGTGATGTTTTCATATGTAGTACACTTTTTAACATTTCCTATTTTTTTTTCTTGAAATCCTGCATTACTTTTAACATGGAGGGAGATGCAAAGTAAGGAGGGAGGGAGACACACAACAGAATTTAACAAGCACAGCCTAAGAAGGAATTATAATCAGTTTGGAATGAGTAGTCTCACTGATACTTGACACCTCTATGTACTTACTACAAATGTTAGTAACACCATTGCTATGTGTCTCCACCCGTATCCTGATGGATGACTGCCACCGAAGCATATTTCAGAGAATTTGCCAGGGAAATGAATGTGCACATCTCAGATTTAAGCAGAGTGAAATGTGTCTTTTTTTTTCCACTTTTTCTTTTTCTTTCTTATGAAGCATAGAACATTTGAAGTAAAGATGTCAGTTTTTAATCTTCTGTAAATACACACAGAACTTGACATCATGATAAGCAGGAGTTGTCATATGTTTGGAATAGTATCCTTTATTCCCACAAGTGTTAGTTTTACCATCGTTAATATTTATCAGTCACAGGTATGCTCATATTATGATGATTTATTGTCACCATTTGCACAATGCCTATAGTGACAGGGATTATGCTGGGAAATTGATATGAGTGCCCAGGGATGGGTGAAAGTGTATGTGTGTGTGTGTGTGAGCGGGAGAGAGAGGGTTGTTACATATTGTATACATGTATGTATATGTATATGTATGTGTATATGTATGTATATGTTAATGTATATGTATATGGATGGTTGGATGGGTGGGTGGATGGATGGATGGATGGATGGATGGATGGATGGATGGATGGATGGATGGATGGATGGATAGATAGATAGATAGATAGATAGATAGATAGATAGATAGATAGATAGATAGATAGATAGATAGATAGATAGATAGATAGATAGATAGATAGATAGATAGATAGATAGATAGATAGATTTTCTGTGTAGAAGACCAAATCTTGCTGTTCTCTCAAGGAAAAAGTTTATTACAAAAACTCCAAATTATAATAAAACTTAAACACTATTTTGTGCAATGAACATAGTGGGCACTGGCCTCTAGAAACCAAGACCAATTAGAGAACTTGTATGGCTACTCCTTTTGTGACTGTAAATGTCTCATGTGGATAGTGATGAAATGATAACTAATATAACTGTTAAGAAGAACTCTTCCCTGCCATTGCACCAGAGGGAATGACTTTCTCTCTCAGATATACACAAAGTTAACAGCATGTGCAGTTGGTATTAATTGCTTGTGTTATCAGATTGATTATCTAAAATAAACACATGGAAATACATCAAAGGCTGTACATGTTCTCAACCCTGGCTTTTGCCCCAAATGCTGAGTTAGGAGTTTTCTACATGTAGCAAACTGAATCTGTCATGAAATAATACAGATTTTTGAGTGAGAATAGTATCTTCTTATTTTGACTAAATTGTGTAAAGAAGGAATAGACATGAAACAAGTAATTATGAATTGCAAATAATCATTTTGTACTGTTTGCCCAGTTTAAGAATAGGAAAACAGCATGCATGTAAGAAAATATACAGAGCAACTGGGATACTCTGTACACTTGCATGTTTTTCCAGGATCTGCTTTACTGATTAGGACCACATGTACATGTGCTGACAAATCAAGTTCTGGCCTGGTGGAGCTAGAGGCTCTTATATGGCACCCTGTTTGTCTCAAATCCTTTATAAGTGACACAGTGCACCTGCTGCATTGTTCACAATTTGTTCACCATAGTGAAACAAGTACCATGAAGACCTGCACAAATGCAGATTCTTCACAAAAACAATGCCCTCGTCACATGTATATGCATAGCCTTGTATGCAATGTGTGCAAGATTTTTATTAAAGAGAAACAAAAGTGGCACAGATGAGGGATGAAAAAACAAAAATCTTCACCCTCCTTCAAGGTAATTATTGGAATGTTGCAACAGTGATTTTTGCACATGACTTACATGTATTTGATATATTCATTTTGCTGTTGAAGTCTTGAATTTTCAAAATTTTGCTTCAAACATTATAATAATGTTAATTTAAGGTGTAGGTTTACAAACGGACTGTGACCAGATTGGTTATGACATGTAAAGAGATTAGACTGTGCTGCTATATTTTTTGGTATAGAACAGCAAGGAAGATGCAGCACTGTCACTCCTGTTTGTATAATTAGTGTGCAACACCTCCCACAGAGGGCAGTGTATACAGAATGAGCAGGTAGCTTTGCTGCAAATCATGATGCAAAAACATGTATTGTCCTCTGCGCATGTTGCATTCATTCATCTCACCATACCTGACTTCATATATGTATCTTGTCTGAAAATGTGACAATAGTAAGTTTTATCTGCAGCATTGTTTGTCAGTAGAGCTTATATTTGCCTGCATAGATAGACTCATTGAAGGTGTAAAGTATTATACCAACCCATGAGTGAGACACCCAAAAAGACACTTGCTATTACCAGTGGGTGGGGGAGGGGGGGAGGGAAAGTCTATCTTGCATTTTTGTATTGTACAATAGCTCTACTTTACATTTCTTTATGATAGCCCTGCAGGAATTGTAGCAGTCATAGTAAAATCATAAGGTTTTTAGGTATACATGTTAACCACTTATATAAAAACCCCCCAGTACTTAATTTCGGACCTGTAGCCAGTATTAGGGCAACCTTCTCACCCAAGCTCCATCTTTTACACACCAGGGGGTCATACTAGTGCTGCTGCTTAATTCGTAGCCTCAGGGTGACTTCAGTATCTGATACAAAATGCCAGCTCTGGGGCCCACCGCCAGCTAAAACTGACATCTGTATTGCGGTGTATTTATATTTTCAGGTAATGCTCACTCTGGAAAAGTACCATTTTATATTGTACATCACATTTATTTGACAAATTAACCTTCCCTTAACCCCAATCACACACATATTTTGGATACTACCTCGTCAATATATACAATCGGCTCACTGGCACTTGGCTCCCATTTGGAAAGTTGCAGATTCTGCACTCAACAGTTTGTAAATGAGGATAGTAATGGGACGATGTGGGGGAGGGAGTTATTATATATGCAACCAAAAGTATATATTTTGCAACTGTTTCAGAACATCAATTATGATATGATATGCTGTGGTTGCGATTCACTTTGATATCCAAATCAAATTTATTTTTGTGTGGCATTGCATGTGCAATGTTCAAAATGGCGTTCACCGCGTGCCGGTTGGTTCAAGGTATATCGTGTTGCATTTGGATATGTAACTAACGATGATAACTGCTTAGGACACAACTGAGCAGGCAGATTAAAGTTAAGATAGCAATTTATGTTTTAAAAGTACTTTAATGACCGTTTGCCCTGCTAACTCGGATAATGGATTCCTGGAACCTAGTGAAATATTACGATAAAGATCACCTGACAAGCGGGGCTATGAAGTCCCTAAATTATGACACAAATGGGGCTATGGCCTATGCTGTTTGACCGAACAGCGGTGGCTATGTCTTATTGAACTTTGTGTTGCTAGGCTGTTTTCCTGGCCCAAGTTAACCCTCCAGACAAGTTGAAATAAAATGCTGTGTTTGAGTTGACTTTACTGTAAAATAACGGCACATGACGGCCACTTTCTCAATAAAATATTTTAACCAGGGCTATGGCTATGCTGTTTCACCAAACACAGTGGCTTTGCAGCTACATGTATATGTATGCTCTTTCTCCGGCCTAAGTCAACCCTTCACTGCAGACAAGTTGAAATAAACTACTGTGTTTGAGTTGACTTCCTGCAAAATAACAGCATACAATGGCCACTGTCTCGATAAAATCTTTCAGCCAGGGTCGATCAATAGTATTTTGATTAAGGAAGGGCGACTTGAAACTCTTTATTTTTTTTATTTTATGTTTGATAAAAACTGCTTTGGGTCGGTACTCAGGCCTTTTCAGTGGGGTCAGTCAGGTTATCTGAACCACACATATATGTATTTTTGTAAGCCATTAGGTAACTTGGACATTTGTCGAAACGTTACAATTATGTTATATGTTTTAAATTGATGTTTTTTTTCCCCTCTTACACAATACCTCATTTGACGTCAGTTGAATTTGTTGCGTGGGCACAGCTGAAGATGCTTGTTAAAACAGAAAAATTAAGCATACATGTAGTTTACTAATAACATACAACCAGCATAACTCATGTATGATTTAATGTACAAGTGCCATATTCATACGACATATGCATATGTTCAATGTCAATATGTTTAATATTTAGACAACAAACCAAATGACCTTGGCCTTTGCATGGTCACATTATGTGATTCCAAATGGCGACTGAAAAAAAAACTTCTGTGGTTGTTATAAGTTTTACCAAATGTTTCCAATGTTAGAAAAGTGACCTGGGAAAATCACAGAGCCACTCCACAAAATGCTGCAGAGGGGCAGGAAAATTGTTTTGAAATAACTCGTCCGCAGGACAAGTGACACAAAGTTTTCACTTGTCCTCATTAATGCTGATAAAGTGTACCTAAGTTTTGGTTTGAAAGAGCATATTTTTATGGAAATCATTATGTCATACAGTGAGTTTATGTGTCTGTTATGCCAGCTAACTTTGGAATTTAACTTATTGGAAATTTTGTCAATTGAAAATACCTGTCCACAGGACGAAGTGAAATTTAAAAGTCACTTGTCTTCAAAAGGGTTTCACTTGTCCTAGACAATAGTATCATGGGAATTTTCACACCCTGCTGCATAATGGTTAGTACATGTAGGCATCCACAAACTCTGTTTCTGTCTTTCTGCAATGATGTAGGCTCTGGTTGTTTTTGTGACATGATTTAATCATATCACAAAAACAGCTAAAGCCTGCAGGAATATTTGTATTACAGAGGCATTGTGTGTTTTTTTATGTATATGTGTAATGTATACTTCTGAATGACCTTGACATGCTTTGGATGTTTTTAGATCCTTCAAGTATTGGGCCAAATACAGTGTACATGATGCTTCATAAATATGGTTTGATATGTAGCTCAAAATGTTGTCCAAGTTCTTTTCATCATGAAAGCATCCTGGGACACTTTTAAAGTGATCATGAGGGAGCCTTCTGCCAATGTTCCCAGAGCAATTAAGAAATATTGCATCAAGTATTGACTCCAAAATACTGCTCTCAACATTTTCATTGTCCAGCTCCAAGGCACCAACAACATTAGTGCATTTTTGGAGCTGAAAAAGGTCTGTGCATCTTATTCCATTGGCTACACATGGACATACTGGCTGTTTGCACTCACATGTAAATGGCCAGGAGAGCAATTGTAGAAATGCTTGGAGGGCAGGGTCTACATCCATCCAGTCAATTGCGACACCATTGCTGTTCTCCTCTGTGCCTCTGCACTAATCCTAACCCATGGGAGATGGAATTTAAGAGAAGCTTCAAGATATAATCTTCAAATGCAAGCTTATATAAGTTAGCTTGGAGAGAGTGCTTGTGGAGGCAGTCTCTGCAAGGTAGGATCTGGTGGGATTCCACTTTGCATTACATGACTGTGTACATGAGGCAATTTGACTTCTCAAGTATCTGCAACATTTGATGAGTGACTTCCTGATGTGCCCAAAGATTTGGAATCATATTTGCAAATGACTTGTCTGTACACAACAACGTGAAGCCACCAATTTTCCATTGGCCAGCAAATGCACTGATTGTTTTGCAGCCTGTAAATGCATGGAGACCCAGAATGGCAGTGGACAAATCATGACCAACTGACATCCTTACATTTGCTATATTTATGTAGTGTACACGATTTTCTGATTTACTTTAAATGCTCAATACTTGCTGGTATTCTGCTGATAAGAGCAAGACATATGAATACATCTGTGTCTTCTGCAGGGACACGCACAGCTTCATATCCTGCTCTTGCAGCATGGGCTGCATGAAGCAAGATACATATGTCTACCTCAAGCTCATTTAACTCCTGTATGCTACCCCATGTTATTTGACAGCAAACCTTCTCACATGTGATAACCAATGCTCTCTCACAGAAAAAAACTTCTGTACTCTATAGTTTCTTCCATTCATTTACAAGGACAGTAATCAGATGTTTTTTGTTGCTGCTACTGGAGAGAAATTTCCTCCATTGTTTAACCTTGTGGCCAGCAACAATGTGCCTGAAATGCACACCTGTCATCTGATTGTCGGTTCTTGTTCTGCCTTTCAGATGCCTTTCTCAACTCCTCCCTGTAGTCATCAAAGACAAAATCTACACATTTGCCACTGGGATATGAATTTAGTGCAGTTTTGAAAAGAGACTTTGCTACATCACCAAATGTTTTACCATCAGTGGTACATGCTGAATGTTCTGGAATAGATTCAGCAAAGGGCACATTTTTTTCAACTTCATGGCAAGAACTTCTTTGTTAGTTTTTTTGAGGAAACTATCCTCTGATGCCAAAGACCAAGGGATGAGCCCAAGAGGATGCTTCATAATTTCTTTGATCTCAATATTTATGCTCTGAGCAATAAGAATCATGGATGATCAAATTTTGGTCAGCTTGAAGCATGTCTAACTCAATATCAGGTGGCACTAACTGTGCTGTGGATAGGCTTACAATATTTATAATGGGTGCATGGTTGGCAGTGTTGCAACATGCTCGCCTTTCACCTCTGTGGCCTGGGTTCAATTCACGGCCGGGAAAGCAAGTGGAAAGAGTTCCTACCACTCTGACTGTAAACGGTAGTTTTTTCTGAGTCCTTCTGTTGCCTCTACCAAACAAGTTGGTAGGAAAGTATACGCCACCATCTGTGCCATGGAGAGTGATCAATATAGTCTTGGCCTGCTTCACAATCCATGTAAAAGATATGGATCTTTACTGTACAATACTTGTGTGTGCACCAGCAAAAAGATTTATCCAGTTGTTCTCCATCGTACCCTGCGACTTTTCTACATCAAACTCATCCCTCTTAATTCTTGTAGGCTGAAGATCAGCGTGATTGAATATAACTGTTGAGATGCACCGCATCTCATAGTTGGCAAAGAAACATGGTCCTGAACTCTGCAGTCAAATAATACCATGTCATTGCACTGGGTTTTAGACTATAATTTCACCTTTTGTTCTACCATGAGTCTGTCTATATCAGTATTGGCACAGTCTCCTCCCTAATTGCGTGAACAACTGGACTTTGTCCAAAGAGATTTTGTTCACTGAGCTGCACCAAAAACTACTGCAACACGTAAATCATGTAACTTAAGATGATTGTTAGGCAACTTTGTCATCTCTGTGATATATATATATATATATATATATATATATATACACACACACATACAAAACACCATGGGATCATAGCATGAACTAAAGCAATATGAAGCTCTCAGTTACCCTGGCTAGAAGCTCACATCAAGCCCAACATTATTTCTACAATGTCCACACAGGACATCCATAGTGATGACAGGTCACAATTTCCCATTACGTAAATGGCCAAGGTATGAATCAAAGAGTGCAGTGACATGGAGATATGTTGGATCATCCATTGCTGTGACAAATGCCTCTTGGCCATGATTGTCACACACATTCAGAATGCAAAGTGTCAAGGTATCAAAGTAATGCCTATGCTCACCATAATGAGCTTCTATCCAAGGATCAAAACCTTTCCAGGCAAGGCAGATCAAAGCTTCATAGAGGAGCTTGTATAGTCTAAATGCACGTTGGTATACTTGTGACCTTTTCGTTAGTCCTGTGACAGATCCCTGTGCAATCACCCCTGACCCAATGCAAAGGTCTTGAAGACCAGCATCCTGAAATCACTTTCTAATAATCCCCAAGAAAGTGCAGATAGTATGAAAGGTTCCAAGCTTAGTTATGATATATTGGAATGTGCCTGTGTGCTTCCAAATTATTTCAGTTGCCTTGGTGCACAGGGCTTGGTCAAAGACAACTAAATCTACCAGACAAGGTAGTTGTAAGGTGTCCATAATTGCAAGTGACTGCTTCAGAACTTCATGGACAGTGAACATGTGTGTAGCTGGAGCATTCATTGTGGGCAAGTATCCCAATGAATCTTCAGTCACCATGCTACCAGTTATCCCTTGAATGTTGAAACCAGTCCATGCACTACATGTAACTGCTGGAAGTACAATGGAGTCTGGCCAGTAGCCAAAGAAAATTGTTGAGATGTGAAGCTTTGGTTACACTGTCACAGCACACCTGCACACATTGCCTCGGTGCAGGACCATCATGCTTCCCTGAAATGTAGGGTGGCAGATATATTTCTTTTGACTCTATATTTCTCTGTTTATTCTGAAGAATACCACTGATTGAACTTTGTAGAGCTGGAGGTAAAGATCCATACACTTTGGACTGGGCAACAACACCATTCACCCAGTGAGATGTTCCTTCACCTCATAGTGTTTCCTCAAGTCTATCTATGTTATCCAATGCCAGGGTTACTGTACATGTGGCTGGATATTTTTGGGTAATGGAACACTATCATCAGGTGTAACGGCTAATTTACTCAGGCACATTGTTGTGTCATGTTCTTCAAGTTGCGTGAGAATATAACACACCATGGCCAAGGTTATTCAACATCTGTTTCAACGTGACATTGTTTGTCAAAGATTTGACATCACTTTGCAACAGAATATGCTTTGCTGTTTTATGCTTTCCACAGCTCACTGCATAAATTAGAACCTGACCAAAAGTCTAATGCTAAACAATGGATTTTAGCAGTTGGAGGGAAATCAGCTGAACTTTTGGGATTTGCCAGATAGAGGGAATTGCAGAAATTTGTTCAAGTGCAGTGGCATATGTACTAAAGAGGTATATATATATATATATATATATATATATATATATATATATATATATATATATATATATATATATATATATATATATAAATCAGCTGAACTTTTGGGATTTGCCAGATAGAGGGAATTGCAGAAATTTGTTCAAGTGCAGTGGCATATGTACTAAAGAGGTATATATATATATATATATATACCTCTTTAGTACATATGCCACTGCACTTGAACAAATTTCTGCAATTCCCTCTATCTGGCAAATCCCAAAAGTTCAGCTGTCAACTGGGTTTCGAGGCCCAGAGAGTTTAAATTTCCATCTTGATCTTTTGTTGCCTTCTGCTAGTGTAGTGCAGCAACACTTAGTGCTGAATCAGTATCTGGAAATTTGAACTCAGTTGGTCCTACTTCTTACAATCTCTAGTTTTCTGTTGTAACCTGTTCTGTTGTCATTGTGCTGGCATATACAAAGACTTTGCTCCTAGGATTAGAGAAAAAGTCCAATGAATCTCCTAATTCAGTCTCCAAGGTATGATGCACATGAGTTATTGTGGATTGTTTCACTTCATGTATTCTAGAGCATGTCATGAAGGAAACCAATGACTTGTAACGTTTGCCAATTTAACAACCTTTGCCTTTTTTATCACATCTTGTCTGAGGAAATCAGGGTTTGATATGCTTAGGCCTCCACACTATGAAACTGTGAGTCACCATTACCATAACTTTCACTCTCCTGGGTTTCAGACTGAGGAGATTCCTTGGAATATGTGTAATTGTGGTAACAACTTTTATGCTAACAACCCAGTGCAGCTACCAACTTTTTAGAGAGATGGATAAGAAGTGCTGTCTAGAGAGATGGACATGAAGTGCTGTCTAGAGAGATGGACAAGAAGTGCTCTCTAAAGATATGGACATGAAGTGCTGTCTAGAGAGATGGACAAGAAGTGCTCTCTAAAGATATGGACATGAAGTGCTGTCTAGAGAGATGGACAAGAAGTGCTCTCTAAAGAGATGGACATGAAGTGCTGTCTAGAGAGATGGACAAGAAGTGCTCTCCAGAAAGGTGGATAAGAGGTGCTTTCTGGAGAGATGGATAAGAAGTGGTCTTTTTTAGAGGGATGGAGAAGAAATGCTGTTTAGAGAGATGGATAAGAAGTGGTCTTTAGAGAGATGGACAAGAAGTGCTGTTTCGAGAGATGGATAAGAAGTGCTATCCATGTTTTTTGTGGCAATATTCTTCAATGTTCCATCTGCAGCAAGGTTTGTACATGTGACAAGTTTAATAATAGTGTCTCATTTGTTTCCTTGCCGGGTAGTTTGTCGTTTCACAAAGGATGCATATAGGCTAACTACCTGGAGTGGAAGAGAAAGAGGCAGTGTCAGATCTTACAGACTTTTTCTCATCTGGTATTGGTGTGCAGTCAGCTTTGGAATGCCCTTCCTTTTCACTTCTGGTTTCAGTGCTTTGAATGTACATTGTATGTCAAAAACTATTATGTAAGTTCATACTTAACTGTATGCACTCTATCCAACTGCAATGTTTGTAACTAATGAATTTGAAAATGTACCTACATGGAGGGTGAAACAAAGTTATCCACAAGCTGGTGATGCTGTGGGTACCTGATTTTTCAGTTTGGGTACTTGTTGGTTACTGTATACATATCTATTGATTATTATGTAAGTCAATGGGAATTGATAATTCACATTTTGACTTCTTCTCCAAAGTCATTAGTCACATTCATTTCAAAGTTAATGGGAAGATAACTTGGTTGGTTTCTACAGGAGTTTTTTCAAATGGCCATACTCCAGTGATTTTTGGATTTTTTATGTTCTTTTCGTGCGTGAAATCCAGCACACTGGTGGAGTCTTCAGGACCTTAACTTGTTCAACAAGTGATACTAGTAACATGTTGTAGACCAGATCATCAGCTTTTCTTGGGACAGTTTGGATGATTTTTGCCATGTGTTGCCTCACATTTTGCTGCTGTGTTTAAAGCCATATTTATGATGTGTCTTGCCTTGAACCTGACTGTATGAACAGTGATTTGGTAACACACACAATCCCTACTTGTGCCCAGTGCACTGGCATGCAGATCTGCCTTTGTTGAAGGTGAAAAGAAAAAGACAATTTAGAAATGTGCATTAAGGGCCTATACCACTTTACAACAATCAAATCAGAAAGTGCTAGTTTTTGTTAAATATCTTATTGTGTATTTAGTTTAAATTTTAAAACTTTTTAAATTTCATAATTTTAAAAAAATTCAATAAAAGTTCAATGATTTTAAAAATTAAACTAAGCTCTTTTTTGAAAATTCGAGATATTTTTTCAGACACAAGTACTAGATTTAATTTGATTTACAAGCTAACTTTTATGTTAATTTGAACATGCTATTTTTAGTTTATGGAAGTTTGGGTAATTTGTAATTAAAATAAAATTAAAATAATTGAAATGGTTAAATCTGAAATCCAGTGTTTAGTAAATTTACATTTAAACAAATGTTTTCTTTCAGAAAGTATACACTTTTGATAGTCTGTCATGAAAAACAAATGAAATTATTACATATTTTTGCATGAAATTCACCAAGTGTTCTAACCCCTTAGCGCTACCATATGCTTTATTTTACGGGTATGAGATTACAATGTCATGCTTTGGATGATGCTTACCATGCATAAAAATGGATTTGGCCTAATTACTGTCTTTTACTCTTTCCAGTCACCCTTGAATTCCTCAGCCCAGTCTATGACATTTGGTTTGTCACACCCAAGCCATGCTTGGCATAATTTGAGTGGGTTCTGGTCAACCTCAAAGCCACAATGACTATGCCACTGTTTGTCATGACATGATGGTACCATTCTGTTTTCTCAGCAAATGTATTTGCATACTTTGGGCCCATTCATGTGTTAGAATTTTATACAACTTTCAAAATTGTTTTGATGTGAAAGGTTATACTTGAAGAAAATATTTTTCTAAAATTGTGTCACAAGCTGTTTGCAGGGTTTTTCATTGCTGTACATTCAATGGTGACATCTGGTGGCAGTGAAGGTAATGAGCACCTTATCTCCAGTGCCTCTCCTGCTGCAAAATGATATTTTATATTTTTCCTGAATTTAGAGTGCATGACTGACTCACAAGCGTTATAGAAAGAAAACTTATTTACCTGTAATTCGTGGTGGTGCATCCCATTATCTTAAAGGCTTATTAGTTGCAAAGAGCTGACTGTTGGTACTGGTGACATCCATGTAGGCTGCATTATATCTACTATGTCCCAATACTGTGATGGAGGTTTTGGCATAGCTAGTCAAACCCTTTCTATGTCTTTTTCAGATATTACTCACAGCAAACGCATGTTTTATCAGTTGTATCATTTCTAAGTATTTTAGTGTTGGGGTGAAAACTTTCACCAGTGTTATTGAATGATATGATTTGTATCTAATCTTTATGTGTGTATCTTTATCTTAAGTTTCTAGTATAAGTATGTTCAAAATTGTACCTATCCCAAAATGCATGAAATCCTATTCATCTATAACTTCAAATTAAAGGAAACACAGATAAATGTATCTTAAACAAGCATTTCTAGTAATTCAAGAGCTTTTACACATAGTATTTTGCTCACTGTTCATGCATGTGGCATGCAGTTTTTGTGATCTGAGCTATGTGATCTTGAATTCCTTGAGGACATCAAAGTCATCTATCAGATGTACATGTAAAACTCTGAGAATATTGCAGCAATCAAGCTTCAAAGGACCAGATACATGTATATGTCCAGAATATTATGTCATACAGACTATTGGAGATGGGGGTCAAAGCTCCCGTATAATTGTATGCAATTTTTGATGGCTCTTTGATCATAGACAACTAGATCATTGTTGACTTGGTGGCAAAAGCTTGTAATTTTTAGCTCAGCTGACTTGTCAGTCAGCTGAGCTTATAGAATGACCCATTGTCTGTTGTCATCTGTCTATCATCCATCCATCCACATTCGCATTTTCGAATTCTTCTTCAAAACTGTCAGCCAGATTCACTTCAAATATGGTGCAGATGTATCTTGGGTGGGCTTCCACCAATTTTGTTCAAGTGGCCATGGTTGAGTGATTTTTGGATTTTCTATGAATTTTTTTGTTATTTTTGGGCAAAAATTAAAAAGAAATCTTCTTCAAAACCACTCGGCCCATTGCTTTGAAATAGTACAGGGACACTTTTGGCTACCCTCAGATGTTAATTTGTTCAACAGGTAGAACTGCAATTTTTTTCATTTTTGTAATGAATTTTTATGGTGTAAATGTTCCTTGTAGAAGGGTCACACAAATTTGTTCACCAGGTAGTGTTGCTGTGGATCCCCGATTTTTATTGAGTTTTTCAATTCAGGAACTTCTTGGTCAGTGCATACATTACTATTGATTATTTTGTAGGTCAGTGGGGAATGCAATGGTAATTCACATTTTCAACTTCTTGTCCAAAGCCGCTAGCCACATTTACTTCAAACTTGGCAAGAATATATCTTGGGTGGGTCTGTATCAACGTTGTTCAAATGGTCATGCTCCGTGGATTTTTGGATTTTCTATGATTTTTTTTTTGTTCATTTTTTGGAATATCTTAAAAAATCTTCATCTCTAAAACTGCAGGGCCAATTGCTTCAAAATTGTATAGAGATACTTCTGGGTACCCCTAGACCATAATGTGTCAAACAGGTGGTGCTCAATTTTTTTTTTTTTTTTGGTTATTTTTTACAAATTTTTGTGTGTTTTCATAATTTCATAAGTTATTGTTCTGGATAGTCCCTTGGTGAAGTCCGTTGTAATGTGATATATTCAGAGTTTTTTTGCTGGTGTTAGGACGAAAAGTTATTATTGTTTCTTTAAAAAGGCTGTTTTAAGTACTCCGGGATTGGGTCATAGTGGGTTGGTGTTGTATCTCTATCTTCCCGGTCTGTCTTCTTCTTCTCCGTCCTCTGATTCTGCGGGAGAAGAAAAGCAGATTTGTATCTATAATGTTTCCTATGGAACTGTTCTTCAGGGATGTCATTTTTGAACAATAATTTAGGACGGCTGTTTGTTTTGTTTACGATAAAATTCTTATGTTCCTTAAGAAACTGTTCTGGTTTAATGTTGTATTCACTGGTACACGGAGTAGGTGTTTCACTATCAGAATCGCTCAGTTCTAATCCCATATCCTTAATCCATTGTTGTTTTTTCAAATGTTTTTCAATATCTTTTTTTGTTGGGATCCTCACGATCGGCAGAATAAGTTTTCCGGTGCTGTTGGTAGGTAGAGCTTTAATGGGTATCCCAGATTCGGTCCTTTCACACTTTTGGATCGTTCTAAATATTACCGTTGGTGTCCTTTTGATATCCAAGATTTTTATTATCGGCGTTTTTTTCTTTGCTAGGACCAGTTGAGAGGCATCGGTAAGTATCGGTCTGAGACTTCTACCTGGATGTTTCTTTCGGGCGTGGGCATTGAAGTTGTCCGTTCTCCTGAAGGCTGATTTGCATGTCGGGCATTTATATCTTCTCTCCGGATATTCATGGCAGCTGGCGATGTGCCGTTTAAGGGTATGCCAGTGCCTGAATTTTTTCTCCGATCTGCAGAGGTCGCACGTAAACATTCTCAGTACGTTTCTTCCCGTCGGTTTAGGCCTAGGGGTTGTATTGTATTGAGTTCATTGATCCACGCCGCTTCTACATTGTGACGTAATGCTTTGTCATTTTGGTTGATTCTCTGGATTCCAAATATGGAGAAGTCCGAGAATTGGCATGTGTTGTTGAAGTGATTGGATATGCTCTTACTTGATTTGTTTCTAATGTCAAAACGGTGTCCATGAAATCTGATGTTAAGTGTTTTGGATGTCTGGCCGACATATTGGATGTGGCATTTTTTGCATTCAATGACATAAATAATATTGTTAGACTGGCATGTGATGTGTTGTTTTATCTGATAAGATCGTTTGGTTGCTGTGCAGGTGAAATCAGTACGTGTGCTGATATATGGGCACGTAGGACAATTGTTATTACACTTAAAACAACCTCGTGGAAGTATAATATTCGTGAGATTTGAGCGTACCAATAAGTTCCGTAGATTTTTTCCTTTGTGGTAGATAATACGTAATGGCTTATTATGGATGAAGGTGGTGTCTTGGTGGTGCATAAGTATGTTCCAATTTCGTTTAATTAGTTCCCGTGTGATCTGTATTTTGGGATTAAATAGAGTTATGAAGTTCAGTGTGTCTGTGTTTGACGGTTTGTCAGGGGCATTAAGTAGAGCACTTCTATTTTGTTTGCCGGCCTTTTCTATGGCTTGATCAAGTAACTTGTTTGGATATCCCCGTATTAGAAAAAATTGTCTAAGTTCTTTGGCTTGAGAGTGGAAGTCTGAATCTCTTGAACAGATGCGTCTAATTCTAAGGAATTGTCCATAAGGTATTGCTTGTCGACAAGATTTAGGATGGCAAGAAGTGTAATGAAGGTAAGTGTGTGCGTCCGTATCTTTACTGTATACCTTGGTGTGGAGTGACCGACCTTCTTTTAATATGGTAACGTCAAGAAAATGTATTTCTTGGTCAGAATGTTCGGCCGTGAATTTAATTGTGGGGTGCGTGTTGTTGATGTTTTCAATGAAGGTAAGTAGTTTTTCTTGATCGTGCGGCCACAGCATCCATATGTCGTCTATGAAACGAAGCCATACCTTTGGTTTGTCAGGTGAGTTGTGTATGAGCTCTTCTTCTAGTTTGGCCATAAAGATATTGGCAAAGTTGGGTGCGCATGCCGTTCCCATGGCGGTCCCTTTTATCTGCAGGTACGGTTTGTCATGGAAAGTGAAGGCATTTTTCGTGAGGATAAAGTGTAATAGTCTCAACAGAAGCCAGGTATGCGGTGTTTGGTCGTCTCTGTTGTTAAGTGCCTCTTTACATGCAATGATGCCTTCTCTGTGTGGGATGTTAGTGTATAGAGAGCTGACGTCTAGTGTGACCATGATGTCTGTGGGATCGATGTCGAGAGTATTAATTTTGTTTAAAAAATCTGTGCTATCTTTGATGTAGGACCTTGTTTTTTGGGCCAAAGGTTTGACTTCACCAAGGGACTATCCAGAACAATAACTTGTCTATGATCATTCAACATCTCTTTATAGCAAAACAATTCAAGTACTTTTCAATAACTTTATTAAATATTCGATAATTTTGATACAAAGAAATCTGTCGGTGACGTCACTTCCGGTTAAAAAACCGGAAGCCAGAAATAACCTGAAATATGTATACATTAGCCATCATTTTAATAAAATTTCCGACTCCCATCCTCCCCTGAAGAAGGCATGCCAATGCCGAAACCGGTAGGGAGGGAGTCCATACACTTTAAGATTAGGTGTCGCAGTTCTTTATTTTAGTCATAGACTTTTGATTTCCTGTTGGTATTGTTGTTATGCACCCTAATACATAGTTAAGCAAAGCATTTGGAGCAGCTGTTAATTTTGGAAGTATACTTTTTTCAGTTTTCCTTTTTTTCTCAAATGGTGACAAATCCACAACTCTTGCATTTTCAATGGAGGTCACAAATATGCTCTGGCAAACATAGTGCCATCCATTTAAGTTCACACTTTTAAACAAAAGGTAACCATGGGTCCAGAATTTTTTGGTATTTTTAAATTTGTGGATTCAATTCGAGTGCAAAAATAAACCAATTTACACTATTCTGACAAAAGATGGAGCCACATGTATATAGTTGACTCTTCTGTGGCATTTCTTTTTCATCAGTATTTCAAATAGAACTCACAATTAGCATTTTTATGTGTATTTGCAGGTGGGAAAGTAAAGTTTATATGAACATTTTAGCTTGATGCCTTGATTAACCATGATACTTTTGATGTTTTAACTGCAGTAGCTTGAAATTATAAGCTTGTAAATTGCAATGGAAAATATGGGAATTCATACACAGCCCCAGCCCAGCTAATTAAAGTGCCCTTCACAGGACAGGCACAGGAACATTGTATTTTTGGTCATCTCTTGAAGTGAACTTAATGGATTAAGGATTCAGGATTCACATCTATTTATTAGACATATATATATACATATACATAAGATCAGCAGATACAAATGTCAGATATATGGTATTACGTAATACAAAAGAAAGAAGTGTACAAAATTGATTTTATCAAAATTACAGGATATATATATATATGTATATATATATATATATATATATATATATATATATATATATATATATATATATATATATATATATATATATATATATATATGCAAATACATAGGATGACCCAGCTAAGGATGTAAACATCCGCTATCACTGTGGCCACCTGTGTTAGTTTGACTGGTAAGTTACACCTGATAAATTAATGGAATTGTTTAATGTGTGTTGTGACCGTAAAGTGTATTAGTCTTTCTCTTAAAAGCACCGTACTTCAATAATGTATTTGTAATTGTATGTCAGTGAGCATGACATTGTGTGTTGTGACTTGAAACTTTGTTAGTCGTTCTCTTATACATGTAAATCATTATACCTTATGCCAATTAGTATATGGTATTTTCAAAGGACCATAGTATAGCAGTGGTCTCAAAAGTTAAATGACACATGGTTACTTTAACTTTAATTTTGGTAGTCATGATACATGTATGAAAGAAATTGGAATTCAGGATACATTGCACAGGTACATGCAACAAAATCCATGGTATGACCTGCTCTGAAAGTTTAAAAAAAAAACTTGTTGACCTTGACGTTGGATATTGACTTGGAGTGTCAAATGTAGCAGCAAACCCTAGACTACATTTCCGCTAGCTGCCTTGAGTAGTGGAAAGTCTGCAGGGATACTCGGGTGCCAGAGAATCTTTGGTCTCCCTTCTCCTTGACTGGTCATACGTACATGTATATGCTGTTATTTCATGTATAGTTTCTTTAGGCAGGTCCTGTGGACTGTTGAATTACAGAAACTAACACATATAAGCCCATGGGTCCTTTAAAGTCTACAAGAATATGAGCAGAAGGAGTGTCTGCAGGACCTTAGTCTTGGTATCCTCTTGTTACTTTACAGAAAATCCACTCGTCTTCAGGTCAGTTGGAGTTCACAGGGATTTTGGGGTCATGGAAATATTAATAGTGCAACCCTTGCAATGTGCAGCATACTTGCAGCTTCACAGGAAATCAATGGAATCTTAAACTAGGCAACCTAAGCTTTCCGTCTCATTCACCCTCGTGACCCTGCATATGAACTGTGATGATGATTGGATGGTTATTGCTGAAGTGGCCAGTGGCCTGTATGATGATGACCTTAGCTTCATTATTGAAAAGATTAGAGAGTGTTTTGAAGCTGGTACTATTGATCAAAGTGTTTGCACTGACCAGAGATTAGATGGAAATTTGGCCCTGAACTCACTGAGTGAAACCACATACATGTACAAATGTAACAATAAATTTGAAAATTGAAGAAAAAGATTGTCAGCTAAATTCAGTCTAAACTAACTGCTACTAGTGGTCTGTGCAAAGGTTCCAAGAATATATCAGTTGAACCATCAAGTGGACCTTTCATCCTCGTACATGTGGTAAAGGTGTAGGGCCCAGGTATGCTTCATCTTTGGGTTTGATCACACCACATGCATTTATAATGTGTGACCATCCAGTCATTTATAAAATATACTCGCCTCAGACCTGTCTTGTGGCTTGGAATATGTGTCTTTGCTGTGTTCTTACTGGGGTGACCTGACATCACAACACTGTAATATTTTGCTTTAATTATACATTTGTTCCTGTGTGCTTTAAACAACATCTACAAGTATTTTACAGACTCATTCTTGCAATAGAACTGCCCAAAGAAGAACCGTAATGTTAAAATGTTTCTGCAGAGGCAGGTTAATGAAGTTTGTCATACACACTGCTTGTAATATGGATGTTTAAGTAATTTCCCCTCTCCAAGACCTATAGATTTATAACAGGTCATTACATTTGTGTTTTATGTACAGCCTTCATCAAAATCTTTCTTTTGCATCTTTCAAGAGAATTGATGTAGCCAAAGAAGTACGCCTACAAATTCATTATGTTAGTTAGGCATGGCCATGTCATTCAATACCTTCATCATTGGAAAGATTGTTTTCTGTGTTGTTTCTTTTTTTTTGAAACAAAAATTCCTTTGTTCATTTTACCTACCAATCTCCATATCATGGCAATTGCCAACAGAATTTCCCAGAATAAATTTCATTTGACTGGTGATCTAAGAGATATACATGTAGGAGTTATGAGTTGTTTTGTCGCAAGAAACTCTGCATCAATGACACAGCAATTTGTGCATAAACACACGATTGTATGTATAGATGCAAATCCCAAATTGTGGTGGTCCATTCGTATATTTTGTGCCTTTGATAAAGATAGTCTTTGGAATTTTTCTCTCCCATAACAGGCACTTGGTCTTGAGTACAGGTTGTGTTCATGATAGAAACTAATATACATGTACCCCAGTCAAAATGTTGATGTAACATTTACATGTAGCAGCTTTATTGCTTCAATCATGTCAGTAGACTGATACTGGCAGTCTAGTAAGTCATACAAGCTGGTACTGGGCATACAGTCATAATTCTGGACCAGACACAAATTGGTGAAGCCTTGGCCACACTTCATGACCATTGATTGATGACTAATGAAGAGAATGGCCCGTTAAGTCTTCTTGACCTTTGTTGAGTGTATGGTCAGTCTTGTATAATGACCTTTGCTGAGTGTATTGTCAGTCTTTTTTGTATAGTGACCTTTGCTGAATTGTATTGTCAGTCTTGTATATAGTGACCTTTGCTGAGTGTACTGTCAGTCTTCTTGTATAGTGACCTTCGCTGAGTGTATTTTCAGTCTTCTGGTGTAGTGACCTTTGCTGAGTGTATTGTCAGTCTTCTTGTGTAGTGACCTTTGCTGAGTGTATTTTCAGTCTTCTGGTGTAGTGACCTTTGCTGAGTGTATTGACAGTCTTCTTGTATGTAGTGACCATTGCTGTCAGTGTATTTTCAGTCGCATACATCATGTAGTGACCTTTGCTTTGTGTATTGTCAGTTTTTGTTGTATAGTGACATTTGCTGAGTATATTGTCAGTCATCTCAAGTGTATAGTGACCTTTGCTTTGTGTATTGTCAGTTTTGTTTTATAGTGACATTTGCTGAGTGTATTGTCAGTTTTGTTGTATAGTGACATTTGCTGAGTATATTGTCAGTCATCTCAAGTGTAAAGTGACCTTTGCTTTGTGTATTGTCAGTTTTGTTTTATAGTGACATTTGCTGAGTGTATTGTCAGTTTTGTTGTATAGTGACGTTTGCTGAGCGTATTGGCAGTGTTCTTGTATAGTGACCATTGCTGAGTGTATTGTTGCCTGGGTTACATATTGAACTATTTAGGGGTCAATCAAAGTTGTCACCGTTTTTAAAAGTGCACAAAGGATACTTGGGTTGCGTGTCCTGAGGTAAAATTTTGAGTTTGGCCCTGAACTTCCACGGGAAGGGGGGGGGTGATCTCATGACGTCACTTGCCGCCTCGCACCGACTGTTGACCAATCAGAAGACAGCACCGGACAGTTGCAGAGAGAACCATTTTTCAGACACTTGGAAGTGAGGTACATCGCTTGTTTATTCAACATTTATTCATTGTATTTGATATTTCTGACGCCCAAAGCTGGGATTTGTCGCATGATATAATCAGGATTAAGGTGAGAGCAAAATCACTTCAGTCCTCCTCCCTGCTGCAAAAAGAGCATTTCAGTATTCAAAAGGATGACTGTGTGTAAGATGTCTGCTAGCATGGTCAATTGTCATAGTTTGATTAGGGAGAAAGAGTGCATGGGTCTTGACCTATGTGTACCATCCCAGTTTGCACTGTTTGATCAGATAAAGCTTTTAGAAAAATTATTAACCCATGAAAGTTTCAAATCACATCATCCCTATTAGTCACCGTAAAGTTTTTGGCCATTTTTTATGTAATAAACATCAAAGCTTATTTTTATTTCACCTGCTGTAAGTATATTTTTACAGTTGGGGCCAAAAAGTGCCTCTCAATTTTGTGTATAAGAACAAGTAAGTATTTACATGGTAAATCTGCAAGCCTTAACAATTGGCCACATGTGTTGGTGGCATGTGTGCTGGTGTTAAGGAGTATATCTGTTCTTGTAGGAACAAATATTCTTGAACACTGCACACATGCCAATAGTTTAGACCTGTAGATTCACCTCCTCCTGGGGAATGAATATTCTCCCCGCCCCATGAGTATTGAGAACTAAACTATTCTATACGTACATGTATACATACTTTCACTTGCTTCAACTTGAGAGATGACCTGGATTGAAAACCCTGCAAATCCAGATGTCCTTGCTGTTGTCATTTTTATGTTATGATACTTCATATGGATCACCAATTTTAAGGCCATGTATGACCCAACACCTGTTTTGTAATGCAAGCCGTTTTGATATTTAGTCCTATTTAATGATATCACCAAATCATTTAGTGATATCACCAAATCATTTCCTGATATTGTTAGATGGTTGCATTAAATAATATCCCTAAATGATTTAATGATACCCCTAAATGATTTAGAGATATTCCTAAATGATTTAGTGATATCCCTAAATGATTTATAGATATCACCAAAGATGTATTTAGCAATATCAATGAATGATGTAGGGATATCACCAAATGATTTGGCAATATTAGTAAATAAGTGTGTAAAAGTGCATGCTGGGTAATTGTACTGTGCCAGTATGGTGATTTATGGGAAGGAGTGAACATTTGGATGAGTAGGCCTGACTGGTAAGTTTGACAACAAAATTCATAGTTAGCACACACTGCCTCCCCAGCATGATAATAACCACTGACAATGCCAGAAAAGATGAGCAATCCTCAACAGAGTGCCTTAGGAGGATGAAACCATTGCCTTTCCCCCCAAATTGGCAGCCACATTGGAGAAAAATAGGACAGAAAGCAGAAATACATTTAGTTATATCACTTAATGATTTAGTGATATCACTAAACATGTTATTTAGTGATATTGCAAAATGATTTAGCATATCACTAAAGCATTTTTGCAATATCCCTAAATCATTTAGTGACATCGCTAAATCATTTGGCAATATTGCTAAATCATACACTTATAGGGATATCACTGAATGATTTGGTAATACCTCTAAATCATTTGGCGATATTGCTAAATGGTTTAGAGATGTTGCCAATTGGGACTAAATCTCAAAATGACTTGTCACAGTTTTCTCTTGTTTGCAAGCAGAAATCTATAAATTGTACAGAATTTTAAATGTGTGACACTTGGTCCCCTTTTTTTATTGTAATGATAAAGAAACAGTTGAACTATGATTTAATTTGGTGTCCTGATTTTTTTGTCACTGAAATGTTTCTAATACCAGAAAGAAGTTTATTTGGTTACTTTTGTACTTCAGATATTTGGTTCCCATGTTTTCACTTTAAAGACTGTTCCTCACTTGTTTGAATGCTTAGTTTGCCCTGTTTTACTAGTAATTGACATTAACTTAAATATGTATGTGCAATATATCACATAAGTCATTACATGGGGAGGTGCCCGAAGGTAGCTTTTAGCTTAAATACTTCACATTAGAACAGCTTGGGCAAACATTTTGCCCCTTTCATCAGTTCTTAGGAACATCTATGAAGTTGTATTGTGCACAGGCACTGCATCCATGGGCTGAGAGAGACTGGCAGCCAATTGCAACTAATGATCAAAGCCCCATTATTTAGGTTATAAGATTTGGGATAATGCAGGTGTCACATTCAGATTTTAATTTTTAAAGTCTTATTTGAAGATTATCTATATTCAAACAAATACTTGTCATAAATAGTGTTCCATGATCTTGCAGTCATGTCCAATCATTCATTCATTAGTTGTTTTACAGTAATGCATCATCTACTAAAATTCATTTTAAATTAACATTTGCAGGTATGGGGGAACAAATGGTTGTAAGGGGAACTAATTTTCCCAAATATGTGTTCCTGGGGGGAACAAGTATTCCTTCTAGGGGGAATGAATACATGTATATGAAAGGAATAAATATTCTCTGTCACTGGCTCAGAACCAATCAGGACAAATAGAAATTTCAAAGCACTTTCTGTTGAGCTGCAAAAATGCGGCTTTCAAGACACATGTATGAGCTGAATGGATGGACAAATAAATTAAGTCCAGGAATAAGTACAAGTTCAAGTCATACAGGACAAGTTCAGTCAAGAGGAGTTTTTGAATTGCTATCCATTTTCATCCTTGGAGAAAGAATCTTTGAATGCCTGTGTGGCAAGGCAGTAATGGCAGTCCATCCCTCATTTCTCTTTACTTTTGATACTGGTCGGTGGTATTCTTTAGATATAGCAGAATTTAAAAGTCCATTTACCAGAAATATCTTGACGCCCTGATTTTCTTTGTGCCTGTAGGAATGTTGTGCTAATGGTGGAACAATTTTCTTGGTCACTTGGTATTCTGCTTGGGCTACAAGGAAGATATGAGGCTTCACCTTAAGTATTGCTGCTACCCTCGGTGTCCAGAAGCTTGTAAATGGATTGTAGCCTGCAACACACTCTACTTGTGAACTGTCCTATCAATCAACCAGCATTGGCCACTGGTGAAAGAAATTCTATGAGGATGTGGAATTTTTATTGGGGATCTGCAGTAAGTATCATCACTACTGCCCCCATCTTTGAATATTTCATTGCCACACTCATTCTGCAAACTATAAACACAGTGGTGGGTGCTCT
Source organism: Hermodice carunculata (assembly GCA_964020975.1). NCBI lineage: Eukaryota > Metazoa > Annelida > Polychaeta > Eunicida > Amphinomidae > Hermodice > Hermodice carunculata. The sequence continues at coordinate 68,833,407 of OZ026629.1, forward strand.
ATGCAGCCTCTGCCATCGGAGCTCACGCGCTCTTTGAGGTCACAGTTTTCTTGGCTACAGGAATTTCTTGGTTAATTTACCTGGAGTGACAGGTCCCCCTGCTGTACGTGGCCACTGTTTTGTGGTAGAAAGGGTGGCCACACACAGCAGGTAGCACTGTACTCCTCTACTATGTTGATGTCCACAGATAGGCCTGCTCCTCCTTGTTGTGGCCCTCTCTATTGTACAGTTGGTGATTTGAAACGAGCAGCATTTTACATTCCATGATATAAGCACATCTTGAAGGGTCCATCAATGAAGAATATTAACTCAGAAACTCCAATCCTTCCACTTTGGGCAGGAGATTGCCTGCTTAAGTGCCATTTTCCAAAACTCTCCTGCTCTCCTGCTTAAAATACTCCAAGTACGTGTAACTGTGGATACATATGGCCCCAAAAATACTCCAGAATGACCAATTTGGACTTCAAATTTGCAAAATTTTCCTACCCTACAAGGGGGTCCCACCCCCTCCTAGACCCTCCCCCAGCTCAGTCGCTTCGTTCCCTCACTGTCTTCCTGTTGATAAGTGTCTAAGAGGGAGAATTTTTCTCTTAGGTAGTACCTTAGGTTGGAGTCTCTGTTAACTTCCAAAAGTACTTTCTGTCAGTATGAGAAACCCTGATACTTTTATGCTGTATAGAGTAGGTCAGTCAGTGTATAGATGAACTTGCGTCCTTAATTGGTATGGAGTTTGGTTTGTCTCACATCTTAATCGACCAAGCATTTTCATTTAATTGTCAGTCTGGTAGTATCCTATGGACATATTTATTGTTTCTAGCCAATCACATGGAAACCATGGAAATTGCTTGGAAGAGGATGGAAAGATTTTTTTCCCATGTAATGTGGAAAAACAGAAGTAAAGCATAGGAAATTATGCCTTTGAGTACACACTAAGGAATATATATGTATATTTATAGGTTATCACATGGTTGTAGCTGTATCACCCCTTGTATCAGCCCCCGAGCACCCGTATCGTCACGAGACCGAAGGTCTCGTGATGATGTGGATGCGAGGGGCTGATACAGGGGTGATACAGCTACAACCATGTGATAACCTTTATATTTCCATTCGGTGTAAATAGGCCTAGGCTATGGAATGCAGATCCACAGTCCCAGGGTAGCCAGCCTCACCCAGATATCGTCCAAATCTTTTAAATTTGGACAAAAGAGAGCCAGGCTCATAATCCTATCACCCCTGGTTCATACATGTAGGTATTCAGCTCCTGTACAGCCAATCAGAGAACTGTGTTCTCACAGACCCCAAATTATAAATTCATAAATGTCAACCTTGTGGCAATCTTCAGGTTGATATTTCTGAATTTATAATGAGGGGGTGTGTGAGAATCCTGTTTTCTAATTGGCTGTACAGGAACTGAATCCCTAGTAACCATTTTGAGGGTGATATTTACGAATTTATAATTAGGAACTTGTGGCTGCTCACATCTAATTGGTTATACAAGGAAAAAGCCCCCATGTGCTGATTTCAGCCTCATTTTGAGCCACCTTGCTCTGAAATACCAAAGCTAATGCTCCCATACCAACCCAATAAACAATTATGATACCCAGGGCTGTATTTACACCGGATGGTAATATATATATATATATATATATATATATATATATATATATATATATATATATATATATATATATATATATATATATATATATATATATATATATATATATATATATATATATATATATATATATATATATATATATATATATATATATATATATGTATATATGTATACACATATATATACATATATATATATACACACATACATATACACATACACATGCACATGCACATATACATATACATATATATATATATATATATATATATATATATATATATATATATATATATATATACATATATATATATATATATATATATATATATGTATGTATGTATATATTGTATTAACCCTCTCAAGAGAGATCACCCTTCTAATGTGGCCACTTTTTGGTTGTAGTTGGGATGGCCTTATTAAAGGGGAACTACTATGATTTCTTGGTGTTCAACAAATTTTCACTATTATGTTGTGATCAATACCAATACATATCTGTTAGCATATTTTTTAATGCTTGTGTACATCAGGCAGAGGCTTATTTTGGTTTAATATATATATATATATATATATATATATATATATATATATATATATATATATATATATATATATATATATATATACAGGTCAGCTGGATGTGAGTGTGTGTGCACAACCATTTTGTCTCTTGTTTCCACCACACCTTGCCATTCATCATAGACACCCAGTCTGCAAGGTCTTGTACCCACTAGTTGCCATTCATCCTTGACATCCAGTCTACCAGGCCTTGTACCCACAAGTTGCCATTCATCCTTGACATCCCGTCTACCAGGCCTTGTGCCCACAAGTTGCCATTCATCCTTGACATCCAGTCTGCCAGGCCTTGTACCCACAAGTTGCCATTCATCCTTGACATCTAGTCTACCAGGCCTTGTACCCACAAGTTGCCATTCATCCTTGACATCCAGTCTGTCAGGCCTTGTGCACCCACGATCTACCATTCATCATTGATGGTTGGTTTGGTTGGCTGCGTGGTCCCACGCCATGCCGTTCATAATTGACAGTCAGTTTGGTTGGCCTTGTTGTCCCACACTGTTCATCATTGACATGCAGTGTGAGTGTACTTCTTTGATAAGTAAGGTGTTGCAGTCCACTGAGTCAATCTATGTATGGCACAAACTTATTAAACCCTTTCCCCCTTGAATTGACACTTTAGGCAACAACTTTCCCTGGCATGAGTTGGGTACTAAGTGCCCAACTGATGCCAAGGAAAGCTGTTGACTTGGGGCATGTGATCTTGATAGGGCTCATCTACAATTCTCAGTCAAAATTGTTTTTCATTACTGTTGAAATTTGTTGAAAACACTGAAGCAGACGACATTTGACCATCAGCCGGTTTTGGCCAGTTTAAGGGGGAAAGGGTTAAATACTTTTTAATCCAAGTCCTTAGCAACCTCCTGGCAAATTTTGAAAAGTGCAAACGTATGTGACACATATATTGAATTAAGTAGATTGTCTTGAGGTGCACTGTAGGCACACAATTGCAACATGCATGTTTTACTAAAAACCACCTCTGTGACAATGGAAACAAACTGGTTCAAACTAGTTCCCGCTGATTGTTGATGCCGTCTGCACAGTCATTTCATTACCAATTCCAGAGTCTCTTGAAGTGAAATATCAAAGTTGAACCAAGAAGGTTTTTGAAGGATGTGTTTTATGATATATTGTGTTATTTTACATGCATATACACATTTTTAAGGTACTTTTTGCTGATGCCTTTTACTGTCGAAGCCAGATGTCCATTTCATATTCTTTGATCAGCTTAGATAAATACTGCTTGTATGTATATCTGATGTTGTGTGCTTCAATAGATTGTGCTTTCTTTATTCACCTGTAGGAAAGCAAAGTACATTTTCTCTCTGGAGGCTGGTGAGATGGATTCATGACTGTGTAACAGCCTCACTAAAACAGTCCAGGAGAAGGTAAGTCATGCAGGCAACCTTTATGTTAAACAAGTGCCTTCGGCAGTGCCCAGGTAACAAATTCAACTTCGTCAAAGGAGGTCGTGAAAAAGGGGAAAGAGCATCCATTTTAAACATATCGCTCATGTTTTGACAAATGTCCATGTTACCTAAGGCCTAACAAATATATATATGTGTAGTTCCCATAACCAGACCAACCCCACTGAAAAGGCCCGAGTCCCGACCCTAAGCGATTGTTATGAAACATGAAATAAGAAAAGAAAAGTTTTAAGCCGCCCTTGCCTAATCAAAATTGATTGACCCTGACTGAAAGATTTTATCAAGAAAGTGGCTGCCCTGTGCCGTTATTTTGCAGTAAAGTCAGCACAAAGACAGTAGTTTATTTCAACTTGTCTGCAGTGGAGGGTCAACTTGGACCCGGGAAAGAACACAGCTGCACAGCCACGGTGTTCGGTGAAACAGCATAGCCATAGCCCTGGTCAAAAGATTTTATTGAGAAAGCGGCCGTCATGTGCCGTTTATAATTTTACAGTAATGTCAACTCAAACACAGCATTTTATTTCAACTTGTCTGGAGGGTTAACTTGGGCCGGGGAAACAGCATAGTGACACAAAGTTCAACAAGGCATAGCCACAGTTGTTCGGTGAAACAGCATAGGCCATACCCTGCTTGTTCGGTCATCGTTATTGTAATATTTTGCTAGGTTCCAGGTGTCCATACTCTGAGTTAGCAGGGTAAACGGTCGTTAAAGTACTTTTAAAACATGACTTTGCTCTTAACTTGAATCTGCCCACTCGGTTGTGTCCAAAGCAGTTATCGTTAGTTACAAATCCAAATGCAACATGATAGACCTTGAACCAACCGGCATGCAGTGAACGCCATTTTGAACATTGCACAATGCGGCACAAAAATAAACTTGATTTGGATATCAAAGTGAATCATGGCCACAGCAAATATTATATCACTATTGATGCTCTGAAACATTTGCAAAATATATACTTTTGGTTGCATAATTATATTAAAACTCCTCCCCCAGATTGTACCAATACTATCCTCATTTATTACAAACCGTTGGGTGCAGAATTCATAATTTTCAAAATGGCAACCATTATGAGTTAGTCCTGATTCGATATTTTGAAGAGGTAGTATCCAAAATATATGTGTGATTACTGTTAAGGGAAGGTTAATTTGTCGAATGAATGTAATGTACAATATATAATGGGACTTTTCCAGTGTGAGCAGTACCTGAAATTGGAAATACATGTACAATGCCGTACGTTTAGCAGTTGTAGGCAGCAGTGTGCCCCAGAGTAGGGATTTTGTATCAGACACTGAAGTCGCCCCCAGGCTAGGAATTATTAAAGTGGCACTGCTAGCTGGATCTGGCAACCCCCCACCCCCCCCCACCCACCCACCCTGTTGAGTGAAAGCTGGCGCTTAGGGGAGAAGATTGCCCTGCTAGTGGATACAGGTCCGAAAGCACTGGCAGGTTTTTATTTAAGTGGCTAACATTGTGTCCTACCCATGTGATTCATGGTTATGATAAAAGGGTTGCCCATGGTCAACTGTATCAGATGCTTAAAGACAGACTACTAATCACTAGGTGGCAGTCAGGCTTCCAACCTGGTTTTTTCACAGCTTTTGCAATTGCCCATGTAACCAATACTCCCTTGGCAAGTGTACTGGTTTAATTTATCTCGACCTAAAAAGGCTTTTCATACAAGTAATCATGGAATAGGACATGAAAAAATGGCCTTGAGTGAACCAAGTGTGTGTGGTTTACATTTTATCTTTATGATTGCAACAAGCAGTTTATATCCATGACTGTCAGGTACATTGCCCATTTGCTGTGGCATTTGTCAGGGGCCAATATTCAGCCATCTACTTTTGACTCTTTACATAAATGATCTGTATAATATTTCCTCCAAAGTTGTACACCAGCCATGCATGCAGACAACACCACTATTGTACAGCAGTCAGTAAATTTCACTAGTCAGGTTCTGTCTCATGATGCAGACAGAGTACCAAAGTGGCTTCTCATGAATAAATTGACTGTTAGTACATATAAATCCAGGTGCTTGCTCTTTGGAAGTCCCTACAGATTGTGTTTGTGTGTGTATAAATCCATTTTCAAGGATCTCTTGGAAAACAATGTTGTGTCACTGAATGGGCAGGTAAAGATGATCAAGAAAATGAATAAATGAATGGGTGAATGAACACATGAATGAATGAATGAAAGGATGAATAAATGAATGAATAAAGTTCAGGATAATTTGTAACATAGTCATTTGTCCATGACAAACCAGCAACACTCTAGTTTTAACCTTTCTTCAGATTTTGGCCAGGAGTGAGGATTCATCATTATTTGTCATAAAACCTGTATTGCCCCAGTGTGGTTTTTGAGAGCGAAATGTGTCGGTCACAATGATAAATTTATAAAGAACTGAGTGAGTCATCATTTCTCAGGGTGAAAAAGATATAATAAATGCATCACATGTTTCGCCTGTAAAATGTTCCAATGCAGTAAAAGGACTTTTGAGAAGCAAAACGGTGTGTCGGCTGTGGGCCATTTAGAGACAGAATGAAGTCAAATGGTTGTTGTTCCTATATACACTGCCATATGATAAGCTTCATAGCTGCAGGGTTCTGTGTGACATTTTGGATTTTGTCACTGGACTCATTCCATGAGGAAGTCTGTGGGTTAGCCCTGTGAGACAATTACTGGCAGGCAGAAAGAAAAAAAAATACAAAGTATATAGTGGCCATTCATGCTGACATTTAAGCACCATCCATCACAACCTTTAAAGTGGGATATTCTTTTTATGCTGCATTGCTTGCAGACCAGTGTTGGCTGACACCTTGCCCCCTGGCAAATTAGCCGAGAACTAATAGTGCAGCTACTTTCTATACCTATTTGTTATCAGTCATGATTCATGATAATTGCAGATGGAGATTATAGGTAGAGAAATGCTAAAGGAGTAAAAAAATATCCATTTTTTAGCTGTAAGAATCCATATGGATAATCTAGACTAGTCGTATATATATATATAATAGTGATTGTTCTGTTTATGGTAGCTTCCAGTGAAAGGTTAGGAATGAAGTTGTGCTACAAATGTCAAAGGTGTTATCAATTTGGTTTTCAGGAAAACCAGTAACAATTGGTGATAAGTAATGCGGGTTCTGTTTTGCATTACAGCTGCCTATTTTGCTTAGAATAGACAATGTGAAGAAAAAAAATCTTTTGGTTTTTACTTGGTACATACATTTTGTTTGCATGCATTGAAAACACCACAACATAAATAACTAGTGAAAAGTGCACTTTCTTTGCACATTTATCAGTCCAAATTTATTTTCTGATGAAAACAAAAAAAACAGGGTTTGCATTAGGAATTTTTTCAGAGGGTCACAATCTGAGACAGAGTCAAATTTTCAGCTATATTTTGCAATATTTCCAAAAAAAGTGCAAGAAGTTGTGATCCTTTGAATTTTGTTGAGGGTGTGTTTCATGATTTGAAGGAGTAGTATCCCCCCATTTGGGGGTTAATGCAAACGCTGAAAAAAGAAAAAGAAACACATATGAGTGACATTGTTTGTAGGTTCCAAACATTATGAATTCTATGCTGCAGAAAGGGCAGTGAGCTAAGATTGTCCAGTGAAAAGCAAGTTGTTGCCATTTTCCCATTTACAGTTGTGGCTTCATTAGCTCAGCTGACTTGTCAGTCAGCTGAGGTTATCTTTATGGTCTTCCGTCCATCGTCCGTCGTCCCTCGTCCTTCAAAAATTCACATTTTCGACTTCTTCTCTGAAACCGTCAGCCAGATCCACTTCAAAGTTGGTGGGGATGTGCCTTGGGTAGGTGTCTACCAAGTTTGTTCAAATGGTCACAGTCCATTGATCTTTGGATTTTTATGAATTTTTTTGTTCTTTTTTGGGTAAATCTTAAAAAATCTTCTTCTCTGAAACCGCTCACCCAATTACTTTGATATCACACAGAAACACTCCCTGGGACACTTAGTTCTTAATTTGTTCACCAGGTGGCGCTGCAATTTTTCCCCAAATTTTTTATGAATTTTTGTGTGTTATAGCTATTTTCGACTTCTTCTCCAGAACCGTCACTCAGATTAAGCTGAAACATGGTGGATATGTTCCTTGTAGAAGGGTCAAACAAAGTTGTTCACTATGTGGGAATGCTGCAGATTCCTGATTTTTAACGATTTTTTCAATTCAGGTACTTATCGGTCAATGCAGCTTTCCTATTGATTACTATGGAAGTCAATGAGCATTCTAATGCTAATTCACATTTTCAACTTCTTCTCCAAAACCGTCATCCAGATTAACTTGAAACTTAGTGGGGATTTACCTTGAGTGGGTGTCTACCAGTTTTATTCAAATGGTCATGCTCTAGTGATTTTTGGATTTTTTAATGAATTTTTTTGTTCTTTTTTTGGACAAATCTTAAAAAATCTTCTCCAACAAAGGCGCTTACTCAATTGCTCTGATATCACACGGGAAGACACCTAGGGACTCCTTGTTCTTAATTTGTTCACCAGGTGGCGCTGCAATTTTTTTCTAATTTTTTATGAATTTTTGTGTGTTACAGCTATTTTCGACTTCTTCTCCAGAACCGTCACTCAGATTAAGCTGAAACATGGTGGATATGTTCCTTGTAGAAGGGTCAAACAAAGTTGTTCACTATGTGGGAATGCTGCGGATTCCTGATTTTTTTAATTCGGGTACTTATCGGTCAATGCAGCTTTCCTATTGATTACTATATGGAAGTCAATGAGCATTCTAGTGCTAATTCACATTTTCAACTTCTTCTCCAAAACCGTCATCCAGATTAACTTCAAACTTGGTGGGGATTTACCTTGGGTGGGTGTCTACCAGGTTGTCCAAATGGTCATGTTCCAATGAATTTTGGATTTTTTTATGATTTTTTTTTTTTTCAAAAATCTTTACAAAAGTTTTAATAGGAAAGTTTAAGATGGGAATTTCTTGTAATGGTTATAACTTAAATAATTTTGGCCAGATTTACTTCAAACTTGGTGTGGATGTGCCTTGGGTGAATCTCTACCAAGTTTGTTCAAATGGTCACGCTCTATTGATTTTGGGAATTTTTATGAATTTTTTTGTTCTTTTTGGGGGCAAACCTTAAAAACTCTTCACCTCTGAAACTGCTCACCCAATTGTTTTGATGTCGTAAATAGACACTCCCAGGGACATGTAGTTCCCAATTTGATCACCAGGTGGCACTGCAATTTCTTCTTTTTTTTTTATGAATTTTTTATGTGGTTTTGCTATTTTTCACTTGTTCTCAGAACCGTCACTCAGATTAAGGTGTAATGTGATGGATTTGTTCTTGTGGAAGGGTCAAACAAAGTTGTTTACTAGGTGGCACTGCTTTAGATTCCTGATTTTTAAGTATTTTCAACTCGGGTACTTACTGGTCAATGCAGCTTTCCTGTTGATTACTATGTAAGTCAATGGGCATTCTAATGCTAATTCACAGGACAACTGACACGAAATTGACTGTTTACTTGATAATTTGAGATCTGTTTTGAGTCAGTACTGTGAAGCTGCACATGTTAATGTTTTTGTATGAAGGTCATGCTCAGACAGTACATGAATGACTTTGACCTCATTTCTGGGGTCACAGTGCAACATACATGAATTTCACTCTTCATTATAACTTGAGAACTACTTGAACCTTGATGTTGCACATGTTAGTGTTCTTTTATAATGGTCAGACTTACTCAGAACATGGGTGACCTTGATCCTTTCCCAAGTTCATAGAGCTGCAAGTGTGATGAATGTCAAGATCAGCTGAGCATGGGCTGTTCACACAGCCCTCTTGTTTTTGGAAGAGTCATGTGGAGGGACACCTCTTTCTGTGTGCCGGGCATCAGGCACAAATTCAGAACAAGAAATGATGTGTTTTATGTACTCATTGGACCTTCATATCACCGATAAACAGATTAACTAACAAGGGATACAATGACCAGAATCCAACTGAATGAAGCAGATTAAACAATGTTGTTGTCCAGAACTAGATGTATATCAGTCCATAAATGCCATGTCTGCATCCATGACAGCTTTATGATGTATACCACAGTCAGTTTATTGATGGAGATAAAATGGGAGTGGAATTTTGGACGTGCAACATTTTCCCAATAAACATTACCAACATGCATCTGTTTTGATGGAAATGTCGTCTGTTTCATCTTTGTGGCTGAGAAGGAAACCGCATGAACCAACAGCTGTCTTGGTCACTCTCTTAGCACAGGGTATCCGCAGTGTACCACTTAAGCAAGGGTTCATGTTCTGTCCCCAGGGGTTCAAAATTATGATAAGCTGGCATGTAATCACATTTATTATACCCCTTGAGATCAAAGTTTGAGGGGCATACTGTTTTCCACTTGTGTGACTGTCCATCTGTCTGACTGCCTGGTCATAGCAGAAAACTTGTGAGTAAAATATTTCATAATTCACAGGTCACATCAAACTCAAATTTACCTCTTTTGTACCTTGACACTAATTCCTGATCAGATTCCATTTTGGTGACATTGACCTCATTTTTAAAGTCACAGGACACAAGTGATTGCACAGCCGGGGGTATCAAGGCTGTTAGTAACACTGCTGAAGTGTTCAAATGTTTTGATTTACAGGAATTCCTTTTGGGTCCTGTGGGTGTCTTAGGTACAACATCTTTAGTTTTGTTACCTCAATACATTTCCCACAAATATGTATGCACATGATGTGCATGGGGGGAAATGAATCTTAGGAGAAACAAAATATGAGAATCCCCAGCTGCCATATTAATGCTGAACTCCTTCCTAGGCGGTGCCTGAGGCCTTGGTCAACAGTTTTTACTTTACCTGCCAAATCATATTACAGACCAGTGGTTCTCACATTGCCCACCAAATCATGTTACAGACCAGGCCTTGATCAGTGATTCTCACATTGCCCACCAAATCATGTTACAGACCAGGTCTTGATCAGTGGTTCTCATATTGCCCACCAAATCATGTTTCTGACCAGGCCTTCATAAGTGGTTGTCAATTTGCCCACCAAATCATGTTACAGACCAGGTCTTGATCAGTGGTTCTCACATAGCCCACCAAATCATGTTACAGGCCAAACCTTGATCAGTGGTTGTCATATTGCCCAGCAAATCATGTTACAGATCAGTGTAAGACCAGGCGAGTGCCCTGGAGGCAGATGTGCCGGTTTGTTATTTCTTACAGTCTGACCGGTTTCGCCCTGTTACCGGGCTCTTCAGAGACTGAATTTAACGGATGCGTCAACTCTTTATATACCGTACGGTAACACCGGCCCTAGTAACGTAGATCATGTAGGGTTGTGACGCTCAGTAAATTTGAGTCAACAACTGTCTACTGTGTACGTAGAGCAGTGGTGCAGGTGACACGTGAGTCTGGCCAAATGTGACGTCATGTGGCCTGAGTGTAAATGCTTGTAACCAAGGATAGTACAGTTTTGCCTTTGGTTTGAATAAGATGGAGTTCTTATTGAATATAGTCCATATTGCATATGTTATGGATTGTATGAATAATCAATTGTCGTGAATATGTATGGGAGAGTTCACCTGAATGATTGTATCCTCCACATCCATGGGAAATAATATTATTTCCATTGAAGAAGGTGCGATCCGTTAAAACACAGAATAAGCATTCTGTTGTCAGTGGAACAAACCATGTCATGAGAAATAGGCTCGGGAATTAAAAAGTTAGCATAAGACTCGGCAAGTGAGCCTATTTTCCCATGACATTCAAACCGAAAGGTTCCATTGTACATAATCTGTGGATCCAAAAGTGCTCCTTTTTTAGCCTGAGTGATAGCGTCTTCTTCAGCTCAGGCGGGGTTGGGATATGTTCCAGGATTTGGACTGTCATGTCCAGGCCATGGTGATCCTGACTGGCAAAATGTCTGCCTAGTGGTTGATTCATATCCTGTTTATTAATGTAGTAAAAGTGTTCCCTAAGTCTGTTCATCAATGGGCGGTAAGTCTGGCCCACATATTGTTTGTGGCAGATTCCACATGTCAGTAGGTAAACAAGGTTATTGTGTTTACATGAGCCCCCTACAGGTGTTCCGTAGGAACGACCTGTATAGGTACTTTTTGTGGTCCCTGTAGTGTCCATTCTTTCACAATACCTGCAGTTGATTTTATCACAGGGGTTCTGCTCTATGCGCCCTGAGATTCCTGCTGGTTGTGATTGTGTAGGGGGATAATTAGTTCTAGATTGGACTAACTTATCCTTGAGGTTGTCAGCACGTCTGAATCCCCATACAACTTTTTTGTTTCCCAGGGTTTGGGAGAATTTTGAGGCCTGGATAGTACCCCAATTGTTGGATACAATGTCCTTGAGAGGAGGTAAAGCTGGATTGTACCTCGTGATCAGGAACAGTTTGTCCTCATTCCTGTTCATGTTTTGAGAAGTCTGTTGATATTGCAGCATGGGGGCTCGGTCTAGAGCCCTGACCTTTGCCAATGTCTCTTGTAGCATTGGAATGGGATAGCCTCTCAAAGTGTAGTACTTTAAGATTTTATTGACATTTTCCTCAAAATCAGCTGGCCGGGTACATATCCTTTTTACCCGTAAAAAAAAAAAAAAAAAAGAAAAAAAAAATGTTACAGATCAGGCATTGATCAGTGGTTCTCACTTTGCCTACAAAATCATGTTACAGACCAAACCATGGTCAGTACTTATATTGCCCACCAAATCATGTTACAAACCAGGCCTTAATCAGTGGTTCTCACTTTGCCTAACAAATCATGTTACAGACCAATCCATGGTCAGCAGTTTTGACATTGCCTTCCAAATCATGTTTCAACCAAGCCATGACCAGTGGTTTTGACATTTTGCCTACCAAATCATGTTACAGATCAAACCATTGCCCATGGTTTTGAGAGTGCCCAGCAAATAATGATACAGACCAGGCTTTGATCAGTAGTTTTGACATTTCCTAGCAAATGATGTTACAGAACAATTAAGCTATGATCAGTGGTTTTGGTATTGCCCCGCAGACCATGTTACAGACCAGGTAATGTTACACAGGAGCAGCTGAAAATGTGAAATCTGATTTTCAGTGTGGGTGGGTGGGGGGACTTCAATGTATGATTCTAGACTTAGCACATCTCTCTATTTGAAAGAAATATTTTCTCATTAGTATTTGATCAAAGTGTGTAGTTTCAGAGTCAATTTCAGAATATAAAAGAAAACCCGGCCATCACCTGTGTGGAATGTGGTCAGTATGTGGTCACAGGACTAAAGTAAGTCTCCACCCATCTGTGATTGGCATGTTATGAAATCTGTTATGATGGAACATGCCAAAGAAGTTTATTGAAATGGGGATGCCTAATCATATTCATGCAGTGGCGGATGTCTTCTCAGAGAAACTTTCTTCAGATTCTGTAGTGAAGGCATAAAACAGTGGGTGAAAGAAGTCCGTATGTTGTGAGGCCCTAGGATTTCAAGAATAGGAAGTAAAGAGAGAGCTGCAGTGCTCTTATGCCGACTGTCCAGTTATCCAGCATCATTAACCCTTAAAAAGTCAAATTATTGGACAGAGTCAGCAGCTTTCCTAAGTGCAACCTGAGCTCTTTTATGGTGTGCTGAGGAAAGCTGTTGACTGTTCGCATGTTATTCTGGGAAGGCTTTCTTGAAATTAAGCCATTGACAGGGCAAGGCCAAAAATGACTAAAACCCTCCGACCGCTGACTCAAAAGCCTGACCGGTTTGGCCCGTAGTCTGGCTCATCAGAGGCCAGTTTAACGGCTGTGCGTGAATGCTTTATATAGTTTGTGCGACATACACATGACTCACATCCAGGTGTACCTGTATGTTCATACATGCACATGACGTAAAAAACCAAAAAGTTAGGTGTGGCGTAATTGCAATGTAGGAACCCTTGGCAATACAGCCAGTACACATCCTGCCTCTACTGTGACATTCACTGTACCCAATGGTCCCCAGCCATCTCTTCACAAATTTTGTATGATTTAGAATTAATTTTGTATTTTTTAGAAGAGATATGGCACGTGTCTCATGACATTCCTTGAAATTAAGAATGGATGAAGCTAATGACATGTGAAATGACTGGATGCTGTAGACCACTCTGATTGGCAAAGTGTTAATTACCTGCCTTCTTGGCTTGGTTTGCTCTCAGTTTGTTTTTTTAATTCAACATCTGAAAATTTCCACACCCATCAATACCAGCACTGCACCACAAATAGGTCTTTCCTGATTCACTTGGCTCCCATGGCATCATGCAATGGCATCTTGATCTGATTAATCCCCATTCAGATATAATTCCTGCAGATTACGATTTTGATAATTTCTGAGGGAGCACATAAAATCCCTATGGCCCACATTATAAGAGCTTTGTGTACATGTGAATGCTGCTCTTGCCAGTTGGGAGACCAGGGTTAAAGCCAAGGGAATAACACATTACAGTGTCAGTCGTTTCCTGGATTTAATACAGGCCTAATAACAGGTGCCTGGAGAGAGCTGATTTAGTAGCTTTGACCATGTATATAATACGATCCTTCAGTCATGTTCATTATCATTGTCATACATCGGTTTCATGTTTGCCATTCTGAGTGCTTCAGGTGATTTGCAATAAAGTCCTTTGTAATTATGTCTCAGTTTCCCCAGTGATACACAGGTCTGGCTACTATTTCTGTAGCCAAACTGGTAATTCATTACCTTTTTTCAACACCTCCAGTGTGCAGTAATGGGTGTTTAAAAATTTATTTTTCTTTTGAATTTTTATTGTGGCTATTACTAGTATCTCTGCCACAAATTTTCTACAGACTTAAAAATGTGCTGAATACTAATGCCTTTTCGGTTCAACAGGCCTACATATGCCCAGTTGATATTAATGAAATGATTAGGTGCAAAATGGTTTCTGTTGAAAAAATGCTGAGGCCTTCACCTGTGAATGTGTAAATCTCAACAGGACAGCACATGGAAAGGATTGAAAAGATTCAAATGTCAAGGTCACAGGTGTCTACCAAATCAGTTGGATTAAATTTCTAGATGAAAATAACTTTCAGTTTGTTAATCCTTCATTTGAGATGTTTGTGTTGCTGATAAAAATATTTTAAGTTTCCTACCTGAGCCCATAAGAACCAAATGCTTTGTGTGTGGATTCTGTTTGATCTTAATTGTCAAGGTCATGGGGTTATTTTATCTGCAATTACAATAATGAAGGGCTGGAGTTTAATATAAGTTCATCCTTTCCTTCTTGATTTAAGGCTGAGTTAACAGCTCTCCTTGGCATGGGTTGGGCACTAAGTGTCTAACCCATGGAAAGCTATTGACTTGGGTCATGTTATCTTGATAGGTCGTATCTGCAATTCTCAGTCAAATTGTTTTTCAGTACTGTTGAAGTTAGTTGAAAACACTGAAGCAGATGACATTTGACCACCAGCCGGTTTGGGTAGGTTAAAGGGCAAAAAGTAAATGACAGTAGATAGTGATCATCAAATACTGGAAGTGGAATGAAAGAAAGGTTATCTTGATTCAGTTCTGAAGGTCACAAATAAGAATATACTACAGCAGTCCCTGTTACGAGAGACCCCTGTCATGAGAGACCACCCTCTGATGAGAGACCGCTCCTCAGATTCCCAAGTCATATACTTTCCATGTTAATTTACCTGTCGTGAAAGACCACCTGTACCATAAGACCACTCTTTTGTTGCTCTAGGGGTGGTCTCTGGTGACAGGGACCACTGTATTACGTTGTGGACGCCAACATTCATATTGCAGTAGTTTGCACATGGTTGTGTGTAATTTTCTGCATACGGCTAACAGATTGAATTCAGAATCTCTGAATGCTATGTCTTTGTGACACCCGTCACTACATTGTGTATTCTGACACTATACAGTTCCTTGGCTTCCACTTAAGTGCTTTGCTCATGACTTGTATGTTAGAAATTCCGTCAATTATAAAGCAGTTTTGCTGTGGTGTACTTGTTGGGACCCACCAGCAATGTTGTAAACAGGCAGCACTGTAAGACTGTAGTTGAGAGACAAGTGAAGATGCATATATATTTAAACTGACCCATGCTGATTTCAGCCTTGGTTCCCCTCTTGTGTGGCTACCTCAGGTGCACCAGACAAGAGGCCTTATGAGAGGGGTGGCCTTTCTTAAGGGGGGAAATAAAACAAAAATACCGTACATGATGTGTGGAGAGGTGGCCCCCTTCAAGGGGATGGCCTTCATCAGGGGAAGGCTGTAATACAAGAGGGGGTTCAGTGTATATATGCAGGTCTAAAATTTACAAGAAACAGCTATAAATTGCAATTACCACAGAAAATGATTTGTCAATCAAGAATATAGAACTGTAAGGCTTCCCAAAGCAGTGCAGCTGGAGAGGGTGGTGCCTTGTAACAGGGATCAATTAGGACATGTTGATCAATGAATCTGCATTGATGAGGTCAAATGAAGATGAAGAATGAAGCAAAATGTGGTAATGCAGATAACTGTACCAATGTGGTACATTTGATGCAAAATAAACAATTTATTTAACAAAATTAAGAGCAATGATCTTATGGCATGCAACGACAGAAATGGTGCAGCATATACTTTTTACACAGACATTGAGTTGGGGGCTTTCAGTCCATTAATACAATGTAATTACTCTTAATGACATCTAAATGAGAAAGGAGGAGAGGTAACGAGATGTTTGCATGTATTAAAGATGTTTGGGTAAAACTCGAAGTAATTATCTAAAACTTTCCGATTGCAGAATGTTTACACTGTTTCCCCCCCCCCCCCCCCCCCCCCCCGGAAGTTTTGTATGTGCATGATGCATGGGCTACAAATGTCTAATGGTTCAATTGACTGGCCAAATAAATATGAAATGGAAATCCTGCCTGTAACAGATACCAAACGCAATTAACTTCATTCCAAAACTGAAACTGAAAGCAGCTGATCATTGCAATTCATTTTATTTGAGAGTGTACAGCAAATTTAGTATTACCAGTTGTCTTTCAGAACTGTATGGATACGATCAATACAAATCAGAGCCACTCAATTTGCCTATAGAGATTTGATTTTCTGTGTTGCAAAATTACATGTAATGAATAACTACTTCACAATTATATCAGTGTGCACGATTTCAATGGCAGAGAAGCCAAGGGGACCTAAAGTAGAAGTTCTCTGGTTACAACGTTTAAATTGCTGCTTTAGCATCTGTTGAGCCAAATTTCTTGTGAGAGCGACCAAGGTTACTCCTAGGCTTTCGCTCACCCAAATCTTCTCTGGAAAGCTAAAGATCTATAGATTTGTCAGAGCTTAATGCTGGAACTGGCTCCATTCTGATGGCATCAGTGGTAATAAGTTAAGCTGCTGTGAAGAGATTACAATCGAGGCAAACCTTTAGGTTGACAGCACCATGATGAGGGTGATTAGTGGCGGGGCGTCAAGAGCCTAAGCATATGCATAGTGAATTACTTGACTTCTATAGAGTAAAGCCCATGTCAGTTTCATTGATTTTTTTTCATCCACTCGAGGAGCTGACATGTTTGCCAGCATTGACGTCATACTGGTGCTTAACAAGATATTAATAAGCTATTTTAGTCTGGCATGACTGCAAAAGTTGTATAATTATGGAATTCATCGCTTGCATGTGAGTACCTCTCCTTATGGCCCGACCAGTTATGACTGGCACAGATTTTATTGTGGTGAAAAACAGAGTCAAAAATAGGTTTTGGTAAACAAGATTTGTTTGATTGATTATAAGGAGGTTAACCCTTTACTGGTTGGAATAAGGATGAGTTAACAGCCCAATCAACATCAAAGAAAGCTCTTGATTCGAGGCATTCTGTCATGATACGTCTATCTACAAGTACATGTATCTCTAAAATATGTTTTCTATTAACAAAAATGTCAGTAGAAACATTGAAGCAAATGACGATTGGCATTGGCTGCTGTTGGAAAATTTGAGTGGCAAAGGATGAGCTTAGGTTTCATAAGTGTGGGCAGCATAGCCAATGTGCCTGCTTGATGGGCTGAGGTATCCGCCATCCTCATCTTGCTGTGCCAGATTAGTCGCAATTTGGATTATATGGGATGTTAACCTTGAGATCACATAAAGTCATGTTGTCACACTTTATGAGTGCAAGGTGGAAAGGTGCTGTCACACTCTTTCTGTGTGAAAGTAAATGGAAACTATAATGAAACGAAGGAAATGTGAAGTGAATTCAACACGCGGCCATAGCAGAAAGTTGAGTCCAAAGAATTTAGTTTCTTTTGCTTTTTCTCCATTTTTTTTTTTTCAAAAACCTGCATAGGCCTTGTTACAGCAAAATCACTGAGTGGCTATACTTGCATGTATCAAAGATTTATGTGCGGCAAAACGAAAAGGTTTAAAGTCCATTGGTTGCCAAATGCTATATCCATTGAAATTCTTTTGATTTTTAGCTCAGCTGACTTGTCAGCCAGCTGAGCATATGCCATGGTTATCTGTCATCATCCATTGCCCATCTGTCTCTCAAAAAAAATCCACATTTTCTACCTCTTCTCTGAAACTGTTGGGTCAGTTTTCTACATGTTTGGTGGGGATATAAATGGCTCTGTCTTTACTAATTCTATCCAACAAGTCATAGTCCAGTGCTATTTTTATTTTTTTTTTATGACTTTGGGGGGCAATTTTTTTCTGATGCTGCTTAGCCAAGTGCTTCAAAATTGCATATGGACACCTCTGGGTACCCCTAGCCGTAACTTTGTTAGAAGGTGGCACTGCCATTTATTTATTTATTTGATTATTTACTTACTTACTTATTTTCAGAATAAAGCCAGGGCTTATAATTTGCATGTCCACCAGCCTAGGACAAAATCTAAAATCTGAAGGCACTAGCCTTTGGGGATAACAAGATATTTCAGTTTCCTAAATGAGATTTGTACCAGTGGAAAGCAAGTTCGAATGTCGGGCTGGTAATACACCAGAACTATTTGCCCAGAAGACCACAGCAGATACAAAAATTTGCAGAGCCCTGAAAGCTATTTTTGATTTCTTTTCCAGCACAAAGGCATAGATTCTTTTGAAAATGTTTCATTGTTATCTTTATACTAAGTTGAATCAAGTTTGTTCCTTTGTTAGGGATGACTTAGTGATTTGTGGCTTTTCATGGCTTTGAACTTTGATGGAAGCCATAGTACCATTGTACATAAGTAACATCACCCAATCTTCAAGTGGATCAGCCACAGTGGCTAATTTTACATGCAAGTGCATTTGGGATGGCCTTGAAAGAGTACACTAACTAGGCCTTATATTTGTGTGAAAAATGAGTAGAATACATTTAAATTGATTTTAAATACATTATTCGGAAACTTATACAAAGCACCACCCAACAGTTGGTTTTATGGCAATTGGAATGGGGGTGGGTGGGTGGGTATGTAGCACTGATAAGTGGCCTCTCTGAAAGGGATATGGTTTCTCTTTATGGGTGCCTTATAAGAGGGGGACCACTCTGGTCAAATTTTACTGTTATATGAAACAGAATGAAAATAAGCTTTTTGTTCCGGGTACTTGCTTTCATCAAATAATACATTCATGTACGAGTCAGAGATTACCAGTTTGACAGGTTTCTTTGAATGCAGATTGTCAAGCCAGAAATTTGGAAGCCCTGATGAATACAAGGACAACTCCTGGGGCGGACTCAATAACAGTAAAGCTATCAGGACATGCAACGTTCCAGATCACAAGGCTTGCAAGAGGGCATGGTCTCTAGCACATATGAAAATCTATGATGTGGTCCTAACTGACCGGTCATTACAAATGGAATAGTAGTGTTACCTGTGTGTCGAGTACTCTTGTGCCGGGGACAAGTTGTCCTGTTATGTATGTATTTCTTGTGTCTGCATTGTTCATTTCACATGGAAAATGAACAGATGTGGTGTATACTTAACTCTCTGAGTGCCAAGTTTTCGACTGAGTCAACAGTTTTCCTCGGTGTGCTTTGGGCACATTGTATCCAAAGTGCACTGAGGAAAGCTGTTGACCCAGATCATTATATTTTCTGGAATGAGAGGCATGCTGATACTTGAGTGAAAGGTCTTTTCACAAGAAATACGAATCTACTATCCTTGTCATAATGGATAGCAATTCCTCTGAAGTGGTCTGACTTTAGTCACAGTTGGCACTGAAAGAGTTAAGAAATGTTATAAACATTCATATATCCAGTGTCAATTTTGACTGAGGTGTTGTGAACACAGCCCGCTTGATCACTTATGCATAAGGACATGCATGTACAGCCTGTGTGATTCTCACAACACCCTGACCAATAGTCTACGTTCACACACTAGTGTCATTCTTTGAGCTTCCATTTTTCCTCTGCATTAGCATGTGTTAAACAGCCCCAACTAGTACACAGCTACCACTTGAATAATCATAATTTTATTGAGCCTCCGTTTCTGGGGAAAATAAAAGCACGATGCATCAAAAACATACTTCAAGATAGGGCTCTAACTTAAAACATAAGGAAAGTCCAACCCAACATACATTAATATTGAAATGATGCACCAATTGCGCTCACTAGAACTCTTCGGTCTCAACATTATGGGGAAATGAGCTCCTTTGCTCAGTCTTATACTAAATTTTTATTTCAGAGCTCATTTCCCTATGCTTTCTCTGCTAGGTAGACATATTCTATGGATTTTATACCTATGGGAAGATGCACAATTATCAGTTTACTGTGTAGTCACACAGCCAGAAGCTCCTTCAGCAGGGCTTCAGTGGAACTCTGAATTTCCACTAACTGTTCCTGTTTATACACTCAATGACCCCAGAAGTGTACCAACAGTGACCTCAATTCTTTGAGTTCACTGTAATTCAAATATTTATTTGGATTCAACTTTGCGTTGACAACCACTGTCACAGCAAGTCTAGAGCTCCATGCTATGTAATCATAAGCCCGTATTTTACACAGCAACGGAAAAGTTATACTCTGGTATATAAACAGACGTTACGTCATTTTCCCCTCAGTCCCAGATGATTTTCAGTCAAAACAAAACCGGTCGGACCCTTCTCCACTGGCTGTTGCGACCTTTACCTGGTATTTTAAGTTGTAGCAAATAACATAGGGTAAATCAACAAAAAACAAATATAGGTACAATAGTCAGCAAGATAGTCACAAATTTGTTGAACAGAATCAAAATAAAAAAAATAAATAGATAAATCCGCACCATAAAGGTTTGATGGGTTGCCATTACCATATTCACATTAACCATTTCTTAAAGGTTGCTCCAGTGTACCACAGCAGTCAGGTGATGCAGGCAGTTGACAAGGCAGTACTGTCCTTGAAGTGTGGCTGTACTGTCCTTGAAGTGTGGCTGCCAAGGTCCTTATGTCAGTGGCCATTGCCACCAGCAGTCGACCAAAGTTAAGAAAACAGGATACAGTTTTACATACCAGACAATTGACAAAGTTATTGGTGTCTCTGCTGCTTTGAATAATGTGTTATTCTATGTTTGAGGGTGAAGGGTGAATTATCCTTTTCCTAGAGTAAAATTTTAAAGTAGTAACTCACTTTAGATTACATGATCTAAACATTGTTACAACTAAATTGTGACATGCGTGCATCAGTGACATAGTGCATGAAGATACAAGCAGTATCAAATGTGCATGAGGAATGTGTGATTATATGTCACGTGATGTTGAATAACTATGATGAGTGTCAACAAACATGTCACACCAGATCAGCATTGAAAGTAGACCTAGTACATATGTTTTGCAATGATAACCCAATTAACCATAGAATAAACAAAAAATAGTCATACTGAAGCTGATTACGCATGCCAGAAGTGTTTTTACAGTGATTGTTTTTTCCACTGTCATATGCTTCAGCTTATCTCATACTCAACATTATTATGCCCCCCTTGGAAGAAGGCGGGGTGTATAAATGCTCATGTCGATCTGTTAATATGTCGGTCGAGAGACTGTGGTTTCCGCACCATAACTCAAGAATATTTTGAGATAGGACTTTGATAGTGCCCAGGTATATATACTACTGTGTAAGGGCTAGGCGAAGTATAAAGTTGGTTGACTTAGACCCTGTTTCCAAGGTCACAGAGGTACCATAGTAAGGTTTGGTTTCCGGTTGATAACTAGAAAAGTTTGTATGATAGGACCTGTATATTGTACAGGATTATAGTCTTTATCCAAGGCTAGGTCAATTTCGAAGATGGCTGTCCTTAATCTGAATTCAAAGGTCACAAGAGCATTTTAGTGAACTTGGTTTCAGCATTGTAATTCAGAATAGCTTATGACTTCAATGTTGCATTATGGTAATAGTCCTCAATTAGGACTGGTCAGCTTAGAAGATGGATGAACTTGACCAAATTCCCAAGGTCACAAGGCTCATTTAGTGAATTTGGTTTCTACATCCACTTTTCAAGGTCATGAGTGCCCCATTTAGTACTATCAACAGAGTTATGAGGGCGGACATAATGATGGTAGGGGGGCATCTATGTTTTACAAACGTATCTTGTTTTCTTCATGATTTGGTTGTACTTATTACTGTGACACATTATTCTGTATTTGTTCTGTATTTTCTTCATTTTTATTTTGATATACCATTTGTATGTACTTTAATTTTTTCCATTTGTGGACGCATAATAAAATAATAACAATAATACATGTATGTGTGTGCAAGCTAGATGTTGATGCAAAATGAGACAGTTCCCATGCCTTAGATGCTCTGGGGTGATGCCATCACAACCGGGAAAAAAACTTCCCATTTAAATGTTAAAACAAATTGGTCATTTGACTCTCAGATGTTGTGACTGTTTCACATGAGGAATGTTCTGATCATAGTTATCTTCATCTGTATATTTTTCTGTTCATCAGTAAGATGAGAGGATGCAACCTCACATGAGCTTGGAATAAAAAGATGCAAATTGGTCTGGGGGAAATATTGGAGCTACTTTTTACACAGAGCTGCCTATTAATAGAATTCCAAGAATAATTATTCTTCTGTCCTCCATCTAATACACATAAGAATTTGTGTAAATATAGTAGGTAAAACTATACATGTGTAGTTAAAGATCAGCCTTCTTGCAAGGGAGTGGTCAGCTTAGAGCAGGCGCCTAGTTTTCTGTCAAGTAGTGTAATTCTGTAGCTCTATAGTATTCCATTGTATGTGTAACTGGATATTGCAGTGTAGGTACATGAAATAATATGATTATTTTACAATGTATCACTGACCTGACATGTTGGTCTGGACTGACCTGTGTACATGTATATTGATGTCAATAAAATTATCTATCTATATACACACACATGTATATATATAGAAATATATGTGTGTGTGTGTGTGTGTGTGTGTGTGTGTGTGTGTGTGTGTGTATATATGTATATATATATATATATATATATATATATATATATATATATATATATATATATATATATCTGTACACAGTAAAACCTTTGCAGAGTGGGCACCCTTGGGACCGGAGAAAAGTGCCCACTACAGAGAGGGTTGACCACTGTGGGTAGATAGATTACCAGTTACCAGTAGTATGGATAAGTACACAACACAAAAGACAGACATTCCTTAAGAGCTGACATGATGTCTGATTTTCTGTTAACAATGTTGGCCACAGTTCCTTTTGATGTGCCAGACTCTGTAACAATTTCTCGCTGTGATTTACTCTCAAGTTCTTTGAGTATTTCTGCAAGCTAATGCTGACTATAAGTGTGAGAACTTTTCTGGGTTTCATGAGGAGATCCTTTAGCTGTTAGCTTGACTGGCAGGAGTACAAGTTGAACTGATCTGATGCTGTCCATAGAACAGTTCTCATCTTTATAGGTTAAAATGACGAACCTCAAATCATTTCACTGTAACCTTGAGCACTGAGGTGGCATTCAACCACACACTTATTGTTTCAAACAAGTCACCTGTTCAGGTGGAAGATCTGAAGCCAGCACTTTTTGATAACCTCTAATCACTTTTTCATATTTTTGGATAGTCTGATGCTTAAACTATATGCTCCCAGAACCTCAGATGTGTAAACTTAAAAATTTATATGAGAAAATTGATCTCAAAACTTTTGTTTATACTGAAAAGTTTAAGCAGTGCCAGGCACACGGGTTTGACTACATGGGCATGATAATGAACCATGTCATTGTTTGCACAGTCTTTAGTCCATGACCCCATGGAAACCAGTTGAGCCATTGACAAGGGTCACTCACAGGAAACCGTTAGTCCTGGAAAGAAGAATGGGACAGTTCAGACTAATCACTACCATTGTTCTGGTTACTTTGAAATTCACTACTGATGTAAAAACAAATTAGCACAATCCACTTACTGGTACCCAAATATGGAAAGCTGCATGTGAACCCACACCCAAACAAGCCAAGTGTGGTGTTCCCAAGTTAAAAAAGTCAAGATTTGAGCCAGAAATTATACTTTTTTTTAATGACAACATCATAGAGGTAAAGCTACAAGTTTAGTTCACACAATAATTAAAACACAGGACAGAAGAAATGAGTATGTGTCATATAACAGCCATAAATGCTTAAGAATTGGCAACTTTTTCTTTCAATGCGATTTTCTCGGAACTGTTTTGTGTTCAACCTCTACAATTTGTATCTCACCTCAAAAACGTATGAATTGCCCCATCACATTAAAATCAACGGACATTAAAAGAAAAATATCATATCCTGGAACTGTTCCCAGGATTTTTTTTTTTTTTGGACAACCCCTTCCGTGACTTTTGGAGCAATTTAAAGAAAGAAAATGAACAACCTGTCAGGACTAAATTGAAAATTTTATAACATTTTATACATATGCTGTTTTAGGACTAACCATTGAATTTGATCCTGGACATGGATTTATATTTTAAATTTCTTCTGATTTCAACTGAAAAAAAAAAAACTAAGCTATGCCAAATAGCGTTTTTTATGCATGTGGATATTCCAGTATACTCCTACCTGGTCCCCTCTGGCTTAATGGGTCAACCCCATGGGGCCCTGTGCACATGCTCGGAGCGCATGCGTGACTTCCCGGTTCCTCATTGGCCCGGGACTCGTAGCGTGTCCATTTCAAATCAGACTCGTCCCAGTCTCATCTCCGACTCTCGGACACTGCAGATGCACAATCGAACGTTCTTCACAACGGTTTTCCATTTTTGGCAATTTTAAAATCTCGATTTTTTCGCAGTTTTTGGTGGGTATTTAGGTACTATTCTTTTGCACCAAACAGAAAGGTAAGTGACTCCTTTTTTAATTCACCTGTGCCGTACACAAGTTTGTGACGATCCATGAAGGCTGGCAGTATCGGTAGCGACCTCCCTCGTGTCCTGATCCTGGGCCACAGTTTTATCTGGAGGCTGGACGATTTTTGCACGAGGACTGGCCAGTACGATATGCGCCTAGGTCAATGCCAAATCGCATACGAAGGGCTCAGCAGTGGCACCGTGGATACCATTGTTCAGCGCTCCATTCTACCTCAGCAGTCTATCGTCAGTTTTTTTCCGTCCGCACATTGTGGTGGTGTGGAGTGGGGGAAATGAACTGTGTAACCCACGCCTGTGGCCCGAAACGGTGGGGTTTAACCTGACAAACATGGTTGACATGCTTTTGGAGGAGTTTGGTGTGCAACGTGTTATTAGTCCCCCGCCCACTTGGTGGGGGACTATAGGTTTGCACCTCGTCCGTCCGTCCTTCCGTCCGTCCGTCCAAAGCTTCTCCGGGCCATATTTCCAACACCATAACACCCACAGCTACCAAATTTAATGTGTTTGTACTTCCTAGGATAGAGGTGTATGGTGTGCCAAAAATAGGTCACTAAGTCAAATATCTGGGTCACAGAATACATATGTATGAAAAATCTTGTCCGGGCCATAACTTTTTTGTCCTTTTACTTAGAGTCATGAAATGTTACACAAATGTGAGCTTAGTCTAAGAAAGTGTCATAAAGCAAAACTAGGTCACTAGGTCAAATATTTGGGTCACCGATCGATATGTAAATATACAGAAACAAATTTTGTCCGGCACATATCTTCCCTATATTAATGCTACCTCTTCAATTTTTTTATGGTGGGTAGACCTTAGGTAGTAGCTCTGCATAGGCATTGTTTTGTGTGGCTAATTACTTGCATTAATTAATTATTTAACAAAGTTCGTTAAGCAAGACAAATTTTTTCCGGGCCATATCTTCTAAACTATTAATGCTAGCCCTTTGAATTTTTTGTGGTGGATAGACCATAGGTAGTAGGTGTGTATAGGCATTGTTTTGTGTGGCTAATTACTTGCATTAATTAATTATTTAACCAAGTTCGTTATGCAAGACAAATTTTGTCCGGGCCATATCTTCTAAACTATTAATGCTAGCCCTTTGAAATTTTTATGGTGTGTAGACCTTAGGTAGTAGGTGTGCATACGCATTGTTTTGTGTGGCTAATTACTTCCATTAATTAATTAATTAACGAAGTTCATTAAGCAAGCTCAAGATACAATACAAATTTTGTCCGGGCCATATCTTCTAAATTATTGATGCCAGCCCTTTGATTTTTTTTATGGTGGGTAGACCTTAGAGGGGATATGGTAATGGGCACCGTCCGTGTGTCCGTCCGTCCGTCAAATATTTGGGTCACAGTAATACATTAATGTACAGCATTTTCATGTCCTTACTGTAATTCTTAAAAAATTTTGACTTCTTGTTATTAAAGTTTACTGATGATGTATTGTGACCTAAAAGTGTGTCACGACGCAAAACTAGGTCACTAGGTCAAATATCTAGGTCACAGTGTAAACTCCATGTAAAACCTTGTCCATGCCATATTTCCCTCACTATAATACCTACAGCTACCAAATTTATTATTTTAATACTACCTGGGGAGTTGTTGTGTCACATGGCAAAAGTAGGTCACTAGGTCAAAATCTAGGTCACTGTGAAATCCATTCAAAATCTTGTCCGGGCCATTACTTTTTTGTCCTTTTACTTAGATTAATGAAATTTTACACAAATGTGAAGCTTAATCTAAGAATGTGCCATACTTTTAATTTTTTTTTTCATCTAGGTCACACCCCTATATAGTAGTCCATTCAACCTCGTGGGCGACGAGCGGGGGACTATGTATTGCTCTGCAATACTCATTAACTTGTTATATGTGAGATTTTCAGGCGCTCAACCCCCAGTTATATTTTCCCAATCCAGTATGACATGTGCTGTGACCTGGCAAATATGTATATTGGCACTGTTGATGGATCTACAGAGTGACATGGATATTTGTTTTAAATTTCTTCTGGATTCAACTGGAAAAAAAAAAAAAAAAAACAATTTTGTGTGACTTCTGCGTGGAAAATGTGAAAATCCTGCCAAGTCAGAAAGAATGATATAAAATCTCAAAAAATTCCAATCCTGCAAAAAACCCCTATGGATACAAATCTTTGGATATGTAGTAATCAGAAAATATATAGGTTTAATGTACATGTGAAAAAATTAAATGGGTAATATCGATCCAAAGT
Source organism: Hermodice carunculata (assembly GCA_964020975.1). Classification (NCBI taxonomy): domain Eukaryota; kingdom Metazoa; phylum Annelida; class Polychaeta; order Eunicida; family Amphinomidae; genus Hermodice; species Hermodice carunculata. Next base: position 68,860,495 of record OZ026629.1, read on the forward strand.
TGCCAGTCTCACTGCGCACCAGCTTCACAGCTTCCACCTTAAGTCTCTGCTTTGATACTGAATCCTAGTGTTAGTCAACAAAGGTGTCAAGGGAATCAATGTAAAATCAGAAAACTGTTATATTTTGAATATACAGAATGGCTTATACTGTACTGTTTGATATGTTAAGGAAATTACACTGTGTGGGGTGAGGAACCTGGCTAAGGGGATGAGCACTGGTGCAAAAGTGACAGTTTGAGAAGAAAATAATCTAAACAGATGAACTGATTTTCTATTTATTAGTAAAAAGTGCCCACTATAGCAGGTTTTGGTATACAGTTAAGGTGCCCACTGCCCATAGCAGGGAGGTGCCCACTGCAGAGAGCTGCCATTAACATGCAGGTAATAGGGAAAATGAAACGGAAGCAAAGAAAAGTGCCCATTGTAAGGAACTGCCCACTGCAGAGTTGCACGCTAATGGGGGTTTTATGTGTACATATACATGAATTATACTTCAGATATAGGTGTACAGCCCTGTTTATTTATTTCAAAGAGGAAAAGGGCTATCTATCTATCTATCTATCTATCTATCTATCTATCTATCTATCTATCTATCTATCTATCTATCTATCTATCTATCTATCTATCTATCTATCTATCTATCTATCTATCTATCTATCTATCTATCTATCTATCTATCTATCTATCTATCTATCTATCTATCTATCTATCTATCTATCTATCTATCTATCTATCTATCTATCTATCTATCTATCTATCTATCTATCTATCTATCTATCTGTAAAAGAAAAAAATTATTTGCTATAGTGGAAAAATAGACTGTGGCTTATCAAATATCAAAGAATAACATATGCTACTGGTATTGTATAAATAGGGATTTAAGGATGAACAGTTGTTTGGAATCAGACTCTATGGCATCAACCATATGTGAGTTCATTGGGATCTGTGTGTTCAACTTCAAAGTTGTATCAATGAAAAGAGGATAGCTAATTGGTATGTTGACGTTCTTTGGACGACCTTTAAATAAAAATATGCCACCAAGAACTTTCAATCATACATTTGAACTTGATTTTCAGTAATTGATGTTTCATTTGATAAATATCAATAAAGTGCCGTGAAACATGATATGAATACAACAGGTGCAATATTGGAATGACCTTGAAATGGCCCTGACCTTGAAAGGAAAGCCTGGCACCAAACATTCCTCATGCTCTGATAAACACATTGGTGTATCACCCAAAACTTTCAGGACTTACACACTGTACCTCAACTTGTCAACATACATGTATGCCTCCCACAAGTACATTTACATGCATACAATTTTTTTTAAATGTGCAGTGATTTTTTCTCCACGGCCATTGTACTCAACAACACTCATGTAATTTGTCAACAAGTACTGTTGGATATTTATTCTTTAAGTTTTGGTATATTTTTTTTAAATCTTAGAAATTTAATGTCATCAATTCAATGAAGAAGTAGTTTATTCTAAAGTATGTACACACATGCACTGTTGTTTCCTGTCACACGTATACATAATATACATGTGATATATGGAGGATTACATTGTTTTCTTCAATGTTACCTGTGTAGGTGGATTACAGTGCAAGAGGCTTCAGTGATGTTTTTGCTGTGAAATCATAGGCACATCAGATATATCTTCTAGCTGTACACGTATATAGATACTAGGTCAGTTACATGTAAACTAGAGATGCATATATTGTGGAGATCACAAATATATATGCGCAGCGTAGGATAGATCTAACATGTTATTTTGACTGGATAACCTTTCCGCAGCACGTTGCCCTGTGTATCAAGTAATCCCATAGCTGTCATGTGGGGAAAAAGGAGCTGACAGGAACAGAATGCAGAATAAAGATGTTCTCATCATACACTAGGGGAAGTGATGACTATATTTCATGATAATCCCACAGCCTTATAATGCTAGAATAAATACATATGTCGTTTGTATTTGTTATCGGTTGATACAGTAACACTTCCTTATAAAGCTTTCCTGGCTGGTGCATACAATGGGAAGCATCAAGCTACAGCATGCTCCGTTACATTATATTGTGCAGGAATTAATGATTTTGATGACACTAATGTTGATTTGATTTAAATCTGACACCTCATGCCTGCATATGAGATGCTTGCATTTGAAGGCTGACAGCTTCCTCCAGCTGTTAGCTGTTAATTTGGGTTCAAAGATCTGCATGACACTTTAACCCTTTAATTAAAAAAAAAGCACATTTGAATTAAATTTAAAAACTTCTGATTGCTCCTGTAGCCTTTGGATTAGAGCTGACTACTATTGAGAGGTGATGCAAAACACATGTACATTGTATCTATCAAATTTACATTAAAATTGAAGTTGGAGAGAGTTCTGCTTTAGATATAGTTGAGTCAAAATTGCATAATTAAGGAACCAGCACAGTTTCCTTAGTATGGGAAGACTCTGGTAGTGATCATAATCTGTGTGAAATGGGTTGCTTAAATTGGATGAACACCCCCAGTGCACATCCGCAGAAAATTGAGAATTCACAGCAAGTCAAAGAACAGGGACAAAAAGTCAGCAGAAAGAGACTGAAAAAGACAAGTACTGTACATGTAGCAGAGAGACAGGTACAGGTACCAGGCACACTGATCCCCAAGACCATTTTCATTAATGGAGGCGACAACAGCTAAACTTACCCCAACCATAAATGGGCACAACTAAGTTTTCCATGAGCAGGAGACACACAGTGGATTCAGCAAAACTTGCTTTTCAGTCTGTTCAATTAGCACCACCTCAAACCTGCTGCAACAGAAAGCAATGCCAACAATGCAGAAGTGATGGTTAACCAGGCCAGTACTGGTGGGATAAACAATGACTCAGTGGATGGCACAGAAGTGTGCATGGTCACTATTTCTACCTTGGAGTTGGTCCCTGTTTTGCCTGCTTCCCGCATAAAGCACTTTTCCAAATTATCCAGTGGGTTTCTCATTACCTTACAGTTACACATAAATACACAGCATGAAATTAATCATTAACCCTTTCCCCCTCAAACCAGCCAAAACCAGCTGGTGGTCAAATGTCGTCTGCTTCAGTGTTTTCAACTAATTTCAACAGTTATGAAAAACAGTTTGACTGAGAAATGTACAGGAGACTTATCAAGATCACGTGCCCCAGGTCAACAGCTTTCCTTGGCACAGGTTGGGCACTTAGTGCCCAACCTATGCCAAGGAAAGCTGTTGACTCAGTCTTAATTCAAGGGGGAAAGGGTTAAAGGTCATAGTAATGGACTGAGTCAACAGCTTTCCATGAGACAAGCTTGGCACTATCAGTGCCCACCCTGGGTGCAGGAAGGAAAGCCAATAATAACTTCTCCTGGCAGGTGTTCCCTCATTTTCATTGAAAATATCTCGAGAAAGGACAGTAGTTAATGAAATGGATGAAGCAGACGACTGAAGTTGCAATTATGGTTGCTATGGACCAGTTTTAGTGGGAAAACATTAAAAGTACACAGTCAATTTGAGAATTATAAGGAATTGTTGAAATTAAAAATATGCTGGTTCCAGCTTGCTATTATTGCACGGCTTTCTCTGTGCACCAATCAAGGCTGATTGTCCAGCAGCTTAGAATAATACGCCAAGGAATCTGACTGGCCAGATGGCAGTGCTAACTGGGCTACTTTTATCTGTAGCAGATTGCAACCATTTTTCTCTGTGCCAGTCCATTGTTCAGATTTTTTTTGTTAACTCATTCCATACCAGTCCCTGATTTTTCCATGTATTTACGTAGATTTAAGACAATTGCATTAATTTAATTAACTTCTTCATGAAAAGAGCTTTCATTCAAGTACCAACATGCCAATAGTCTTAAGTCTGGTTCTGGCACTGCCTGGCAAGTTATGCTGCAGCTGCCCTTGCGGCATCTGTAGCATGACTTGCCAGGCATTGCCTGAACCACTGACCAAGGCATTTGACCATAGTATGGAATGAGTCAATATATAAACCTAAATATCATTGCAGGAAGATATATGGTTTCTCCAAGAACTCTTAGATTACAAGGTCTTTTTTTTTTTTTAAATGAAACTATCTGCAGAACAGGGGAGAGAAGTGCAGTAATTCATGGCTTGAAGATGAAGGCTGTGATCTGATCCATAATTAAATAGCTTAATTTATGGCTTGCAGATAGAGATATATTTCTCACAGTCTTCTTTAAATACAAAATGTGCAATCAAGTTAAAATAATTCGAGTCATTTTCTCTTTCTCATTGTGACTGGTTTGAGATAAAGAGACATCAGTACAAAAGGTACATTTATTGAATGCTTGGGTGTCTGATGAGAGAACAAAAACCACAGTGAGCCTTGGAGACTGGTGCTTAACTCTTTCTGAGAATTTGAGTCAACAGCTTTCCTTGACATATGCTGGGACCATATTGAATGCCCAGCCCTCACTAAAGAAGGCACCCAGGACATGCTCTTCTGATAGTTCTCATCTGTGAGCCTTGTACAAAATGTGTGTATGAAATTGTACCATCTCAGTGCCTGATCTGAGCTTATCTAGCATACACTTGGCTGAGCCTGTGTGACGGTCTCTCATCTACCTGTTATCCATTGTGCATGGTCTATCATTAGTCCATGTGTCACTGATCCACAATATAAATTTCCAGCTTCTCTGAAACTGCATGCTGGACCCTCAAATGCTGTGTTCACACTGCGGTATTTTTCCTTTCGGAATTAGCATTCGGACTTAAGCACTTCCGAAAGACATGCGAAAGTTCCGTTCAGACTGTTACCTGACTACCGATTAAAATGCGGTTTGATCGTCCACACTGTCATGTGTGCTTTCGGAATTGATACTGAATTGGCGGGTTCGCACATGCGCAGATCTTTCGTTGTCACTGTAAACAAAGCGGACGAATAGTTATGGTCCTTCACAGAGATGTTTTTCGAGCAGTTGTTCTAAGTCTTATGTTCAATTACATATGGCAAATATATAACAAACAACAGGATGACATCTATGCTAGACGACGTGCATGCCTGGCAGCAAGACGCCGACGAAGACAGCAATTGTACGCCAGATCTGCTGCCCATCGAAGGCGAAAGTTTTTATTTCTGGCATAATCGCTCAGCCTGGACTCTTTCATCTCCCCACAATTCAATTAAAGCAAGGGCTTGCTCGTGCGTAAATCCCATTATTTACAAGGGCGTCTATAGTACAACTTGTGTGTTGCTTGTTTACAAACCGAGAGGAAGTGACTGGATCTGGGTCGGCATATGTGCGCATGCGTCGAGTTCTACATTTGGGATTACTTGCGGATGTCGCGTTCAGACACGCTCAGAAACTGCCGAATGTGGATGCTACCGGTGAGCATTCGGTTAAAAACCACCTCCCCTAGCAGGTTTTCCTTTCGGAAGTAGATTTCGCATTCTATGCGGATCTAGGAAAAATAATATGTAGTGTGAACTGCACTTTCGGATGACTTTCGAATTAAATGCGGTAATTTTAAGCAGTGTGAACAGGGCTTAAGTTATAGGGATATACCTTGGTGGGTCTCTAGCAAGTTTGCTTGAATAGTCATGCTCTGTTGATTTTTGTTTTGTTTTTGTTTTTGTGAATGTTTAGCTTTGCAGACATATCAGTCAGCCAAGGTTTTGTGATGGTCCATTGTCTATTTGTCCGTAGTCCATAATTTACAGCTGAGCCCCAGCTATTTACACAGCCCTTTTGTTTGTATCCAGCTTTTACCTGGATGATAAGATGAAGACTGCATAAAGAGAGCCTGTCTTCAAGCACCAACATGTCCATCTGGACTCGGTGTTTTGTGCGTTAAGGTGTCCAGTCACACAACTTGCCAGGCAAAGCAAAAAGACTGGCCAAAGAGGCTGGCATCACAATCATGTAATAAACAGCCATTGTGGGAAAAATACTGAAGCAGATGATATTTTGACATCAGCACGTCTGGGCAGATTGAGCACGAAGTGGTTAAACCAATAAATACATCACGTTTCGTGGTTTTAAAGAAGGTATAAAATTTACTCGTAGCCCATATCCTTAAGTAAAGAAAACTGACAGGATTGAGGATAGTTTCTCAGTATTTTTATAATTTTTTGAGACGACAGTGTTTCATTTATCCTTGCACATGCATTATTTATCCTTCGGCAACTTTTTTAATGGGCATGCTTTTCTGTCACAAAAAAGTTTCATGTATTGAAAGGAAAGTGTTTGAGTTTGTGACCTGTCAACAAAAAAACCTATGAAAGCACTGATGACAAGATCAAGTATATGGGTTACATGTACAGTGATATCTGTTTACCATTTGTATTTGCTTTATAGCATTTTTGTCCTTTGATTCCATATGTGAAGCCTAGACAAATGTATCAAGTCTGAAGTACATAGCTCAGTAAAACTGGGTCACTAGGCCAATTGCCTGGGTCAGTCATATGCATTATTATGCATCCCCATATTAGGGTATGCGTATAGTGTTTAGTCCCGTCGTCCGCCATCTCTGCCACTGCCGCATATCTTTTTTTCCTTTTATGTCTGACCCCTCTAGACCTGTTGCCTGTAATTTTGTACAGATAATCTATTGGTCTGGGGAAATTTTTCCCATATAATGATAAGTAACATTGAAGTCAAAGGTCAAGGTCAAATCCTTGTTGCATTTTTCTGCTGACTCAGCAATTTTCACATATTGGCTTATACCTTCTTAATGGTGCATCATAGGCCCAAGGTTACTATAAAACATTAATAGGAAAGTACCTATGGGCTTTCAATTTGTATGGTTTATTTTAAACCTGAGTGACCCTGAAAGGAAAGGTCAAAGTGCATACATGTACATTCCTGGTTATTACTGTGCAAGTCAATGGGGATTGCAATGCTAATTCACATGTTCAACCTCATCTCCAAAACAATTGGCCAGATTCACTTAAAACTTGGCGGGGATGTACATTGAGTAGGTATCTACCAACTATGTTCAAATCATCCTGCTATAATTTTTTTATTTATTTATTTGTTTGTTTGTTTGTTTGTTTGCTTGCTTGCTTGCTTGCTTGCTTGCTTGCTTGCTTGCTTGCTTGCTTGCTTGCTTGCTTGCTTGCTTGCTTGCTTGCTTGCTTGTTTGTTTGTTTGTTTGTTTGTTTGTTTGTTTGTTTGTTTGTTTGTTTGTTTATTTATTTATTTATTTATTTATTATTTTCACTTATACAAAACCATAAGCCAGATTCACTTGAAAATTTTAGTACCAATACTCCATAGATTCTGGGATTTTATTTTCATACGATTGTGGATCACCTTCAGGTCAACATCACAATGTCTTGCAAAATAAAATGGTTTCCCTGCCACATCTTCAAGTTGATATGATTGAAGCCCATCAAACTTGGTCATTATTTACCCAGGTGAGCCTTTCCTTAATTTTGCTGAGAGGTGACCTTGAGGTCAGAGGTCAAGGTGAAACTTTCTGCAGAAGAATGGTGGCCCGCTTAGGGCCGTCTTGAGGGGTGGCCTCTAGTGAGAGTTGCCTGCTTGGGGGACACATAGTGTTTTTCGCATGAAAAATGCTCCTCTAGATAACTATCAGCTCAGACTTCAACAGGATGTACACTGTATTCATATCTAAATGCGGTCCTACTCTAACACCTATTGAGCAAAAGAGGGAGCGACCTGTCTCGGGGCAGATCCCTGTATTTAGCATGGTCAAAAGTACTTTCTCAACAAAATGAACAACATAAACACACAATAATCTTAAGAAAATGTATTAACATATATTTGAAAGATAAAGGATGCCTAAAATAATTAGAAATGGGCTCTCTTTTGGTTGAAAAGGTGTTATTTATGGAAGTTTATGTAGTATATAATACAAATCTGCCCTGATCATGGTGGAAGCATCAGTCTGTTGCCCCGGCAACACAGGAAGTGAGCAGGATCACAGTTAAATATGAATGTCTCCTACTGGTTCAGTTTTGTTCAATCTGTTCATACCTGACTTGAAGCTCAGCTCAGGCTTGGGCTACTTTTGAGGTGAATACTTATTTTTATTTTTAGGTCAGCTGAGCAGAGACTTTTCAAACAGCCTTCTTGGTTTGTTGCTTTTGTTTTTATTTATTTATTTTTGATTTATTAATGTTGTGTAATTCTGTAGCACGTGAGTCATGTAGAAAATACAACTGATATGAACTTGTATTTTTAGACTTGAGTTTTCAATATATTGTATGAGTTTTAAATCATATGAAGAAAGTGAGAAAGGTAAAAAATTTCACACTGCTGATAATTTCTACATTTAAAATTTTCTGAATCAGGAACCTGTGAAAGGAAGGGGATTCTTATGAGGAATTACATATAGGTATATACATGTATATATGTATATATATGCGCATATATATATATATATTTGGCAAAAGGTATCTCTGTTCATTCTTGAGTGACATTGTACATGTACTGTATCAAATTTCTAAGTCCCTATAGATCAGTTAAGATTGCATTATAAAACATTCAAAGTCCTAGGTTTGTTATAAGAATCACTGTCCCAGAATTATATAGCTGAAGGATCACTATGGATCGGTGTCAGATTGCTTCATTAAAATGGGTTTTAAGGATTGGTCTGGATTTGTCAGCCAAGTTTGCTACATAGTGTAGGTCATGATCCAATCGTGATGGGACCATGAACCAATCACTGTGTACTTGAGTGTGGGCATGCACATTGTATTGCATTGTTAGCCATTTTGGGGCTAAGTTTTGAGAATTTTATATGACATGTATTCCCTTAAATGTTAAGTGTGGATACATTTACAGGTAACATAATTAGGGCCAATGATTTTCCGTTTTGTTTTGTTTTTTCCGAAACTGAAGGGGAATTGTGCATTTTTTTCATCCTTGAAACGGAATTTGACATTTTCTCTAATATGAATTATATATAAGTATATAGCAGTGAAATGGAATTTGAAAAATTTTTGCTGATGAAATGGAATTCCTCTTTTTTTTTAAATGGAAAATCATTGGCCTTACATAATTATATTGTCTAATGTATGATAATATACTCTTTAGAATGCACAGTGGGTTCATTGTGATTTTGTCATGACAGTCACTTTTTATGTAATAACACTAGCTATTACCCTATGTCCCTACAGATATTGCATAACATTCTCACATGAATTTCCCACTGTTCCCTGCTGAATGTAAACATATCCATGCACATGGAGTGTTCTTCCATCAGATCCTTGCTAAGCATGAACTGAAAATTCAGTTGCTTAAAAAAAAAAAAAAAAAAAAGAAAAAAAGAAAAAAAAAAAAACGGTTCAGTGTCTAAGCAGGCAATAGTTAAAGAAACTAGTGGGTAACTATTGCACTTGAAACATGCATATATGGATATGTACATGTTGTCCAATACTGCATTTATGAAATTATGCTTGTGTATAGTGTACAGATAATCAAATGATTTAGTAGAGTAGCAAGGAGAAGAAATCAAGTGGACACCAGGAAAAGAAAATTAGCCTAACTGTTGTCATGATGCCTATAATTGTTTGCTTTTATGTCTGGAACGTGAATCTGGCTGATGACATCACCTGCTGTTAGTGCAAATAGTGCTAAAACCATTTTCTTAGTTGCAGGACATCCTAGATCAAAAGCTAGGACATCAATTTGATGTTTCATATTGGTCGAACAGTCTGATGAGCTATCCACCATGTATGTTGAATATCTGTTCAGGGAATTCCCTGTCATAGTACAGACTGTCATTGCCATTGTATCCAAAGTTTGGGGATTTTTGTGTTGTGATCATGCGCAAACATATCAGTGTTGCATATACATGCCAGCTGAACAAAGATATATAGTTTAGTGATACCGCCAAAAATAATATTGATACCTCTGGAAAAGATTACACAAAAGAAAAACAAAACAAAACAAAAAAAAAAAAAAAAAAAAAAAAAACCAAGGAAACCACATAAGATTCATTTGTTGTGAAGACAACAGGAACTCTCCCAGGGGAGCTCCCAGATCATGCTGTATGCCAGTGTTGGAAACAGCTCCTCCAGGGGAGCTCCCAGATCATGCTGTATGCCAGTGTTGGGAACAGCTCCTCCAGGGGAGCTCCCAGATCATGCTGTATGCCAGTGTTGGGAGCAGCTCTTCCAGGGGAGCTCCCAGATCATGCTGTATGCCAGTGTTGGGAACAGCTCCTCCAGGGGAGCTCCCAGATCATGCTGTATGCCAGTGTTGGGAACAGCTCCTCCAGGGGAGCTCCCAGATCATGCTGTATGCCAGTGTTGGGAACAGCCCCTCCAGGGGAGCTCCCAAATCATGCTGTATGCCATTGTTAGGAGCAGGTCACATTTGCTGAAGCATATTAAACCTGGGATTCTGAAGTATCATCAGGAAAGTGACACTCTTGTTCTTACCACAGAGCATATGTCCCACATTTAGTTATTTTTTTATTTGGTACATGTGATCACATGTCGATGGAATAACATAAGACCATTACATGCCAAGATCGATATCAAATTCCATACAAAAAATGTGACAAATTTATCAAAATGTTCATCAGCAACTACACGAACAAGATGTGGAATCCAAGCGGTTCACTAGTCACTCAAAACTTCACTTCAAAGATGACAAAATCTAAAGAAGATAACATAACTGATGACTGTAATATTAAATAAAGGCAGACTACAGTTTGGAATGATGTCAGGGAGACCATGGAGAAGTTTCATGGAAAGAAGAGCCATCTATGATCAAACAGCACTAGCCATCAAACAAATAATGTCAAATTCCAGTCTGGTGAAAGTAGACATGCATCAAATACCTATCAACACCATCATAACAGCCGGGATCACCAGAATACAGAACTAAGGAAAGCATCTCGCTTGACTTGAGAAAGGTAACAGAGGGTAGTAGATGCTTGAATTGATTTCACCTATGCAGCTGTCAACTTTGAGACACATCTTGGTTCATGCATAATTATATAGTTCAGACTTTTGATCAGATTTTAGACACTGACCTTTAGAATATGACCGATACTTTTTGCTGAGAGTGAAAAGATGCTGTGGTGGTCAGTGTTTGCTTTCTTGCTTCAGTTTATGTTCAATTTGGTCAGGGTCATCATGCCGGTCATTAGAGTCATTACTGGCCGGCAATGCCCATGTGAAGGGATTGGCACAGACCGAAGATTTGTCTGAATCACTGTCACAGGCTGCTGCACAAATGCCAGCTGCTGAATGTGGCTGCATGCTCATTTGCTAAACGACTACAGCCTGAGCCACACAAAGTCAGTTGACATTGCACATCAAATCATCTAGTAGTTCTGGCAGAGCTAGAGACTGGCTGCGGACCTTTGGAGGCACATGTCCGAATTCCAGCATCTTCTCATGATACCCAAAATCTGTTGTCTCCAAGGAATCGTGCATTGCTATGATGGCTTTATGTGGTAATCTTCAGTTGGTGGAATCAGCGGAGCAGGTGTAGTTCAATGCTATTCTCTGTCAATGGGAGTCTGCTATTTTTCCACGTCCCCAGAGTGAGCTGACAGTATCACAGCCTGTAAAGCAACAGAGAGACCATATGAGTATGGAGTATGTTTATCTGCTCCATCTCAAGTCTCTCAATCAACAGTAAAAGGACAGGAATATACCGACTCATTTCTGAATGTTTCCCTTCCTTGTGTACATGTATCAGCAGCAATGTTTCATGAGCACCAATGGCAGAGCAATCATGCAACACAAGCACATCTATCAGGGCCACTCACAACAATATTATTTGCTCCACCTTGTCCTGCAGCTTTGGTATGTACAATAATACGTGTTTTGGCTGCCTCGCAGTTTGACTTTAAAGCTTCTACGCCCTCATTGCCTGTCTTATCCGCATTCTTCTGTAAGTATTTCCACTGCTGAAAACTAGCAGGTCGTTCCCGTCACACAAAAACTGTATCCGCCCTCTTAATCATGTGCTCTGTATAAAATGAGGCCAGATTTACATTGTTTTACGATTTGGCACAAAGTGTCCCATCTTCCAGCTGAATGTGATAGACTATACCATCCATCACCAACCATCCATCACCAAGCCCTCGTTTTAGGTCTTGCCTGCGTATCTTTTACTGCTTGTCTCAAACTACCTGTCAAATACCATATGGATTCCAATTGCGTCTTTTAGGTTCATTTACTGTGCAGTTGTATGCATTACATATCGTACAAATCCTGAAGCCATTTCATGGAACACCTCCTTTGATTGAATGGTTGAGGCTACAAGTCTTTGAATCAAAGCATGGCCATCAGAAGTAACAGCATTGTATGGACCAATATTGTGGATCTTGTTCCCGTTTGCCAGTTCCTCAAGTTATGCATGAAGTCTGATTAGAGGCAAGAATGCATGATCCCTTTAATGGTAATGTTGCATTTTCATGACAGTGCACAGTTGAGGACCACCTTGTTCCTAGAAATAACTGCAGGTAGCCTTAGACAGTTTGTTTCATATTTGCCATGGTTTTGAGTGGAAGTCTGGAAACTTTTCTTCCTGTCCTCCTGTTGACTAACTCACAATGATCACCCACAAACTTCTCCACTGAACAAATGCACAACATATAAATCAGTATAACACCACTGGTCATTTGAAATTCTTTGCATGTGTAACTGGGGCACCTAAAAGTCAAAATGACATGAACAACTACAAACAGAATTTAAGCAGTGCAACTTGCAGTATACATGTAGGAATCATTGTCATACTCAACTAAAATGTCTGGCATGAAGACAAATATGAATACAACAGTTTTCTAAATCAAATTATTGGGTGCACATGACAATTTTGTCAATATTAATCAAAACTGCTATCCTGTGACCTTTCATTTTTCGTTTATATCTATTGCTAGTTTAATGACTGCCATCTTGCAAATGGCATCTTGTGAGAAAGACACTGACACTAAAACATGTCCTCATACTGCTTCTGAATTTCCAGATCCTATGGGTAAATGTCATGTAGTATGACACCTGTTATTCTGCCAAATGAAATGTTTGCCGTAAGTACATACAAATACATAAACAGTCATTTGTTTGACTAAATTAATGGGTTGCACAGATCATATTGTCACTCATAATCTTGTGTCATGAAAAATGTCGTGAAACATAAGTTGAAAACATAGCCATTAGATTCATGGTTCGCATAAGCATACAAAAAAAATTATCGTGCAACCATTCATTTTGACTTTATGCCAATTATTATTTTGATAGTAGCCAAGGGGGAAAATGGCTTTATATGTGAAATGCATGGGCAGTGAAACATACATCATCACACAGATTCATGATCTCAAGAGCACAGGGATTAATTTCATACATGATGACATGTGCTATCATTTTATGATATTAATCAACATCACTGTCCTATGACCCTCATTTTTTCATTTATGCCAATTAGTACTTTACTTATAGCCATCTTGCAAATGGCTTCATGTGTTAAAAACACAAACTCGAACCCTTTCCCCCTTAAATGGGCCAGAACTGGGTGGTGGTCAAATGTGGTCTGCTTCAGTGTTTTCAACTAGTTTCAACAGGAATGAAAAACAGTTTGACTGAGAACTGTAGATGAGCCCTATCAAGATAACATGCCCCAGGGCAACAGCTTTCCTGGTCATGGATTAGACACTAAGTGTCCAACCCATGACAAGGAAAACTGTTGACTCAGTCTGAATTCAAGGGTGAAAGGCTTAAAACATGTCATTGCATGGTTTGAGAATCTCTAGACCCTGGAGATTAATTTTATATAAAAATGCAGTTGTTGTTTTGCCAAATAGATGCTTAGTATGATTGCAAAGATAAGTGTCTTGTGGACCAAATTGGTGAATGACAAAGACAGTTTAACCAGTCATAATCTTGAGTCTTATAATAGATTTCCCTCAAAGTGGTTTGAAAACATATTGATTGGATTTGTTGAATGCAAAAACCTACTAAAAGACACCAAATTTACTGTCCTGTGACCGTACATTCTGACTTCGTTGCAAACATTATTTTATTGATAGCCGTCATGGGAAATGACTTCCTGTGTGAAACAAACCAACATTAAAACATGTCGTGATGCAGTTTCATGCTCCCCAGACCCCAGAGATTAATTTCATGGCTGATGACAGCTGGTCTTCTACAGGCCCCACCTGCAGGAAAACTAATGCTCTTTAAAGCCACCTTGCTGCTCCACTAATTAAGCCTGAGTCAGGTGCTGCTTGATCACTTGTTTTATGTTGTTGTTCTCACATGTGGTCTGGCATCATTTAAAGGGGTGGACTTCGTGTTTTGGTAAAAGTTCATACAGCAATAGATGAATAAAAAAAAACATGTAGTTTCCATGAAAAACAAGTAATTTTCAATTTGAAAGTGCATGCTCTTTAATGTTCTTAATGCAGTACACGTACATTTATAAGGTGCCAGAAGGTACACATTTTTGGAAAAGGTGCAGCATTTAAAAAATGCAAAAAAATTAATACAAAATTGTTGTAAAATTTTTGTCTTTTAAACGTATACTGTTTCATAAAACTCAATGTATTCTGTAAACAAAAACATGTTGCAATTTTGGTTTTTACTGCTGCTGTTGTTTGAGAGAGAGAATAATTTTACTGATAGCAAAGAGTGGTTCATGACAATAGATGGAAGGGGTCTTTTCAAGTAAGTTTTCTGTAACAACTGCGTACATGTACATATGATACATGTGCAGCATGCATATATGCATCATATGATTTTGCAATTTTGAATTAGCATAGGTCTTTGGAGCACATGTTGCCTTGGGCAAAAATACAGGAATTCTACCTCAGTTAACCAGATATTTTACCAGTGTTTTGCAGGTTAAAGGATATAGAGTTGACCAAACTTGCACAGTGTGCAGTCCATTGTTGTGTGACCCCAATCTTTAATATATAGAAGAGGATTTATATTGATGATTAAGTTGCAATTTCATTAATTATATATCAACATTTTGCAATCACACGCATAGAGCACACCCATGCAATACCAATCACTCAACATGCTAAAGCAAAAAAGACAATAGAAGACAAACAAATGGTTAAAATTTGTCATGGTTTATCTACATTTCATTGATCATATTAAATCATAATGACATCCTGGGGGCCATACAACATATGACCCGTCATATGATCACCGTAACTAATTGTATTTGCAACCTCCATTAATAGAGGAGACTTCCAATCAATAAATATGTCCCCTAAAGTATTTGATAAATAAGTTATCAGTCAACCTATATATAAATGGGTTGCTAGGGTGACTGGGGACACCGGGCTTCTCCTATAACTGGCAAATATTCTGTAGCTTGTATAAACCTCTGCCTGCATGGCAGGAATACAGGTTTTGTATCTCATCCTATTTTTAAGTCCAAAATGAAAAACACATTCTTGAAATAGATTACGGACTTTTTAAAGCTGAGAGATTGTTTTTGAAAGAAGTTTTATATACATGTTTAAATATTAAAAGGACTAGAAGACTTGTTTATTACTGTAATGTCAAACTTACAAAATATTCGGAGCAATATTCAGGTATTATCCAAAACTCTCATTGATGCTAAACATTGTACCTGTATTCTAGGTCTACTCTGTACACTGAATGAATAATGTTCCATTATTTCTTGTTCTGCTACTCCGTTTGCGTGCACTGCAAAGAGTCCTAGTCCAAATTTTTCTGGTCACTTGGATGAGTGACCTGGCATTGTACAATAAAACAACTCAAGCACTGCTGAGTAGACCATGTTTTGCAATAGATACCCCCCCCCCCCCCAAAAAAAACAACAACAAAGAAAAACCAAGTCCCCTCCCAAACAGCAAATCAAAACAAAATACAAAAAAACACACCCAGGAAATTGTTAGGCAGAAAAAACGCCTAAAATTTCTATTTTTATGTAACATATTGAAACAAATGGAGGCCTAATGAGACCACCAAAATTATTGTTAAAAACTTGTAATTAGGAGTTTTTTCTTGTAAAGAACAAATTGTAAAAACTTATAATGACAAGTATTTACTCGAACTTGCTATTATGAGTTTTTTTGCTTATAATTACAAATTTATTTCTCATAATTACAAAGTTTTTCTCATAATAATGAGTTTTTAAAACTCAAAATTAGGAGGTTTTTTGCATAATTATGAGTTTTCCAACTATCAAAAGTCAACTTGCCAAATCTGGAACTATCATATGAACAGCATGCCAACAGGGTCACATATGCAAAATTGGTAAGGTATGGATGATTAGGTCTTCTGACTGAACTGATGAGACTGTCTTTTTTTCTCAAAATTATGGAAACCATTGAGACCTGTTTCACAGCATAGTTCATGGAGTCATTTATGCAAAATGTTTAAAATGTGATATGTTAGAACGCTTGTTTTGTTTCATAGTATTAATTTTACATTACAAGTAACATGTAAGCTCAACATGCTTCACGTTTGTGCATCAATATATAACACAAGTTTGCAGGTCAAGCTGATCAAAATTTGTGAAGTATTTATCTAAATTAATGATCATACCAGCAACCATCTGGCCTGTGGATATACATGTAAATGTCTAAATTGTTGCAAACTGTCCGAAAAAAGCCTTGGAATGAATTTCTGACCGTCATGTTAGGCCCTTCAACTTAGCCATCTTTTGGTAGGTAATTAGCATAACTCCTGCTAATTTGCAGAATTGTACAGTATTCCCAAATAAGAATGATTTATGATAATGTGACATTGCAGGTATCAGTTGAGGTTCTGACATTATAGAACATGAAGAACACGCAAGATAGTATTTGAAAAACCATCAGCTTTCATAAGTTTAAAGTACTTCAGTTTTACTTTCACCCTTCACTTATAAGTGACCTTTCATCACAAATGCAATGCCAGAAAGGAGTTCCTAACCCGCAGAGTTGTAGAGATTTATGTATTACACGTAGTTCTTGCTCAGTTGATTCTAAAGTTTATCAAATGTTTTCGTGCATGTCCTGAAATGAATGATACTCAGTCTGGCAAGAGAATGTCAGATATATATATACATTTATAAAATTAATTAAAAATCTGGAAGTTATAGAATCACACATATTTAACAAATTTTAGTACCTGCGCCTGTCATAAACAATTCCCTGGATGTACTCGAGAATCTCACCAATAACTTTGAAGACAACGCATTAAAGGATGCACCTGATTAACAATTGGCACATATCCATTAATCCATATTAACATTGAAAAATTCTGCCCTTGTTAATGGTAAATTGACTTTTGATAGTCAGAAAACTTGTTATTACGAGGAAAAAAACTCTTAATAAGGATAAAAGTCTTAATTTTGAGTTTTAAAAAACTTGTTATTATGAGAAAAAACTTGTAATTACAAGAAAAAACTCATAATTATGAGAAACAACTTGCAATTATGAGAAAAAAATTGTAACTTCAAGTTTTAAAACTCATTAGTAGGAGAGTAAAAACTTGTAATTGCGAGAAAAAACTCGTTATTATGAGAAAAAAACTGATAATTTTGAGTTTTAAAAATTCATTATTATGAGAGAAAACTCTTAGTTTTGAGTTTTAAAACTCATTCTAACAAGAAAAGAACCCCAAATTATGATAAAAAAGCTCATAACTATGAGAAAAATTGTAATTTTGAGAAAAAAAAACTACTAGAAAAAACTCGTAATTTTGAGTTTCAAAATCTCTTTATTACCAAAAATAAAATGTAATTACAAGAAAAAAAACTCATAATGAGAAAAACCCGAAATTTCACATTTTAAAAACTTGTAATTACGAGAAAAAACTAGTTATTTGGAGATAAAATTAATAATTATGAATTTTTAAGAATAATAGTGGTGGTGTCATTAGGTTTCCGTTGAAATAAAGGAGAGCGCTGAAAGAATTAAATAAAAACAAAATCTATGTGAATGACAGTGAACTGCACAATTTTGAAGATGGGGGTTTACCGTTACTGTCCACTGATGTACTGTAGTTTCTCAACTCTGCGAGTCGCCTGCTCGAATTCACCTAAAAGTACCTGGACGTAAATTATCGTCTGCTTTCATGTTTTTACATAAATTACATGTTAATAGAATACATGTACCTTTTTGTTTTGCTGAGAATTGTGTATAAGACCCTATCAGAATGGTTGACAAAGTAAGTAGCAGTTTGGAAGTTAACATATGTGGATGTAAGCAACATCATATCCAACTGTGTTTTCCTGTCGAACTGCTTACACTGCCTTTAACTCTTTCAGTGCCACCTGGGACCAAAGTCGAACTATGTAAGACGAACAGTAAATGCTTTCAGTTATTATAAGGATGCTTAATTCATATTCTTTGTGGAAAGGCCTTTCACTCAAGTCCCAGCATGCCCTTAGTTCCAGAGAGCATGATGGTCCAGTTCAACAGCTTCCCTCAGCACTCTTTGGGCTCATAGCACTCAAAGAACATCGAGGAAAGCTGTTGATGCAGTCTAAAACTGGGCACTGAAAGAGTTAATGACCATCATGCCCTGTTTTTGTACAAATATTTGTTGGGCATTTTCAAGGCTATAGGGGGCCGGCCCACTGTGAGGCAATTGGAACCTTCACATGCAAGTGACACACATACACAACTAAATCAGAATCCAGCTGAACATAAAACTTTCTGTCTACTCCAGTGATAACTGATGTACATGTTATAATCTTTGTACATTCTATAATGCTATATGATGTGCTAATTTGACATTTAGGACAAGTAACACCCAGGAGTACACTGACTGCACTCTGCCACATGTACATGTACTTGCAGACCTATCAGGCCTCCCATTGGTGGGCACTGCATGTCATCGTAGGCTCTTTGGACTTTTCAACAGAGACTTAGCCTATTTTAAACAATTTCTTGATGGAAATTTATGGACTGTTTCTTTGTTTTCAGTATAAAATCCCTTCATTGGAGACGCAATTCTCCAAATATCCTTTTAGAGGATGGTGACTGCATGGTATGTTGCATTTGTATGTTTAACCCTTTCCCCCTCAAACTGGCCAAAACCGGCTGGTGGTCAAATGTCGTCTGCTTCAGTGTTTTCAACTAATTTCAACAGTTATGAAAAACAATTTGACCGAGAAATGTACATGAGACTTATCAAGATCACATGCCCCAGGTCAACAGCTTTCCTTGGCATGGGTTGGGCACTTAGTGCCCAACCCATGCCAAGGAAAGCTGTTGACTCAGTCTTAATTCAAGGGGGAAAGGGTTAAATTTGTTTTTGAGGGTTAGGTTAACTAGCATGTTATTTCTGAAATTCACACCAACAGACAGGATCAACTTAAATGTATGCATTTTGTCTTGAAAAGACAATGTCAAAGTAAGAAATAATGTGAGCAATTGTACACATGGTAGACCATAGTGAGGGTCAGAACTTTCTTTCATGTAATTCAACCATGGTGACCTATATTTGTAACTTCTGTTCTTAAACCCAATCCCTTTAAACCAGTCAAAACTGGCAGACAGTAAAAAGGTCATGTGCTTCATTAATTTTAATGTTTATGCCAAAAAAAAAAAAAAAAAGCAAAAAAAAAAAAGAAAAAAATAAAAAAAAGGGCCAGATCTAGACCTCAGAAATCTGTAGCCAAAATTGGAAATGTAGGCATAATTAACCAAGATTCTGTTGTTACCCTTTAATAATTCATTGTAAATCATTTTAGCCATTTACATATTGTTGTAGCCAAACAAGAAACATTAACATTTGGCTTATTGGCTAATGGTCAGACCAGTCCCTGAATTTGAATAAGAATAACATGCCCCAAATCAACAGCCTTACTTGAGGCTGCAGGCTGGGTCCTTAGCACTGCAAGGAAAGCTGTTGATTCATTCTTAATTCAAGGGGCAAGGGTTAATTAGAATATGATATACAGACAAGTAAAATGAAAAATGAAATTGAGACTCAGCGGCACAGTTGCATCAGGTCAGTTTGAATCCTTTCCCACTCAAAAAACACCCCCTGATACAGAATGTCATCTTGTCAGCTCGTTGATTGTATTTATTTTGGATGCATGACTTTATAAATGAGACCTGTAAGAATAACATGGCCCAAGTCAACAGCTTTCCTTGGTGATGGTTGGCCATTAAAAACTGAAAACCTGCGGTGGCAAGGAAAACTATGGACTTACTGGTAGATGAAATGGTCATACGCCCAATGGAACACATTGATTGACTAGTAAGAAAATGGATGAAAGTACCAGGCAAAGACCTGGTGAAAAAAAGGTTAAAATTGAACTTGGCCATGAACAAGCCCTCTAGACTAATATTAAAACCGATCAGAATTGTAACCGAGGACAAACTAATTTGAGGATTGTTTTGGTTAGCTTTAACCATTTGTCAATGCCATATAAAGGAAACATGATACCTATCTGCATCAGTTTTTGTCAAAAGTTTCTCAGAAGTTCACAATTACGAAAGAAAATATGATAAGAATGAAAATTTTACAGAACAACTATGATAGGGATCTCCTGCAAATTTAACCAGCTTTATATTGATGCGTTCTGTAATTATTATTATTTGCTTCATTTTGACTCATATTAACATTGTGGTAGTATCGATTATAAAATCAGCTTTTACATCATGATTTTTGGTACAAAATGATATAATAATTGTATTAAAAAAGGCCTTAGCAATAGCTGGTATTAAAAACTTGTGTTTTTTTTTCACATTGTTCAGCACAAGATGTGTGTAAAAAGTCCCATAAATGTACACGTAGTAATACGATTCCTCCTTGGCCACCAATACTTGATCATAACTGATCCATTCCACGCCTGTTAAATGCTTTTTGGGTCTATTTACCTGAAGTTAAATATACTTGATATTGAAAAGCTCTATCTCAAATTCCCCATACAAATTAAAGTGAACATGCTTTCTCTATAGCCTGGTTCATGAAGCAGCTACAGCATGACATGCCAGACAACACAGAAACTGTGGATGACAGCCATAACTGTTATGGAATTAACCGTCTCACCCTGAAACTGGCCAAAATTGGCTGGCAGGCTAAATAATGTCTTCTTCCGTGTTTTGGACCAATCTCAATCAACAGTATTGAAAGATAATTTTGTACAAAAACCTATCAGTATAACTTGCCTGAGGTCAGTAGCTTTGCTTGGGATGGGTTGTGCACTTAGCATCCAACCCACATCAAGGAAAGCTGTTGACTCAGTCTTAATGAAGGGCAAAAGGGTTAACTAATCCTGACACTGTTGATGGTTGCATGACATCTACTTCAGTTACTCAACCATTTGGAATCAATATATATATAAGTGGTTAATGTGGGCATGCAGTATTTGGCCCTCTTGACAAACATTACATGACCATATGTTCTTTCTCTAACAACGAGTACCATTCAGTGCTCCTTTTACATTTCAGACTTAGAATAAAAATCATGGTAAATATTAGTATTTTTCCCATGATTTTTGTGGTATTATTGCTACAATGTTCAAAGTGATGATTTACAACTGAGGTTCATTTTTTTCATTATTTTAACATTAAAATTGGCCAGGTGCAAATTTGCAAACATGTAATAGTTTCTTTGTAAATCAACATGTTGAAGAGGTAAGGTGTGGTTTGGGAATTTGAAAGAATGTTGCACTTGTACAGAGCTTTGGTACATGTAAAAAGTATGTGCTATCTTTGGTAGTCATAATTATTGTAAAGCATTTTTCAATGCAAGTGGGTAACTCATGTTAGTGAATTGTAGAAGAATCTTTTCATGTGATCAATGGTATGTACATTAACAAGAACAGAAATGTTGAGTGATCCTAAATTTAAAGTTATGTAACAAAGTATATATATATATATATATATATATATATATAAAATCCTTTTTAACTCTGGGAATCATTAGTAAATGCTTCCTTACTACATTCTGTCAGATAGTTTTACAATTATTTAAAATATATATTACTGAGTTGGAAGGATTGGAATTAATTCATTTGTTCAAATATTGTGCTGTGCTGGGCATAGAGTGGTAATTAACATATCAAGAACTAGAAAATATGTACCCCACAAAATTGTGTTTATAATCACACTTATATGTATGTGTGTATATATATATATATATATATATATATATATATATATATATATATATATATATACATACATATATACACATACATACATACATACATACATACATACATACATATAATTCTCAATTTAGGGAACAAAATTAATAGTTGTGTGACCAGTGAATCTGAGATCTCTCCTGCCCTACCCACCTAAAAAAAGTTTATGTAAAACTCTGTTTTGTGTATATTATATGGCATGAAAATACACACATCCAAATTTATCACGGGAATTGAATTAACCAAGATATTCAGAGTTTAACTTTATTATTTTTTGTTGTTGTTTAGTAGCCTTTCTGTGTTTTGAAAGCTAAAATTGACTCCATTTGTAATTTCCATTTTGAACACTAAGTGAAAGTCAATTCAGTTGCAGTTGAAATGTTTAGATTGTGAAGACAGACCTGTGCATCAGAAATGCTGGACCCTTTACAGCAGGTGTCTGCCACAGCTGAAAGCATGCGCAACTCTTTCAGTGCCATTCATGACTAAAGTCAATCTACTTGAGTCAAACTAATCTAATTTATTATTAGGATCCCAGATTCGTATTTCTGGGAAAAAGACCTTTTACTCAAGTACCAGTATGCCTATAGTTCCAGACAGAATATTCCAGGTCAACAGCTTTTCTTAGTGTGCATTGGGTGCCATGTGCTTAATGCACGCCAGGAAAAGCTGTTGACTCAGTCCAAAATTTGGCACTGAAAGAGCTAACTCTGTCAGTGCTAACTTGGACAAAAGTCAAACTACTTGACATGAACTGCTCTGAATTATAATAAGGATGCTAGATTAATTTTCCTGGCAAAAAGACCTTTTATTCAAGTACCAGCATGCCTGAAGTTACACTAAATATAAAAGTCAGGTCAACAGCTTTCCTCAGCACACTTTGGATATATTGCACCCAAAGCACACCAGTGAAAGCTGTTGACTCAGTCCAAAATGTGGCACTTTAAGAGTCCAAGGTAAGACAAATGGCCATATTGTCATGCTGCAATTGTAGCACATAAGTTAAAAAATATTGACTTCAGAACAAATTGGAAAGTGGATCTGGACATTTTTAACGTTTCAGCAGTTCATGTGTATGAAGTAATTTTTACCGTAATAGCTGGATTGTATACACGAAAAAATAACTGCCATTTAAATAAGTCCCTTTTAGTGATTATGATTGGAACTATTGTGTATATTGTGGCATCAGTCGTATACTCCATTAATCCATATTTGAAAACTGAATCAGCTCCAGGAGGCCCAGCCATGAGGTGATGATAGTGAAAGTTTTGACAAGGTAAATAGGGGCAAGGAGGGTAGAGAGAGTCTACCCTCCTTGATAGGGGTAAAGCATTTCAGGCTAATAAAACAGAGAATCTGTTGTTAAGATGCACATGCAAGTACTGCGAGTGTGGTAGAGCAATGGTGTACTAGTTCAATAATGTGGGACAATGCAAACATTGCACAAATACCATCTCACCTCCCATTTGGGGATTCAAGCAAATGCATTGAATGTTTCAATATCTATCTTGGACCTGACTGAAATTATGCAACCCCTTTTCCATTTTTAAAATAATATTCAAATATTTAAGTACATTCTTATAATTATGCTGTACATAAATGCAAGCCTTTTTGAAACAACATGTTTTCCATTTCAATGTGGGACTGTGACCTCTGTATGTACATGTGCCACGTGTGGAGCACACAACGGCCGTGTTCCCATTGGCTGCAAAAAACGACAGCAAACAATTGGTACTTGTAAGTTTGCTTTTGCACCAATATGGGCTCTGGTTCTATCAAACAAACTGGTGAGACTTTGGAATATACTATAAACATTCCAACATATTTTCTAAGGTTAACATGGTTATAGCAGTATATAGTTCATCTGTACAAATGTCTAATAAAGGACGTTAATTCCATTACAAGTGCTGAGCAGTACAGATTCAACCGTCTGTGTTTCTTGTCTCTGACACAATATTAGGAAATCAATGCACATGAGTTCTGTTTCTACATGATAGGGCCCCTGATAACCTGGTCAACATTTTAGCTGCAGTTGTGTCAAAGCTGTGTTTGTGTTGTTAAAGATGCCTTTCTGCAGTTATCCACCATGCTGCTGTGGAGAGGTCCCGCACTTAATTGCTCGTCGTCACTTGCCGATTCTTGCTGATGCAGTTGTATTATGCCAGGCACTGCCTCGTCCCATACCTCCACCATATAAATATATAGCCACCCATGCCATCTTAATGCACTTTCAGTATTTTTTTTTCATCTCCTTCAAAATTAGGGCATTAGAAATATCAAATTCAATATCCATGTTGACACTGCACTAAGAAATACAGGAAGTTACCTAAGCGTTAATTGGCTGATTGGGCAAATCTGTGTGTCAAAGTACATACAACTTCTTAATGCTAGCTCCAAAAATAAATTGTCCATTAAGATATGTAAAGAGCATGTTGTGAATCGAAATTTTTTTGGTTGTTTCCTTGCATGTTCTATCCCAAACCACATCTAGGCAAATAAACATTGGTAAAATGGCATATATTGCTAATGGAGTGCATATTGTTTCTTTGTTGCAGGAATATTTCAGTAAAATTATTTCCAATTCCAGATCAATGATCAACAATATTTGGCAGTCCACAGCATTGTTAGTATACTGTTCTGCAGAACAAACCTGATGTCTGCATTCTGTAGACACATAATGATGGATCCCCTGGATCTTGCAGTCTGCATGCTTTAATTTCTGCAAGGTGAAAACCCCTGAGAGATGTATGAAGTGCCTGCTGACAAGTCCTCAGCTAATCAGAATTGGCTCCTTTTTCCTAAAACCATTGCAGCGGACACCCTTTGTTGAGCATGGTTGTTGCCATCATTTTCACTTATTTTGCCCATCGATTGCCATTTGTTCTATCCTAAGCTTGGGATTATTAAGACTCCAAAAGAGAACCAGACTGACTTTGTCTGTGTGGTGTAAAGTGGATTATCAGTACACTTTAATCATTTGGATTAATTATGCCTGAAGCCATTACTACCCAGGGTCTTTGTATGCAGGCTAAGTATGAACTGAAGCAGTAGATCCTTACAAGATGAACTGGTGATAGTTTGGGATGTGTTATGAGCCATTTGCATGACTGTGGAAAGAAACATGTTAAAGTCATTATAGTACAGATATTTGTGCCCATCAGAATTAATAATCAGGGGCAAGATCCACAGAATTGATGTATCCAGACCCATGTTGTAAAAGCCTATGGGCTCTGAGCTTTCAGTTGTGTGGCTGCTGCACATCCTGGTGTTACAAGCTCTGAGGACTGGTGTGCATGGATATATACATGCATCAATAATTCCCCTCAGCATCGTCCAATAATTTATGTAGAACACGCTGCTGCCAGTATTGATGTCGGGTGCTTGATTTGTGTCTACATGGGTGGCATGCAATTATAATACCTCTGTCCATCACCCTTCAATGTCCAAGTCAAAGCTGGATGGTGCTTCAATGCGGAAATGCGTTGCCAGTACATATAAACTCTCCTATTTTGTACCTGGTTTTGTCCAATTAAAACGGCGACCTTTGTAATCTGCTCATACATGCCTCATCATTTGACATTATCTTATGTTGTGTCACATCCTGGACACTGGAACACTGTTCCTGTCCTTTAACAAAGCCGTGTGTCAACATCGACCTCTATGTAGACACTCCATACTTCTGTGGGTGGACTATTTGATTTCCTTCCATCTCAGCTCGGCATCCAAACAAGTCTAATAATCGCCCTTGTGTGAGCCGTCCAGCATGCTGTTAGGTCAGAAAATCATTTATATAACACATGTGCCATACATGTATAATACTCGCACATTAATCTGTAACCGGTATATACAATTTGTCCTCTTACCAGCAGAGATCTCTCCAGATACACCACAATCTTCTCCTGGAATATTTGGGTATCTGCATATTACTTCCATCAATCATCCAGTACTGGATGTACTTTTTACAAATATAAAAATCTGTTCACAGAGCACAACCTGGGTATCATATAACATTTCAAATTTTTTGTAATTCATTCATAGTCTCCTGTTATCTATCACATCACCACGCATTTGCCCTTTAATTTTTCTTTTCGCTTTTGTGACTTAGATTTTTTAGTATCGAGCTGTAAGCTCATGGTTCGCCGTTTCTCCAGCTGTAGTAGTTCTTGGAATAGTTCTTTGACATTGTGATTTGTCTTGGCCGATGTTTCAAGAAAAGCACAGTTCCACTGCTTGGCCAATGTCATGCCCTCTTGTGTGCCCACCTCCCTGTTGGTCTCGTCACATTTATTTCCAACAAGCATGATGGGGTTGCTTTCAATGTCCCCCTTGATTTCACAGATTTCAGCAAAAATAGGCTTGAGTTCCTCTAAGGACTGGCGACTAGTAATTGAGTAGACAAGTATAAAAGCATGTCCTTTTGAGATTGAGAGTCTTTGCATGGCTGGAAACTGGTGACTGCCAGTTGTGTCTGTTATCTGCAGGGTACACACCTGCTTGTTGCAGCTGATCACTTGCCGGTACGTATCCTCGATTGTCGGAATGTAACTCTCCCGAAATGTCCCCCGCACAAAGCGTAATACGAGGGAGCTTTTGCCAACCCCTCCAGCTCCGAACACCACCACCCGGTAATCATTGCTCTGCTCAGGCATCACTCTCAGTCGTATAGACCGGTCTTTCTGAATCTGTAAGTACACAAGGAATCATTTAAGCATCAACAGGGTTTAAAACCTTCTTACTTGCCAGATGTTGTACTTTCAGGTAGTCAAGATATTCTAAAAGTCATACAAACTGGTTTTAAAATAAAGTCGCACCACTCATTCATTGGTTGAGATTACTGGATGTTGTCCTGAAAAAAAACAACAAACAAACAAAAAAAACCCACCAGAAATGTGCTTGTATGAAAACCGGCATCTCTATATTATATCTGTGTTCAATCCAATGCATGATCAACAAGCACACGGGTAAAATAGCCCAATGGTTCGTATGCTCAAGGTGGTGACACTTACATGTATAGCTGTCTCTACAAATAATTACTGGCACAAAGGTCCTTTCAGAGTTTGAGTATGTCTTACATGCTTAAACAGTCATCAGTATTCTGGCAGTGATTTCACCAAGACAGCATATTTGTCTACATGTGCCTTCAGATATATGATCTTTTTCGCATCAACAGATAAAAGACAGGTACCATATGCTCTGTGCAATAATCGTTTACCAGCCTGCCTTTTTTACGGTGAGTGTGTGGGGGGAAAATAATTTTCACTCCACACTTGAATATTGTTTATGGATAAGCCCAGAAATGGAGCACCATACCATAAAATCCCAATGATAAAAGAAAGATAATGTACAAGGAGGCGGAAAGCCAATAGATATACAAATTGTTTGACAGCTTGAATGTGTGCTGGGCTGTGTGGGAGCTGAGGGTGTGAAATTGCCTGTATATAGTAGCCCGAGATGTAGCGGGTATTAAGTGACAGTACCAGTGCAGAGGAAGCAGCCTATTTATCACTCAGCTACACCTGCTGTAGGGTAGGAGGTGACAGAAAAAATGTGTGATTGCACAGATTGGCCTACTCCTGGTGACCAATAACACTTAGGCAGGCAGTGACATAAGTGCCTATTGTCTCAAATCACGCAAATAGTTGTGATGTCAATGTCGGGATTTTTTTCCTGAAAGCCCTTTAAACAGTTCTATATGAACTTTATTGTGAATTTCACTTCTTACATACATACATACATACATATATACATACATACATACATACATACATACATACATACATGTACATGCTCATTATTTATTGCTGGTTTGCAGACTGATTTTTCCTGAAGTACTTTCAGTTAAGGAGGCAAAACTCAGGTCAGTGTAAATAGCTGTAATGTAATGTATTCTTATTTTCATTTCTTTTGCTGATGGCACAAAACCATGAAAAAAAAATACATACATATAAATATTGTTTGAATAGGAATTATGTTCAAAATAGTCAAACTAAAACTACAGTGAAATGTCAAAATTAGAAAAACTTTGAAAATTTAAACATGCAAAAATAAAGTAATGTACATTACTCATCGAGAGAGAACTGGTTTAGCATGCGTGAGTGAACTACTGTTTAGTGAAAAATGCAAGGTACAATGTGAAGGGGTATGGCTAGTTTGCAATGTCCACATAGAACTGGTTTAGTATAACTTTGATTCCTGAATTTTAAATGTCTGCAGTGAAGGAAAAAGAAGTTCAGTATTTATGGGAGTAAGGTCACGCTGTAAACCTACCAATACTTGTTCTTTTGGACTTGTTATCTTTTATCTAAAATAAACAGAAAAAAAGTATGGATGTGATAAGAACAAGAAACATTCCCCAGTCTTTTTAATCACAAGCTTTCTTGAATAATTTAGGAAAGAAGATTACGTTGCCCTCTTTTTCACAAAATGTACGCTTCGTATAGAAACCGAGAGGTTAGCAGGTCAGCTTTCTAATGTGTATCTGGTTATAAATATATTAATATATCCGTACTCCATGAGATTCAGCTGGGTGTGTATGGGTGTAAGTATAGCGGAACAAGCTGGTCCAGTATATGGCTTGATGACCTCGTGCTAGCACCAGTCTCTCTATGTAGAATGCAGCATTAATCTACCTATGAATAATTCATTTTTATCTTTGTTATGGTACAGGTATATGTAGTGGGTCCAATTGAATTTCATCTTGGGAGTTGATAACATTATGGAGTGAGTTATCCTTAATGTATGTGAGGTACTGTACATGTAGGTCTGGGGTATGGTAACAGACAGCTATAGGCATATGTGAATGCTGTCCAGCCAACCCTTATGGTAAAGCATATAATTCAAGCCATTTACAATGTGTAAAATTGAATTTGACTGGTAATGTACAGTGTAAATGTATGCAGGTTTACACATACGTTTAAAAAGCTAAGGTATGTTCTATGTGTTAAACATTCTATCTAAGTTCTGTGTTACCTAAATTGGAGAACAGGCAAGAAGTTACCTATGATTTTAATCCCTTTTCATATATCAACCATGTATGTGTGTAAATGGAACTTCATTTGCCATTCTATCTACTTAGATTGGCATACTTTCAATACTTTTTAAGACTGCCTGATCAAAGTGTGATCACATATCATCAACATGCAGTCTTTAGTTTTTTTTGTTTGTTTTATTTTAGATCTTTAAAACTTGTTCTTTCACATACATCTTTGAAATGTATGCTGTAATACTATATTTGAGTGTTTTTATGTATTGTACATTATCTGACTTGTGTGGGCATATTTCTCCATAGTGCAGGGTCCAGTCTGGAATATAATAAAAACTTGTACAAAGGATGCGAATATTGATTCCATCTTATACTTCTGAGTACTGACTCCAAGATGACATAACAATAAGGCTTCAACTATCAGAGGACATTGCGTTAGATGCGAGGGAGGCATGCACAAGGCTTTAGGAATGTATAGGGACGATTTGTGGCAGAGGTTGTGTAATAATAATATTTGCCTTTCTTGTGCAAGTGCAGGCGCGTTGCATAAATGTCATATGGACACAGTAATGGTGTAAATGGAGAGAGGTGTTTTTCTTGTACAGGAAGCCACAGGAAGGTGTTTGTGTGGAAGTGTTTCCTTTCTATGGAAACCACCATTCAATCTTTGACTCCAAGCCTTCTCTCTGGTGGAATAAGCGTCACCAGTTACTGTTGTGGGTATTGTGTGGGTGTGTG
Organism: Hermodice carunculata; assembly: GCA_964020975.1. Classification (NCBI taxonomy): domain Eukaryota; kingdom Metazoa; phylum Annelida; class Polychaeta; order Eunicida; family Amphinomidae; genus Hermodice; species Hermodice carunculata. The sequence goes on from OZ026629.1 coordinate 68,890,236, forward strand.
GCTATTCAATACAAAATAGCACTGTTTGGACAATGACCCTGAAAGGGATTGGCCACATTCTATGCGTACAAGTGAGAGAATGTACAACACATGTATACATAAAAACACTTAAATATAGTGATGAAGCATCTATTACCCAGTCCATTACCACTACTTTTGTCAACCTGAAGAAATCTCAGAACCTCTCTCTGAGAGTGATCATATGAATACTAGCCTTAATGATCCACTGAATGTTACTTGAAAGGTCATGGCATTTTATGCCGATGGAGTTTCTCTTGAGCTCATAATGGTAATTGCAAACTTTGGATTATATAGGTTTTGTCTTTAGGGCGAGGTAATTGATAGTGGACTTTAAAGGTCAGAGCCCTGTTCACCCCACTCCATGGTATAAAGTGGAGACCACCTGTGTGCTGTTGCTTCTTATATTATGCTTGTGGCATTGCCTTGCAGGTGCTGTACTCCTCTACTCATACAGAAAATGTCTGCCATATATGGAAATATGCATGTTATGATGTCTGCAGGACCATTCCGTCAGGGCTTTGGCCAGCTGCATGACAGTGACCATCAATTCCAAATGTTGTCATCTTTTAATTGTTTTGACTGTTAATTATGCCACTGTTATGAGATATTTTGAGTAGAAGTTACAGAGAAGCTTTTTTGAGTTTGGTACCAGGCAGTTTCAGTTGCTCTTGTGCTTTGGTCAGCAGACAGCATATGTAAAGGAAATGATTTCAAATGCTACTGGCTAAGAAGAATTGTGAAAAGCAATTTTCTTCAATGGCCAATCAGACATTCTGAATGCATGTACATGTATATTCTGCTGTAGGTGATCAGTTGTTGAATATACAGCGCCCTCTTTGGTCCATTGTTAAAATACATGATTTTATAAATAAGACATATGTTGTCATGAATTGAAATGTTCACACTGAAAAATTTAGTGACAAAGATTTTATTTTTGGTGAGACCACTGCATAATATAGACAGAAAACTTTGTATTTTGGAGTGTCTATTGCATGCATGTGTTACATCCACCCACTTTTCAACTATTTAAAGCTTGCAAGTGCTCAACACACACTGTGACCGGCAGGAAATGTGGACATTTATGGCTTTAGTTGGTTGACATCATCTGCTGATGCACAACAGAGAACCTTAGGTTGATGAAAATCCAAGCTATTTCTGAAAGCAAAAAATCAAAAGTGAGGTATGAGAGAAGCAGTAAAGCAATACGGGCCTTGCAAGATAATCTCCTACAAAAATCTCTGACTCTGTCCTTGGGCAGTGGGGCCAATCAGCTGCCATGGTGCAGGCATGCTGACGTAAACCCAAAAGTGTCACCAACATTTGCTGGAATCAAGATGATGACCCATTTCTATACAAAGTTCAGTGTGTGTTTGAAGAATATTACAACAAATTTTCTAACAGTCAATTTTATCCACATTGCTAGTTTGGCAAGAAGAGCATATTTTGCCATGTTTATAGTGGGATGTGTCCACACATATGAATACAGTATTACTCTGCTTGTAAGGTCCATCCATCCAAAGGCTAGTACTCTTTCACGACCACTATTTCTGTGCAGAAAGTGTGACATTGCCATTAAATTGCACCCATCGAGAGAGGCCACCCCTCTTGTAAGGCCACATTTGGGTTATCTTATGAGAGGGGGACCACTGTACTAGCTTATTTAACCTTTTCCCCCTTAAACCAGCCAAAACTGGCTGGTGGTCAAATGTCTGCTTCAGGTTTTTCAACTGATTTCAACAGCAATGAAAAATAATTTGACTGAGAATTGAAGATGAGACTTGTCAAGACAACATGACCCAGGTCAACAGGTTTCCTTGGCATGGGTTGGGCACTTAAACCCATGCCCAGGAAAGCTGTTGACTCAGTCTTAATTCAAAGGGGAAAGGGTTAATGAAATGGGCCAAAGCAGCTCTGCAGTTAATATGAATGTTGCACATTAATGAGGCTATTGTTCTTCCAGATCACATATTCCCAAGGCAGCACCACTTATGATGATGTTTTCAACAGATTTAAGAATTGGTGAAATTTGTGTTAGGGATTTGAAATAAAGACACCAGATGTAATCACAAATTAAAAATTAATGTACACTGGATGCATATGTGCCTTAAGACTGACAATATGGAAGAGAACTGGACCATTGGCAGCTAGGTTTATTAAGATGCTGGGAGCAATATATTGATCTTCACAGGCTGCCATCTGGGAGGGGGAGGGTAGAGAGAGTGCCAGACAAAGATTGTTGGCCTGGCAGCTGGGCCCAGCCATGCAGAAACATTAAGCAGGTAAGCCAATGAGACAGGGTCCTTGAGCCAGGCTTGGCCCAATGCTGTATTGCCTGCAGAGCTGTGAGGACATGCAGGGCTGGCGCCTGATGGAGGACTTGTCAGGCTCCATGCTACAAATCAATGTTGCACTTCTGTCCGTTTGGTTAGGAGATATTTGAGCTTTCAAAGAATTGGGCATTTCCTGCACAGAAAGCAGCACTTGCCACATACTTGCCTGCCATACTGATTAGATATTGCCTCAGCCCTCTTAGCTGCTTGGTAATGCCTTGTGCTGGACTCTCCTTGCTGCCAAGGCCATACATTGGTGTAGGTGTTATTCTTTATACTATGTTTTACCAGTAAGTCCAGTGAGAAGATGCTGAAATATTTCCTGGCTTGCTTTCCTGAATGCGTGCACAGCAAATATAAGGCTTAACTCATTCTATACTATGGTGACAGGCCTTGGTCAGTGGTTCTGGCACTGCTTGGCAAGTCATGCTGCAGCTGCCCTTGCGGCAGCTTCAGCATGACTTGCCAGGCAGTGCCAGAACCACTGACTTTAGACTATAGGCATGTTGGTACTTAAACAAAAGCTCTTTTCGTGAAGAATTTAAATATGCAATTTTTGTCTTAAATCTAGGCAAATATACGGAAAAACTAGGGACTGGTATGGATGAGTTAATTACTGAACTAGTCCACAACTACAGTTCTGTGATGCCATTGGTCAGTTTTAAGGTAAACTAATAATATTGCATGTAGTGAATATACAGAAAGGTAAGGGGTCAAATTAATGATACAAAATCAACATCACAGCTATAGTCTGAAATTAGCAATTCAATTGATGTGATTAATTGCTTTATGGTGGTTTTACAGTAAACTTTTGAGATCTGTTGTATGTACAATTAATGTATTATTACAGTCCATTTTATATGAGAAGAGTAGTTGTAATTAGGTAATTACACATATATGGATCATATCTAAACATTAAACCTGAATAAACATGTGAACATTTGTAATGTTAATTTATCAAGTACATGTAGGTGAACCCTTGAGTTCATACAGTGGCCACTATATCGTTAGAAGATACACAACTAATCTGTCATTTTAAAGGAGGGCAACTTGATAGTCAGTCTGATCATGTAGATTTAGTGCAAGCGGGCTAGGTTTGCATCCGATGTATATGTAGGGTGGTCCACATGAGAGATCTATAGAGCTGACAAAGTTAGGCAGAGCTACAGATGATCAAAAGAAGCCACCTCGATCTACAGAACTGTCATGCAAGTGAATATGAGAACAGCATGGCATAATGACATACGGACTTCAATGGCATTATGACATGGGGTTGTGATTCAGCAGAGAGCAAATGTGTCACTGACTGCTTGCAAACACAAGCAGCCGCGAGGCTGTAGTGCATTTGCTGGACTGGCTGCCTGTGACACCTTGTTTGCCCATGTCCACTGGCTGCAGGAAGACCCCAGACAGGCAAGGCTCTTGTTAGCGTTTGTGTGGAACTGCAGCAGATGCAGTCTGTTTGATCTAACAAGATTTAGTACCAATATTTCTTCAATTGCTTTCCTCCTTGTAAAGTGCTTGTTTGCTTTGCATGGTGAAGTCTCTTACACATACTGTGGGCATGTCCATTGAGTGTCGAGTGCCACAGACTTGGCAGTGCTGGTGGTGCTAATGCTAGGAAGTTCAAAGGCAGAAGAAAATAAATCACTTTTTTAAAGTCTGTATACATATTTTGCCTGGACATGATCTGATCAGATTTTGTCCGTGCTGAAATTCAAAGACGGAGAAATTGATTGAAGGAACCATTGTAAAGAAAGCCAGGTAACCAATATACCTGTGGCTGCTGTATTGTCATGATGTCCTCTTATATCTGGAGGTGCCCTGGGTTTTTTTTTTTATTTCTGCAAGTGAGTATGGAAATCTCCCACAGTTTCCCAACTTTCTTGCTTTTGAATACTGTGTCTGGGTCCTTAACCATGATTTGCATTTTGTCTTTGAGAGAGATTGGAACATGTCTGCTAAAGGCAGTTGCCTGGTTCATGGATCTTTCGAGATGCTCCCTGGTCCCCCCCCCCCCACTGATCCATGTGGTGGTCATAGTGTACATGCATGGCTAATCTAAGCCCTGCTGGACCTTTTCTTGCCTTTTCTTCTGAATGCTCTTGATGGTGAAAGGTGATAGGGTTTTTCATGCATGAATAGACAACTTGGGTAATTCACTGAAAGAGACCTTGTCGAGTTGAATATCGGAGAAAATATATAAGGTTGCTTTGACCAAGGATATCCGTGGTGACAACATCATCGAGGAAGCAAAGGGTTTAGCTGGCCATTACATCTGTATCTGTCTGCATGGAACATTGGTGGCTGTGAAAATATATGTTGAAAAGCTGCTACACCAGTACAGAGGACATCCATATGTAGATACCAGTGTGTTCCATACACAACATAAACTTTCTGCCAATATAGAAGGAAACTTTTTTTTTGGGGGGGAGGGGTGTCAAACACACAGATTCTATTATCCCTTGAGTTTTTTCAAGTGCCATGGTTGCTGTGTATAAAAATGAAAGCAAAGTCTCCTGTTTTTTAAATTTGCTTCAAATCCATGAACTTGATCATTTCTCCAATGTCCTGGTCTCTGATACTTGAGAGCTCTTTTGTCCATGCTCTCTGACAATAGAAACATCACCTGTTATGCCTATGTGACCAGCCACTTTACTTTATGGTGTCACTGACTGACCTCATTACATTTGTCCATGGGGCTCTTGTGTACTGTGGAAATTAGAAAGATTTAAAATGGAGCGTCTCCTCAGTGGCGTCTCTGAGCACCAAAGTGAGCTTCATATGTAGACATGTACACATACATTCTCAGGTCATACAATCTGAAATGAAATCTTCAATACAAATTCTCAATAAAAGTGACCAGGATGTGAAAAAGTAATTAAAAGTGCATGAAATCACGCAGTAGAATGAAACCACAATCAGCACAAGGGGTTTCTCCCATTTCAGGTGTACTCTTTGGTTGTGGTACATTCTGTCCCCAAACAACATCAAACATTGCCAGAAAAGAAGAATCTATATATCAGAAGGAAAATGTGAAACAAGGGCTTTGATCTGAGGTGAGTAGCAATTGCAGTAGAATATTGTGAGACTTGCAGGTACAATGGGAACCAAAAGGAAGCAATGAACCTATTAATTATTTTTTTTATAGTGTGTCTGTGATATATTTTGGGTATGTGCTTGATCTACTCCACTAAAGTGTATCCATCCACTGGCCACCATTATTCTGTGCCAAAAGATGTGCTGTTTGAAAGCGTCTGTATTTCCATGAATAAAATCAAATCGTGGTGGTCAAATGAGGCTGGCAGCATATAGTGTGTAACCTAAATATAGGCAATGAATATATTATCAAACAGACTGGTATATATTAAACCAGCCAGCACTGAATTCATACTAATTAACCCAGTCCATACCAGTGATAGATGTTATTCTAAACTTGCATTACACTGAAATCACACATTCAAATTTCAAAGAGCAATTCTTTCATTTGAGGTACGTGTTGCAAGACATGCTGAATCTGAAGTCATCAGTGACTCTTTTAACATAGTAGAATTAGTTAACATAATGATGCAGCCAGCCAGTTTTATGGTGAAAATCTAAACAGCATTAACACTTTTACCTTTCAGATGAAGCATATGGTACCAATATCATAGAGAAGGAGTTCCAACCGAGTCACTGGATGTAGAGCTCAGAGTGTTAGACGTCAAAGTGAGAGCCAGTGTTCGCTATCAAAGGTATGTTGCGAATAGTGTCATTGCAGATGGCAAGCTTTATCATATATGTGGTTACTTGTTATTGTTTTGAATTTATGTATTGACTGGTGTACGTAAGCATTGATGACACAACCATCAGCATGCTGGTGTGTTGGTCCAAGTAGGAAGTACGTATGTCGCTCCATTACTCAATTATACATATTTATGTATTGTAGAAAGATTTGAAATGAAGGCCAATTAATTTGCCTAACGAAGCTGAAAAGTGGTCCAAATTGTGATGACGTAGTACTCAGCACTGTACATATGGTAAAGTTTCATGTTGTGTGAGAGAGACCTATGATGCATTGCCTTATCATCAAGAGGCAGTGTGCAGTATGAATGAGGAATTTAAATGAGTTTTATTGTGGGATATGGTGGGAGGCAGTTGATATTATGTAGTTGGTCATTCTCTGTTGCAGTGTAACAGAGACCTATGATACAGTCCCATATTATGAGAAATTTTAATGAGTTTTATTGTCGGGGTAATGTGGGAAGCAGTTGATATTATGCAGCTGGTCAATTTTGATGATGAAAAGACCTGCATGACTCATCTGTTTTTTCATTATATTTATTACATGGCCGGGTGAAAAATATATTGCTTAGATGCCAGTGTTATGAAAAACATGATACTATGGCATATAATTCAACCATACAGATTATATTTTTATACTGAAATAAGACACAAATAAAACCTTGAGATTGTTTACTTTTGGCCATACAAACTTTTTTTCCTTTAATCAAAATCAGACTTTGTTTACATGGTAACAGAGTTAGGCTGTCTATTTTATTCTGTGTACTGCTCTATATAGCCCATTCTCTGTTGAGTACTCATTGACCAATAAGCAAGAACCACAGCACAACCATCAGGTGTAAGCGCAAGTCAAAAGCTATTCAGGGCCAAAATAAAGACAACAGGGCCTAACTTTTGAACATGTCAGGACTTCCATGGTTTTATTGATTCTGTTTGTTCTATTTTGGTACACATACCATTGTGGGATGGCCTAATACTATAATAACCCCATCATGTAATCAGATGTTGATGTGAGGGAGAATGTGTATCGTTAGCAGATGACTACGTCAGCACTGACATCAGCGGCATTAGTGAAATTTGATACTCTCACCATGAACCTCTCTGCCAAATTGGATGATGATTACCCACATTCTTGCATAAAGTCTATTAACAATTTATATCAATGTCATGAGTTTGTATTTTTAGAATGTTATGAAAGAGCATGGCTGTATTGAACATGAATGACTGAATTGAGTGTCACCGGAAGTTGAACACTGAAGAAAGTCTGACTACAGTCATAGGGATGTTTATATCATGTTTATATGATAAATGTTTTTGTCATGCACACATCCATTGGTGTAAAAGATTTATTCCCATGGAACAACTTGAGCTTTTATAAGATGCCATATTGGAAGCAGAATTAAGGTTTGACAACCTGTAACTAAACTAATTTTTGTAGCATTAATATTCTTATTTTTTGTAGTCATAATGTCTGTTGTCATTCAAGAATGTTGTAAATTGTTCAACCAATGTTTGAATAAGTACATTGACAGCATGCTCACAGGTACACTGTGTCTTTTCATAGTTTAGAATTTCAAATGCCAAGTCTTTGAGTAATGTCCATGTTCCGCATTACCTGCAAGGCAGATCAAGTTCCATGTAGCAAAGTAGACAAAATAAGCAGCTTGGGTCTGCTTTGGAGGCAATGTTCCACACCAAGGGAAGTTCTTGTTTCTGGGAACTGTGAAGGAACCTTCAGCAGATAGTTTCTGGGGCCAGGTAGTGTCTTGTGGGTGGAGGTGACATCATATCACTGTGTATAATGGTTGAGTCCTGCTGTGGCCGGCTATGGCAGCATCTCCAGTGTTACTATCACATGCGGTAACCAGTTTCCCAGACTCTCTGTGCTGTGACTTATATTGGCACAAACTCACAAACATCAACCACAGTTTTTTTCCAGTACTTGAACTCATCAGTTTTGTTTTTTTGTACAAGTGCCTGGTTGTGAAGTCGCCGCAGCATTTCAGTGGCCGCGACTTCCCAGTCTGTCTTTAGGGCCAGTACTTTTCCGCGATCGCGGAAAACGGACGGAATTCACGGAATCTATGATCTCAAACGGAATTTATGATTTGGAACGGAAATCGGCAAATGCCACGGAAATTATGCGGAATTTGTGAATTTTGCCTCTCAAATAATTCAAAATCACCACATATGTCATCGCATAAAGCAAAACACACGGACTTGGATCCAAATTTGACGAGTCAGCGGCGTTATCGATACCACGTGGAGCAAATTTAACGACAGGCCGGACACCTGCGCTATAGACCCCATTGCTACCATATCCATTCATTTGCATGGCATATAGATATAACGCGCAACAGAGGTACAATGATAATAGCGCCGTCTGTAGGTGGAGGCTGTCAACGTACATAGTAAACAATATGGAGTCACTTTGCCGTTCGTCGATGGATCAACATTTTCCAGAGGCGATAAGATCAACTGTTTTTTCCTTTTTTTATTGACCAGTGCTAAAATCGTGCCCTAGAATTAGTGAAACGGAAATGAAACGGAATTTGTAGTTTCCCAAAACGGAAAAACACTCATTTTGAAACGGAAAAATACAGGCCCTATGTCTTGGTCTTTGCATGGAGGACGTTGCGTGTAAAAGTCCTGCAAACGTGTCATCTGAAAGCATGGCCTTAGGGGAATCACCATCAATTGTTGGAGCAAATTGGGAAGTACTTTGCTGTGGTTCTGATGAGAGCTTATAAGGCTGCACATTTTTGTTCCATTGTGTAAAATCAATTTGCACTCCTTGGCAAAACCCACCACCACCATCTTCTCTTTAGCCTGACCTGAGGGGAGAGATTACCAACTGATGAGTACAGTCTGCCATATGGCTGGCTACCAAGTTCAGTGACCTGGTCCTCTGACACACAAATTGCAAAGAGAAGAAAGTATGTCAAGCAACATATGAGACCTAGCTGGCTGGTAAACAAAAAGGCCAACTGATGAAAGTAAGGCAGGTGATATCAGATTGCTTTCTAGGTGCCTCCAGTTTCCTTTGACAGAGACATATTCCTACAAGCTTCCTGCTGCATTTTGGAGGCCTGGTTTGACTGTCTTGTGAAAAAGAGTCCATGAACTGTTAAAACACTGTGGTCTTTTATCTTGGAAGGGCACCAAGTTTGACATCAGGTGGTGTTGGATATGTACAGTGTATATTATGTAGCATGGGGCTACCCAACACAGCTCTACCGACCACACTAGAGAAAGTCTGAGCTCTAGATCATTCCACAATGCAGGACCACACCAGGTAGCCAGAACAGAGAACCAAACAAGCTGTTCCTAATCACAAAATTTCATCCAACAATACCACCCCTGAAGAACATCATCCAGAACAATTGGGGCACCATTTCAGCCTCATACTTGGGACAGGTGTACCTAAGGCTGCAGGTGTAACTTGCGGCATACCATGTGGCACACCCCTGGGGCACACCTCAGCATGTGGTACAGGTGGACCCTTTTTCCAGTAACATGTGCCAACCCAATCCAAGCTAACGCATGACTCCTGGTATCAACACACATTACTGACATGCAGCCGCACAATACAAGAAGTTACAATTGTCAGTTCTCCAGAAGTATAGTACTGCAGCACTTACATTTTCAGTTCCTGAAGAGCCCCAATTGGGCGAAACCGGTCTAACTTTTCACTCTGCACTTCACAGAGTCTTGCCCCCGTTTTGTGTCTTTTATTGGATATATCTTAACCAAGTTGTATGTATTAAGATTTAGTACCGAGTTTGTTATTTATCATGGGCCGTATCTGCCTTGCCAGTTTAAAATTTTCAGCACGAACCATGAGGTAATGGGCATACTATGGACAAAAACAATAATGTAGACATTGTAATTATAGTGGTCATGATAACCCTTGGGACGTGGGATCACTAGGTGTATGAGATGATCTAATATAATTGGGAATCTTCCCTCCAAATTTCAGATTGTCAAAACACTTTTAACATGCAAGTATGTAAAGTGATAACATGTTGCCATTGTAAAACATATGGAATACAGGGAGATAGCAATAGTCCTCTAGCCACTGATAACTGATTGTGTCAAAAGTCAGTATGGATAATTTGTCAAGAATATTACTTAATTTCTTTGAAAATCAAAATATCTAACAAAATATCGAGAAATCTGTAAAATGGGCATTGGAGATCCATATTTTTCTGAGTCAGGCACAGTACTAGCAATGCAGTGACATAATACAGACCTGGCCATCTTTGAAGTATATAATTCAGGAAAGTAAGATTTTATGTATTTATTCATATATGGTGGCTGAAAGTTTTAATATGGCCCCTTTTATTTACATGTACTTTAAATTATAACTTTTGGAAATAAAATTGCAGAAGTGAAGCATGTCAGGTTCTAGTCTGATTGCCAGCCATCTTTAAATTATGCAAATGAGTTGATTCCCATTGGTTTGAATTGGCTGAGTTTTTTTTTTTTTTTGTTTGTTTGTTTTTTGTTTTTTGTTTTTTTGTTTTTTTGCATGCTCAGTACTACAATATGAAAGCTTGACAAGCAAAAGTTGGTTGTTACACTAAACATCCAGAGTCAGCCAATTTTTAGTCAATTTCTACATGGCTGTCAACAGGTATCCTAGGCTCACAAATGTAACTACATGTACCTATATCATTCTTAATTTTTAAAAAATATATACATATAACATTTATGACTCTGGGCCATTTTCAGATGGGAGAAAGTTGTGTGCCAGAAAATGAAAATCAGGTTACCTAGGGATAATATCAGGGCATGTCCCCATTGCTTTGCACACTTTCTTGGCAAAAGTTGTCATAAATCGATGTGTTGGGTTCTTGATCTCATGCTGTAAATCTACTTATTTTCACTTGTATAAAGTTTGACCGTTCTTTAACATCAGGCATTTAACTGAAGTTTCAGTTTCACTATTTTGGATGTGTATTATTAACATGATGTTGAAGTACTGTTTCATGGTGAGTGAAAATAAAGATACAGACAAATAAAGTGAATGTACATGTACAGTATTTTGGTGAATGATGCTCAACTGTGTTCAGTCATTCTACCACAGAATACAACCACATCTGGGTAAATTATGCAAACAGGTGCAGTGCTGCATCTTAACCTCCCACCAAAAAAAAAAAAAACAAAAACAAAAACAAAAAAAAAAAAAAAGAAAAAAAAAAAAAAAAAGAAAAAAAAAAAAAACAAACCACCACCTCCAACAACAAAAAACACCCCACCAAAAAAATAACCCCACACGCAATCCAATATCTCTGCACTTCATATTGTATCCAAAGTCATCAACAGATGAGTTTCCAAAACCTTGGAATCGGAAGCATCTTAACCTCCCACCAAAAAAACAAAAAAACAAAAACAAAAAAAACAAAACAAAACAAAAAAAACAAACAAACCACCACCTCCAACAACAAAAAACACCCCACCAAAAAAATAACCCCACACGCAATCCAATATCTCTGCACTTCATATTGTATCCAAAGTCATCAACAGATGAGTTTCCAAAACCTTGGAATAGGAAACACAGTATTTATACTGTATAAAGGTCTTTGTGTACATAACAGTCATTCTTGTGCTACAGCAGTAAGGCCCAATTGGCTTCATTCAGGAGAGGTTTTACGTCCAATGGTCCCTTCTACAGTGAACATATATATGCTATATACTTAATTTTGAGTTACACCAGATAGTGTCCACAGTCGACCCAAATATACTCAGCCAAGTTGCTAAATTTGCAGGTTATTAGATAGTTTTTAACCATTCTCTTGATCACTTACAGCACTTTCTTCTATTAACAGCATAAAAATTGATATTTTAGCTACAGAGATAGAAGCTAACTTTATACAAGCAGCAAGTGGCAATTAGTAAACATACCATCTTAAGAATGTGATACCGTGGCTAAAGAATTGTGTCGTAATGGTTGGATCCTGTAAAGAAATACCTCACACATGCTGTCATGGCACTCATGAAACCATGGGCTATCGGCTACTTACAATGTAGGGAGTGGTCGCTGTACATGTGCTGCTGTGGCGCTGGCTGGCTCAGGGCTGATTGCTATTGTCACCAGGTGCTAGTGTTTGTCTGTCGATACATAGGTGATCATGTAAGCAGGTTGCTCTGCGTGATGAAGCTGAGTAGGCAGGTGGGCCATTGAACTGCTTACTTTTGATACAATCAATAAGAAAGCATGAAAAAAAAATTTTGCTCAATAGCTCTTGTGATGTCAAATGTTATTTTTAGCACCTACGTGTTTGTCAGAACGTACATGCAGAAGGATAACTGTTTCCTGTTCATATTGCACAGACTCAGTCACACCCTAAATTGAGGAGGGCATAGAGGGTAATTACTGAAGTTACATGAAGGCTGTACTATCTTGTCCTCAAAACACAGTCAAAAGTCGATTTAACTGACTCCATCAAAGGAGACAACCGAAAAGTCTGTAATTCATCCTTTGGTAAATTGATGCTTAATAATTAGTGTTTTTGAGTTTAAAAAGACGTAACAGAAGTCTGTAAAATTGAAATGTCCACCAAATTGGGTGTCTGTTAAATTGACTTCCTACTGTATAAACATGTATTGTATTATCATAAATTTCCCTTGGGAATGTTTTTTATTGATGAGTTTCATTTATGAATATTTGACTTAGGGATTTTTTTTCCCGAGTAGGTGTTTAAATCCAACTAATGCATATCTTGGAAGATAAAATTTTTGAAATTATGTTTTGGGCCAATTGAATAAATGAAATGTTTGGCAATATAAATCAGTTACAAAATACTAAAAAGCAGTGCACTGGGCCTTTGGCCTCCACTAAATAGGGTGCAGTGGGCCTTTGGCCTCCACTAAATAGGGACATGTTTCATGTCCTCACAGTAGATGTACATATGTTCACAAATTGTCCTGGCTACTGAAGCTGACTCTTACACTTACATTACATTTATGGCATAACATTAAAGATTTGAAGTCTTCTTTGCTTTAGTATACATTTATAATGAGAAACTATGTGATTTTTCAGTTGTTTTTACTTGTTCGTTTTTTTTTTTCTTTTTTTCTTTTTTCGGTCCTGTAAAACATAGGGAAGAAGTAAATTCAACAAAACTGCTTTGTGATGATGAAAAATCTCCAATGTATGCATGTTCCATACAAAAAAGTTAAAATCCCGAATATGGTACTGATGTGTGGGACTGAAAAGTTTTGTAAAGAACAATAAGTTCTCCTTAGAAAAAGCACCCCTTGCCCACAGACAGGTCTATATGAAGAAGATGGTCTGTGATGAACTGGATCTGAGATTCATAATCTGGATTCCTCGGTACATTAATTCTCAGGGAACCATATTGAAATGGTGCCAGGCTTGGTTTTTGTTTCATATGTAATTTGTGTGGAAGAAAGTGAGTTGACTTATGACTGTCAAACCTAGCCTTTTGAACTATCTAAAGGAAATGCTATTTAAAATTAACCAATAAAATCCTTGCCTCACAGTTGCTCGCACTTCAAACAATGTCTTCAACCACAGTAAGCTCAATGGAATGCCCTTTCAGATCAGAGTAAAGTTATGTTGTGACATGGTAAGTGAACATCCATGATGGAAGGAAATGTGAATAGGAAATCAAGCTAATAGAAATTGAAGACAAGCAGTTCCCACAGGAAACTTAGCCCTGCAATTAGAAATAATACTCTTAATTGTTTCTTAATGCACGTCCTAGGACCAGGCACAAGTATTTGTGCTTGTGAGGAGAGAAGTTGAGTGCAGACAGATGATAAAATTACAGATTACATGTAGGCATGTAGTGTCTTTTTTTTCCCTAAAGGTAAGAATCTTTAAAGGGATGAAAAATAATCCAGTAACCAGAAGGTAAATGTTGGAAGAAAGTGACAGGTATTTATTAACAGCTTCACCTCCCTAGGCATAACAATTTAAAAGCTGGTTTAAAAACCGGTTTTTAAAAAACTTATAAGTATTTCGCAAGGTTGTTTTGCAGATGTGGGAAGAAATTGACAGGTATTTATCAACATCTTCACCTCCCTATAGCTAGGCATAACAATTTAAAAGCTGGTTTATAAACAGGTTTTTAAAAAACTTATAAGTATTTCGCAAGGTTGTTTTGCACAAGGCTGGTCACCACCTGGCATGGTGACAAATACTCTAACATGTACAGTGTATTAACAGAAATCTGTAGAACCGGGAATGTTTGCAGTACAATGTACTCTGATGTACATACAAGCTTTGATGATCTTCTATGTCCTTGTGTGTGCCCACTGTGTTCATTTATGATCTTCCATGTCCTTGTGTGTGCCCACTGTGTTCATGTATGATCTTCCATGTCCTTGTGTGTGCCAACTGTGTTCATTTATGATCTTTCATGTCCTTGTGCATGCCCGCTGTGTTCATTTATGATCTTCTATGTCCTTGTGTGTGCCCACTGTGTTCATTTATGATCTTCCATGTCCTTGTGTGTGCCAACTGTATTCATTTATGATCTTTCATGTCCTTGTGTGTGCCCACTGTGTTCATTTATGATCTTCTATATCCTTGTGTGTGCTCACTGTGTTCATTTATGATCTTCCGTGTCCTTGTGTGTGCCCACTGTGTTCATTTATGATCTTCTATGTCCTTGTGTGCGCTCACTGTGCTCATTTATGATCTTCCATGTCCTTGTGTGTGCCAACTGTGTTCATTTATGATCTTTCATGCCCTTGTGTGTGCCCACTGTGTTCATGTATGATCATCCGGGTCCTTGTGTGTCCCCTCTGTGTGTATGATCTTACATGTCCTTGTGTGTGCCCACTGTGTTCATGTATGATCATCCGGGTCCTTGTGTGTGCCATCTGTGTGTATGATCTTCCATGTCCTTGTGTGTGCCCACTGTGTTCATGTATGATCTTCTGGGTCCTTGTGTGCCCTCTGTGTGTATGATCTTCCATGTCCTTGTGTGTGCCCACTGTGTTCAGGACAGGCCCTCAACAAGATTTAACATGCAGCAAACTGCATTGTAATTTACTTGGACCCATTGTAGTTACACAGCAGTAGAAAGTTGTATTTGCAGCAGAAAATTTGTGTATTTGCCATGGACCTCTCAGTAGATAGTAAGGTAGCACTACACTCTATTACCAAGTGACAAACTGGGAAAGGTGTGACATTGTACAAAGTATATACTCACTGTTGTGTCATAAATAGTTGATACATATACATATACATATACATATACATATACATATACATATACATATACATACAGACACTTACCAGTGTGTGAAGCTATTAAGTGATGGACATGTATACATACTTCTATTAAGCATGTTAATATATGGATTCTTGAGCAAGGAATCATGAACCATTCCACGTGTATTTCCACCTTGTTACGAGACACTCTTACTTGGGCAGTATATGTACAGTATATATAGTGAGAGGAACCACTGCAGGAGCGTCAGCAGAAAAAAAAGGTAAAAGGGATCAACCCTCACAAGGCAATACTTAGGGACATTACAGACAATTAACCTTGTCCTACATAGAGCAGTCACACTCAGTGAGTACTGGTTAGAGGACATCCAGTGACTGAGAGTGCAGCAAGACAGCTGATGGCTGAGCGGTTGGCACACGTGGGTTGTGTCCGCTGCCATTGTTGGCATCCACAATGAAGCTAGTCGGCCAGTTCTCTTATTAATCTGTCAAAGCATATTACTAAGGGTACAGTAATCTGCTTTGCAGTTTCTGTGCAAAGGTCAATCCTCATGAAAAAAAAAATCATGTTGTGATGCAGAAGATATTACCTTCCTTTCATACATAGTCAAGTTCCTTTTATAATTTTTTGCAGTTTCCAATACATGAAATGCATCAATTTGCCATGTGAATGATGTACGTGTATATCATTGCCAGTGGTTGATTTTCTGTGAGCTGTATGTTGAGGTAGTTGTAGTAGTTGGGGGTGTATTTTTTTAATGTATTCTGTCACGTTGCCAAATGCCCAGTTTGATTTTTCAGAGCAATCACTTTGTGGAAGAGACATGCCCTTATAGGGAATCACAACACATTTTTTTATTTTTTATTTTTTTTTTTTGTGAAAGAACTACTTTGTTGGAGGGGTCAAAAAAACACTTGCCAGGCAGTTTTTAATCATCAAGCACAGACATGTTTACACCTGCACATAAACCGGTGTTGAAAGCCAGGATAATTATCAGAACCTGTCAGTGATAGATTGTGTAAATAAACATAGCATGGACAAAATGTTACATGTATAATTGTGAATTACTGTGTTGTGTTTTTCTGACTTGTGAGATTATGTTAATGAGCTATAAAGCATGAGTGCCCCCCCCCCCCCAATGCTTTCTGTCAACCAGGTACGAGTATATATTTAAATTTGTTGAGACACTAATAACTGGCCAAAGCATGTAGTGTACAGGCATCTTGGTCTTACATTGGCATATCCAGGCATTCACCAGGGTTCCGTGGTGCATCATAATTAATAGATTTCCCTGAAGCCAGGAATGTGTATGTAAAATCACTGTCCAGAGTGGCTAGCTGCCGTGAAGTTTGAAATTCTCATCTGGTATAAAACAGCAACATTGACAATTTGAGAGTTTTTCCGAGGAGGTTTGTGTGGGGGACATACATCGTATCTCCAAAAGCTATTTCAGGCTTTCAAGAAGAAGAAATGAACTAGGCAGAGTTAATCTCTGAAGCAATTTCTGTGCTGAAAGAAGATAGGGGAAGAAAACAACCAGTGTGCCACTTACCCTTTAGGAGAAAGCAAGGCAGCTTTTATGCAATCCAGCCAGTACATGTAATCCTTGACTTCACATACTTGATTTAAGTGCTTAAGCTGGTAGTTGGCTCATTGTGGGCGGGACAAAAACAAGTGGCCATGCAATATAGCATGCCAGCCGCTTCCAGTGCCAGTGGTGTCACCTCTCTGCTGGCTTCCCATTCAGGCTTTCACAGAAAGTCAAACAAAAGATCACTTAATAGCCTGATAGGAAAGCACACAACTTGGGCATTACAGCATGCCAGTGTCCTGTGCCCACGGAGCTTGTGTTATCTTGGGGATGCTACCAAGGTTGCCTGGCCCAGCCCTGTTCAGCCTGGTCAGCTCAGCAACTGACAGCATGGACTCCAGCACGTATTGGCTACAATTGCAGTCAATTTGTGGATCAATGAAGGCCATTTGCACTGTGTATTTCACATCAATGGCCACCCTCATCCAGCCCCAGTTATTGCCTATATCCCTTGACTACCTGTACTGGCCAGGGCCAGGCAGACATCACAGTGTGGGCCTTATAGAGCACACATGAATGAGAGGTAGAGCCATTCATCCGCATAACCAGTCAAGGAAGGCTTCTGTTGTTAAACTCACCAATTTATGCTTGGTAGTGATCAATATGTGGGAGCAACATGGGCTGTAGTGGTATGTACTGTCAAAATAATATGGGCATAAGAGATCAGTAATTATACTGCTATTATATCCCTGTGGATTCAGATGAGAAGTGGTCATTGAGCATGAGTATGATTGGCTAGACCCATTCCCTCAGGGTTAGAGATAATATATACTGGATCTGATCCATTATTAAACCTATTTGTTATAGTGTCTCTGATGTACCGGTACAAGCCACTCCCTTTGTAACCCTTCTAAAATTGCTAGGTGGTTTGAGCTAATTTTAACTCTCGTGGCTTGCCAGGATAGTAAATCACAAGTAAAAGTAAATTGAATGGTTGAGATCGATAGTTTTGTAGATGTGTGGCAGCTGCCACTAGGCAGATATACCACACAGCCTCCAGTGTCTTTGTGGTGTGGCCCTTGTACACCACACAGCGCCCAGTGTCTTTCTTGTGTGGTCCTGGTACACCACACAGCCTCCTGTGTCTTGCTTGTGTGGTCTTGGCACACCACACAGCCTCCTGTGTCTTTCTTGTGTGGTCCTGGTACACCACACAGCCTCCTGTGTCTTTCTTGGGTGGCCCTTATACACCACACAACCCCCAGTGTCTCTCTGGTGTGGCCCTGGTACACCACACAGCCTGCAGTGTCTTTCTGGTGTGGCCCTGGTACACCACACAGCACCCAGTGTCTTTCTGGTGTGGCCCTGGTACACCACACAGCCTCCAGTCTGTCTCTCTGGTGTGGCCTTCTCTACACCACCAGCCTCTACTGTTCTGGTGTGGCCCTGGTACACAACACATCCTCCACTGTCTCTCTGGTGTGGCCCTTACACCACACAGCCTCCACTATCCTTCTGGTGTGGCCCTGCTGCCACAGGCTGTGTGAATAAGCTGATTACCAAGAAGGCCTGGTCTTCATTGGATGCTGGCCTCCACATTTGATTTTGTGCATGTGGCTTGACAGATAAATGGATCTTCTGAGTAACCCTTTTCCACTACTGTAATGAGTGAGGAGGTGTCGTGAGAACCCAACTCATGCCAAGGAACACTGTAGACAGGGTTATGCTGCTGTTGACTGGGGTACGTGTATACTGCTGTTAAAATGGGGTAAGCTGCTGTTGACTGGGGAATGCTGCTGTTAAAATGGGGTAATCTGCTGTTGACTGGGATATGCTGCTGTTAAAATGGGGTAATCTGCTGTTGACTGGGGTATGCTACTGTTAAAATGGGGTAAGCTGCTGTTGACTGGGGTATGCTGCTGTTTAAATGGGTTAAGCTGCTGTTGACTGGGGTATGCTGCTGTTAAAATGGGGTAAGCTGCTGTTGACTGGGGTATGCTGCTGTTGACTGGGGTATGCTGCTGTTTAAATGGGGTAAGCTGCTGTTGACTGGGGTGTGCTGCTGTTAAAATGGGGTAAGCTGCTGTTGACTGGGGTATGCTGCTGTTGACTGGGGTATGCTATATCCTAGTTCTTGCCATCTACGTTGTTCTTTCAAAACATTTTTCATTAATTGTAGAATTAAGCACAACAAAATCACTGAAGCAGACGACAGTTTACATTCAGCCAGTTTTGACTGGTTGGGGTTGGTGGGTGGGGAGGATTAAAAGGATTTACATCTGTTTACCAGCTTCACACTTGCACTGTCCTTCATCTTTTGTAGATTACATGGTATTAGACCTTGTGGTCAAAGAATCATTTGCACCATTGTTAGGAAGTCTGTTGGGTCTGGCCAGCACTTTGGTTGAAGAATTAATGATGCAATAGTTAAATGGTTCCTCCATACACATATGTCATGTGCATACAGGAATAAAGTCAGGTTTCGACTGGTAATGCAATTGCTGCTTGAGTGCATCTTGTGACGTTTGCCTGTAATGCTATGATGACCATATGACATAGACGTATTTCTGAGGTACACTTCACTTAGCACAACAGATATGCCTTGTACATTTATTTAAATTGAGTATTGGAAGCTAGTGAAATATATATGAGTTTGAATTGGGTGTATCCCATGCTGTAGATGTTAAAATATAAGATAAATGCCCACTTAATGCCCTTGCTTCCATACATGAAACATTTTTTCTGACCTTGTAAATGTATAAATATAGAAAGGTGGTTTGAGCTTTATTAATTAATTATAAATGTCTGGCTGATGGCCAATAAGATGACAGCATCACAAGATCGAGAGTTATGGGTGAAAGTCCCCACTGTGTCCAATAAATAGCAGCAACCGATGTTGAGCCATAAAGTACAAATGCCATATGCTGACGTATGCTTCAAAGGTCATGCTTACATATTTTTGGGGGGTGGGGGTGGGGGTGGGGGTGGGGAGCTTCTGCTTGGAGGAAGGTTTACATGTAGCATGTACATTTCATTAAAGCTGCAGTCCTATGTATTTCACAGATGACATGATAGTGATGGATATCACACCTTGGCAAGCATCTGCATACACATTCAGCAATGACTGCATGGGGATTTGCTGCTTGTGGAAGGTAATGGTCCTATGTATATCTTGGATGACATCATGGTCATGGACATCACACCTTGGCAAGCATCTTTATACATCCAGCAATAACTTAACAATGACCTTAAGGGCTTTGCTACTTGTCAAAATTATTGTCTCTTAAAATATTTTTGGGTTTGGTTGCACTGTACCATTGACATGATATCTCTGTGAAGCCCTTTACTGGTCAGATCAGGCTGAGTCCACCGCTATTATGGTAGGCCTGACGTATACAGTGCATGTCATTCATATTAACTGCGGTGCTGCTCTGGCCTGTATTATTTGAGGGAGCACCCAAATATAGCATCAGATTCCTGTATCAAACAGGGCAAACTATGTTGCTGTTCCTAAACTAGCAACTTCGATAAAATTTACTGAGTAAAAGTTATAGTCATGCTGCCCAAGCACATGCAGACATAGCTTGATATGAAAAGGAGTGGTCACACGTTAGGAATAAATAGTTTTTGGACTCCTATAAATGTTAGTAACACCCTTGGTTTACCATCAGTATGCCTGTATCATGGTGCCTGCTTAGTGTCATTGCCTGTTGACAGTGTCTGAGATTTTGGTGGGAAATGAATATGCCTGAGATTTTGGTGGGAAATGGAATATGCAAGACACATATTCTAATTCAAAATAGTGTTATGTTATAAGACAGTTCAGCAGAAACATTGAGGCAGACAAGATTTTAATGCAGCTGTTTTGGATAGTTTGAGTGGGAAAGGTATAAAGCAGGTGCAGGTCATTAGTTCAATTTAGAAATTTTCAAAAGTATGGAAGCCAGATCTCCAGTAGGAGTTCTCAAGGGTAAAAAGGCCCTGAACAAACAGAAAATGTATATGATTTTTCACTCAAAAATACAGTTCCTGCAGTAAAAAGTGGGGGTGGTTACCAGGTGTGCATCTCTCTAAATCCGCTTATGCAGGTGTTAACGTCATTTTGTGGGTGGCTTCTTTTAAGAGACATGGACTTCTTGGAATTTTGGAGTGGTTGACACAGCTTCAACTTATTCCATATCAGATGGTAAATGCCGTGGGCAGTGTTTTTTGGTATTTTTGGTTTAGTTTTTGTGTTTCAAAGTTTTTGTGTGTTTTTAAATTTTTGTTTTTATTATTACATGATTTTTTTTTTTTTTTTTGCATTTGTAGCAAAAGTTGAAACCATACCACATCTGCTCTCAAGGCTGACAACGGAAACAAAAATAAATAAAAACAACAACAAAAACTGACTTGAGAGGCATATTGGTGCTTAAATGAAATTGTCTGTTTTAGGGAATTTGAATAAGCCATCCACACTGGAACACCAGGGACTGATAGGAAATGAGTTAAGGGAGATGTGTACAGCTAGCTTCATGAGTAAAGACTCTTGAGCTCTGCCATCTAATCAGATCTGAAATTGACTTTTGCAAAACACTGCACTGCTGCTTAAAATACAAAGACTGGGGACTACTCTGGGTCCATGTGCCAATAACACATTCTCTATTTGATTGGATCAACTGTAGGAGCTCTCTGTGCTGAGATGGTGGCAATAGATTTTCCTGTCATTTTTTCTGCTGTTATTACATAAGACTGGAGTACAGTTTGTCAGTTATTAGCATCCAGTAAGAACACATGTGTGCAAACTTATTTGCTTCAGTTGCTTTTTTGTTAGGTTTGAAAGTTTATTTTTCAGATTTGTTACCGTAACCGGTGACCCAATATATTATGTCTCCCGGTGGAAGCCGGGGGACATATTGTTTTAGTGCCCGTTTCTTCCGCTTGTTGTTGTTGTTGTTCAGGTTCTTCAACACTTGGTTTCCGTGCGATAAGTCTTGAAGGACTTGACAGAATTTGATGAAAATTGGTAGGATTATGTATCTAGGCAAGACCTAGGTTGGGATTGTGTGTAGGTGACCTTGACGTAACTTTCAAGGTCACAGGGTCACTTATGTGAAATTGGTTTCCGTTCGATAAGTCTTGAAGAACACGATGGAATTTGATGAAACTTGGTAGGATTATGTATCTAGGCAAGACCTAGGTTGGGATTGTATTTGGATGACCTTGAGCGAATTCTCAAGGTCACAGGGTCACATGTGAAATTGGTTTCCGTTCGATAAGTCATGAAGAACAAGATGGAATTTGATGAAACTTGGTAGGATTATGTATCTAGGCAAGACCTAGGTTGGGATTGTATTTGGGTGACCTTGACCTAATTTCAAGGTGCCAGGGTCACTTATGTGAAATTGGTTTCTGTGCGATAAGTCTTGAAGAACTTGATGGAATTTGATGAAACTTGGTAGGATTATGTATCTAGGCAAGACCTAGGTTGGGATTGTATTTGGATGACCTTGAGCAAATTCTCAAGGTCACAGGGTCACTTATGTGGAATTGGTTTCCGTTCGATAAGTCATGAAGAACAGGATGGAGTTTGATGAAACTTGGTAGGATTATGTATCTAGGCAAGACCTAGGTTGGGATTGTATTTGGGTGACCTTGACCTAATTTCAAGGTGCCAGGGTCACATGTGAAATTGGTTTCTGTGCGATAAGTCTTGAAGAACTTGATGGAATTTGATGAAACTTGGTAGGATTATGTATCTAGGCAAGACCTAGGTTGGGATTGTATTTGGATGACCTTGAGCGAATTCTCAAGGTCACAGGGTCACTTATGTGGAATTGGTTTCCGTTCAATAAGTCATGAAGAACAGGATGGAGTTTGATGAAACTTGGTAGGATTATGTATCTTGGCAAGACCAAGGTTGGGATTGTATTTGGATGACCTTGAGCGAATTCTCAAGGTCACAGGGTCACTTATGTGAAATTGGTTTCCGTGCGATAAGTCTTGAAGAACTTGATGGAATTTGATGAAACTTGGTAGGATTATGTATCAAGGTAAGACCAAGGTTGGGATTGTATTTGGGTGACCTTGACCTAATTTTCAAGGTCACAGGGTCATTTATGTGAAATTGGTTTCTCTGCAATAAGTCTTGAAGAACTTGATGAAAATTGCTAGAGTGATGTATCTAGGTGAGAGCTAAAATAGGATTGTAATTTTCCAGCAAACTTGGTCATTTGTAATTTGTTATCACCTGTAGCTTATTCAGAGACGTAAGTGTTCCACCGGGAGACATTTGATTTTCTGTTGGAAAATCAGTTTGTTCTGGTCTTTTCATGTACTCTTAAAGGGACAGGTAAAGTTTGATTATTTTTAGCGTCCAATTAAAACACCAATGAACAACCTTATTGGTCTCTTCTTACGTTAAGTTGACAGTTTTGTTTTTCAGATTTTGGATCTTTGTATAACTACTACTGTAGAGTGCAGAGTCAGCTGAGCAGTGACTTGTCTGTCTTTCACCTCTGTGACATAGCTACTTTCAATTCTCGACCTAGGGAGCAAGTGGAGAGAGTTCCTCTAACGTTGCACAGTGACTTTCTTCACCCCACAATAAGGCAGAAAGTCTATGCCACTATCCATGTGCATCTGTGTCATGTAATGTGATTGATATGGGCGTGGCTTGCTTTGCAATTAATCTATGTAAGGCATGCAGGTCTATATGTTTTTGCATAATTGAACTCATATATGCTGGTAATGTACATGCAGGGCCAAAAATTTGCAAAATTTTGTGAGAATCTATTTGGATTTTTGTCAGTTTTCTTTTTAAAGAAAGACAAGTTTAGGAGAATCTATACGAGAATGGATTCTCGGATTCTCGGATTCTTGCGGAAATTCTGGCCCTGTACATGTACTACCAGAAAGCGGCAGGATAAACTTGTAAATAAGACCTGGACTGGTATAGAATGGCCATTGTAAATTTTGAAAGGTTACTGCTATCCCAACATGCCCAAAATAGGAACTTGTCTTGTATCAGTCGTGACACTCAAGGATTACCCAATTAAACTTTTAGTCACTGGATTTTGTGCATTTGACTCAGTTAAGTGCCCAACCCATACCAAGGAGGAAAACTCTTGATCTAGGGCATGTTTCCTTGATAGATCTAATCTACACAACAGCTCTCATTCCAATTGTTTATCAATGCTGCTGACATTAGGCAAAAAATGAATATTTATGATATTTGATCAGAAATCAGTGTTGTCTGGTCTGTGGGGACTTGCAATAAGCAAGAAGGCACATGTTTTCATGTGTGCTTACTTTAATAAAAGGTTCTGTTCTGAACAAGCCAACTGGTCTGACCAGACCAGACCAGACCTGGCCAAAGTAGTCTTAAAATTAAAACATTTTAAGAGTAAACCAAACAGTTGTATGTTTTAATACATGGTTTTGCTGTTTGTTAGTACATAAAGGGCACATACATTTTACAATAAAATGCAGTAGGTAACTGCCTTTATGACTCCTAGCTGTGTCACTCAAGGTTCACACTAGTGTCAAGTTCAGTAGTAGCTATTCATCAATAAATTATCTTCTGTCCATTTTATTTGGAAATTGTAACCAAACTGGCCAGCATCATACTGACAGTTGGGGTGGGGTGTCTTTCAATCACAGTTGTCATGAACATTAGAAAACAAGTTAAACAATCTGGCAATGTAGATCCAGTTTAAACTTCAAAAGGAGAACTGTTCTTTCTTGAAGAATTATACATTTATCAGGTAAACATAGCGAATCACATATTATGGTAGATGATAAGTACTTTAAGCCTGAAAATGTCATTCTGTTTTTAAATTTTCATATACAATCTATAACATACATCTGTTATACATACATACATACATACATATATATATATATATATATATATATATATATATATATATATATATATATATATATATATATATATATATATATATATATATATATATATATATATATATATGTATATATATGTGTGTGTATATATGTATATATGTGTGTATATATATATGTGTGTGTATATATATGTGTATATATATGTATATATATATATATATATATATATATATATATATATATATATATATATATATATATATATATATATATATATATATATATATATATATATGTATATATATATACATATAAGTGTGTAAAATTTGCTTACACGTTTACCAGTAGGCTTCATTTAGTTATTTTAATACTAATCTTAAACACCCTTCATGGATGTGAAGTATTTTATATACTGTTTTTGTTCAGTTGCCGATGCAAGATATTGAGGTTTCTATATCCAGCTCTGCAGTTATTTTATGTATAGTTTAACATAATTTTAAAAAAATCAGAAATATCAACAGTTTATATTGCCTGCGTAAAGAAAATTTATGTATATGTATAGTCATTGTAGGGTCTAATAGTTAATCAGACATACTGACTTGTTTTTTGAAGCATTTAAAGCTGCAATTGGCTGCCAGTTGTAGAGCAGAATTTCCTAGAAGCATGACAACAGTGGAATGTGGTTAGGTAATTTACAAGATTGTCATACACAAGCATTATGCAGCCTACAAGCCATTATTTAGCTTCAGACATAGAGCCTAATGCTTTTATTCTGTAATAGAAAGATTAAGGATGTGTAAACGGAAAAGTGTTCTTGATTAAAATATTAGCCTGTGGCTTAATTTTTGGTGTTGTCGGCAGTGAAACCAGCCAGCAGCAGAAGTGATGGGTTTCAAAGGCTTTTGAAAGATGGCTCAGAGAAGCGTCAAAACAGACAGATGTGCCTGAACACCAGTTTCGTGTGTAGAGACTTCTGCGGCAGTTCAACCTTCCTTCACGTCCAGTCTCACTATGTTGTCTGTCATGTCAGCTCGTAAAAAGCATGCCTACTGGCGCCAGCGTGTTGAGCTGGCTGGTTGGCAGCCTCATCTTCATGTTCGATTTGTGTTGAGTGGGCATTAATTTTGTATTCGGGCAAACAAACAAAAAAACAAAAAAACTTGGCTTTGACAGCACATTAGTTCGCTTTAAAACCTGAAGCCCTCAGTGAACTATATAGCTGATGAAGCATTTCATAGCTAAATTTGAGTGCATTATGCATGATACCCACCGATGTAAATAAAAGAGCCACGTGTCTGATAATGTCTACAGGTTCGTCAGCTGCTTAATTTTCAACTCATTTTTGCTGTTAGTTGATTGAGCTGCCAGTCAGGAAAAGAGGATAATTATGTTACTGTCATTAAACTTCCTTTATTACTTCCAGCCCATCAGACTCCCGGTTAACTCATTTGCTCCCGCTAAAACCAAAAAGCTTGTTGACCACGGGCCTGCCATTCTGACAGCTCTCGTGTAATTATCACGGAAAATGTTTTTTACTGACGTAAAGAACATAGGTAAAAACATTGAAGCATCAAGGTGAAATTCGATATGTGGGTGTTCTTCACTGGTTTGAGGGAGAGAAGGCATGATGGTACACGCACATCCCTGGAACACTACACAAGGATGAATATTGTGCACTGATTACGGGACACTATTATAACCCAGATTCTACCTGCAATTAATTAAAGTCAGAGGAAAATGACTTAAATGAATGTCAGACATTTAATAAATATTATTTATTTGTCATCTATTTCTCTGGGTTGATTTGACAAGTAATGTGTGGGTGGTATCTGCAATGAGAAGCTAGGGTTATTGAGGTTGACATGAAGTCTCTATATGCTAAGCATCACAAGCCAACTGTTGTCTATACAATCAAAAATTCCTTGATGGGTTGTTGAGAATACAGCCCATTTATTGTAAACCTGGTGGCATTGGTTTGTACCAATAGCTGTAATAACATGAATCACATGATCACCACATAGAATTAATGACCCTCTGAGATTGCAGCATTAGCTGGCCGCACAATCAGACATCTGGCCGACTGTCACAGGGTACGCAAATCCTTTAGCTCTTTCATTATTGGCTGATTTCCACACGTTGTTTATCTCGATTTATGAGGATGGTTGCGTATGTAAATTCATAATACACAGAGCTTTCATTCATGTCATTAGTTTGTGTGCAAATGGGTTAATCATGCCACAGCTGCCATTGTTAGGCAAAAAAAAAAAAAAACGCTAGCCAAGGCAGTATACAATGTGTTAAAGTGAGCCATTTCACTGTGTCCATGGGGGAAACAGTCAAAAGTATAGATTCCAGTATGGTAAGTGGATAAGTCCAGTGCTGAACCAGAGGACGGTCATTGTGAAAATGATAATCACAGTTGATGTACCTGCCTCAAGCCATCCTCAAATTGGTTCACATACATCCGATTAATCAATTCCTGCTTCCTGATGAACATACAGGCAGTGTTAACTTTATTGCCACAATCGGCTGCTTTGAGATGCCTCATATGCATTCTCATTGGGAGAGTTTGAGCATTTGCTTTTAGAATGGTCCTAGTTGATCCTTTTGTAAGATTCTGTCTTTGAAATCAGTCTTTTTCTTTTTTTTTTCATGTGAAAGGTTTGAATTCAGGACGGCAAAGTATGTGATTTTTAGGCCATTATTGCTGGCCAGTTACCTATTCGACACCAATTTGGATTGCTCCGCACATTCACTTTGATTTAAGTCTTTCACGGGTAACACAAGGAAAGTCTGAATTATTATAGGCAAATCTGGATTTAAATTCATCATGAAAAGACTTTTCAGCCAAGTACCAGCTTGAGCATGAACAGTTTTGCAGAAAAAAAATGATGGTCTGGGGTTACAGCTGTCCCCGTCACTGGGAACACTGGGCCCAAAATGTACCCAGGAAGGCTGTTGACTCACTCCACAGCCAGCTCAGATAGAGTTACCCCTTCCAACAAAAATATTTTTGCTGAGATTTGTGTATAAGACCATTCATGATGGCATGCCTAGGTCAGTAGTTATCCTTGGCACTGGTTTGGTGCATTGCACCTAGTCTGAACCGAGGAAAGCTGTTGACTCAGCAACAAGCTGCATAATATGGTGACTTTGTAGCTTGCAAAATGCATAACAACATTTGCAGTACATGTAATTTGTATTCTATGCTACATTATACAATGACTAGATTTTCGTTTCAATTAAAAAAAAACAACAACAATATATTGAACCTATAATTTCAGTTTAAATCTACACTGTACCACATTTTTTTGCATACCATAAATGAATAAATTTATCAATTATGGGCAAATTTCAGGACGAGAAATGTCATAGTGGCGCAGCTCAGTTTTATTACCGTTTTGGGCGTGCTTGAGATTTACACCAGTAATTACAGTTTCAAGGAAGAAGGCATCCCATAATCAAATGTCAGTCTTGCATCAAGCACAAGTGGACAATTGGCCAAATGAGTGTGGACTCTTTCTATGGCCAGTCAATACAAAGGGCACTTGCTGACTGTGGTGTGACAAGTAGCCAGTCTCGTGTGCTGGTTGTTGCTTCCTGCCTGTCTTTTGTCAAAGGTTTGATTGTGCTATATCATCACGCACAGGGCTCCAGTTCTCCATCAGTCCATTAATTGTTGTACTTTTGATATGACGCATGTACCATGGCTATTTTACGTCAGTGCTATTTCTGGTCTCAAAACCCGTCAAGTTGGCTAAAAATAGTTCAGTCATACTGTGCTGAAGGACACCTTTATCTTAATTAATTTCCAACCAGAAGTACAAGGTTGTGTAAACTAGAAATATGAAATCTAAAGGTAAACCTGTGGAGACATATAATAATGAAAGCAATGACATTTTTTGGCCTGGCTTCTGGCACCTGTATTCTGTGGGAATTATGTTCAATGGACTCCACTATCTCAGTACTTCTTGAATTTGCATTAATATTTGGTAATTTTTGTTGATGGCATTTGGATCTCTGTACATCAGTCCTACAGTTAAGCCAATCAAATTGTAATGATACATCAGCATAGTGATTTGGTTACACCACTCATGTAACCATATTCAGAGATGAGGACGTAGGCCTATTTTTTATTTGCTGTAACTACTTACTCATGCGGCTGACATCTCCTTAAAGGCACTAGAACACCTGGTGTGCCAAAAGGGGGCAACAGGCTGGAAGCAGCCAAGCATAGCTTTTGTTACTAGAACAATAGACAGGGCTAAGGTGTGAGTATACCCTAGCTCATTGCTCACCATTATGCCATATAGCATACTGTATTGTGTACTTGCCTCTGTAAGACTCACAACAACAACTCTGTATTATATACCATACAATGCTCCCTCTTTATAACACACCTTCGTTCAAGAAGGTTTTGCTATATAACAGGGTATATCCTGTGGACCCCAACACCAGCATTATAAAAAGGGAGCACTGTATTAATTTGGTTCCCTGTGGGACTCTCGTATTACCACTAAACAGATGAACTAATAAAGTGTACAGTGAATAGAATCCAGCTGAACAATGAATTTTAATTGTGTGCCATGTTTGTCACAGCAACCATTACGCTGGCAGATGGGCCTATCACTCTCCTTGTCAGATTAAGTGGCATAAGTAAACCACCCCAGGGAATAGAACACATACAGAGTCTTACATAGCTGACAGTGACTTACTCTTTTTCTCTGACAATTATGGGATGGCTGTTGGTGGGTTACTCACGAGTGATTTTCCCCACCAACAGTGGTCCCGAGGGAGAGGAAATAGTAATTCGCCGTTCAGGCATGTAAGATTTTATTAAAAGTGACAGGTTAGCTTATGGAGAGAAAAGAGTTCAGACTGCAGAATAGGGAAATGACTACTAGGAAGTGGTTCTGGACAAAAAGACACAAATACAATTTATTCTATGTTTAATTGGGTATTTGCCCCCAAAATGTGACCTAGGCCTACTTTGAGTGCTGGCCTGATGTGCTATGATTGTTTACGTCCATCGTAGTCCTCCCACATCACGTGATGTGGGCTGATAATCACACAGCCTTGTGCACATTACATTTTGTCTTTGTGTGAATGCACTGTGTCATTGCTGTAGACACATCAATAATTAGTTGTAACAGTGTTTAGGTCATGTGATGTACAGTGAGTTACTACTTTTGAATGTTACTCTAGAAAATGATAATTCACCCCCAAACATAGAATAAACATATCATCTACACCCTGCTTGGCCTTTGAAGCACTCTGGATAAGACTTGTACAAGCTTTAAGCATCGTGTAACCATCATGCTAATCCAGGATGGATCTTAAGCTTTGTTTAGCTACCATGGTCTAAGCCCGGGGGGGGGTACTTCCTATACCTTGCTATACGGGTAGGCGCCGCGGAAAAGACCCCCTATTTTCGGTACTTGTCGCTCTCTAAGACCCCCCTTTTTCCCGCTTGTAGCTCTAAAAGACCCCCCTTTTTCGCTTGTCTCACCCAAAGACCCCTGTGTTTTTCAATTCCTGTCTCCAAATTGCCCCAAAATACACCAAATTTTATGTAAAATTTCATTTTTTTTTCAATACAAGCTCCAAAAGACCCCCCATTTTCACATTGGTTCCGCTCCCGTTGGGTCCGGGTTTTGTACGCTCGGTGGAGCCTACCCACCCAAAATTCCGGGGAGTACCCCCCCCGGGGGTCTAAGACAGATCTCTTGCTTTTCTCGTATGCATTGAAGAAGCTTTGATTTACATTTAGACAATACGTGGATGAGAAAGAGTCCTGCAAGCATCCAGGAATGATTGTGTCCCACACCTATAGGTGAGGAATAACTGACCTGGCCCGTTGGGGGAAGTCCATAAAGAAAGTGTGAGCCATGCATATTGAATGGCCTTGGCTTACATGTATAGCTGATACTTGCCTGACTCACTGTAGGGTTGAAATGCAGCCACTAAGGTTATGTGCCAAGCACAATTGATCTTGTCTTTGCATGCTTCTCCCTGATAGAAGATGATCATTTACTGTAGGGTCATAAGCCACTGTGGCCCACATGTATGCAACTGAAGACAGCACATGTTGAACAGAACATATACCGTGTTGTGTAAAGGTCACCTAGCCAATTAATTGGCAAGATTGGCATGCAGAAAGCTTCAGCTGTGAGGAGAACAAGAGTGTGGAACAACATGGAGATGACCACAGCTCAGTGAGCAGACCACAACAGTGATATCAGACCTTGATGGATGTAAGCTTTAATGGCATATATGTAAATTGTGTGACGCATTCTGATCAGAAACAGATCTGTTTTGATTTGTAATACGTGGGTTGTGAATCAAGCTATAAGTACTCTACAGAAGAATAATTCAGAAATGGTTTAATGGACCCTTGACAAGAAACTTTATGGTAATAAAGATTGTACACAGTTAATGTTGAATGGATTGTTTTGAGTACCTGATCCTTATGTTGCCCTGTAATGTGTTTTGCGTGGAGGTCCAGCAGCAATTGGCAATCTAATGTATGGCATGGTGGCATTATGCAAATGCTGCCATGATCAGTCAGTACCAATGTGCTGGTCTTTCATAAAATAGGACGGAGCACAGCCAAACAGGTTTATTAGATTGGTCAGTGGGATTCCTTGCAACAGTATTTGACAGTGAGGCTGCACATTGCATGTTCTGCACACTACAGATAGGGCAATCTGGCGCAGCCAATGGCGTGCAGCCATTGGTACTCCTATGTGACAAGGCCCAAGGCCACTTGCTGGAACTATGTGCCGAGCTGTTTCATATAAGCGATGCAAGGTTCCTGTGTTATGCACGGAATCCTGATAGTTTGAACTAAAATATGAAGTCAAAGCATGCATAAGCATGCAAAGCTCTTGCATGTTGGAGACAACTGTTTAAAGGCAGGAGAGTTCCATACCCCTAGTAGATGAAAAGCCAGCTCGGGTACAATGGGGGATCCAGATTAAGCCTTTATCTATTCCATGATGTATGCATTATACATGTTATGCTGATAAGAACAGTAGGGTGCCCACTTCACCCATATGAGAGACAAAAGAAAATAATTAACGGTCATTGTTATCTGGTACTGAAGTTACAAATTAAATGCCTCTCTATTCAACTGTTTATCAGTGATGAAGGGGACTGTATGCTGTGCATAAACACACAGCTGGGTGTTCCCAGTTTTAAAAGACCGTCTCCAGCATGTGGATTTTGATTTTGCAGTACTTTTACCCTGTCCATCCTAAACTGGCCAAAACTGGCGGGTGGTTAAGGGGCCGTCTATAAAACTATTTTTCAGTGTAAATTTTAGAAAATCAAGATTTTTTTTTTTTTTTTTAAGAATGGGGAAGATTAGGTACCGATCTACTATACGGCCAAATGTTGAGTTTGAAAAATGTCAATTTTTATGACAATTTTGGAGCTAAGGAAATCGTGTTTGGTGAAACACCCACATGGTTTTGTATCAACAACAGAATGTAAATCAGCTGTCAGTCAGACTTGGGTCTGCTGAGCAGTGGGAAGTGATCAGCTGCTCATTGTTTGGAAAGAACAATGGGCCACTGGGCATAGGGAGAGAACAATCCACCAGTGGGCTAGCGACAGAACAATGGACACTCCTACTCTGTTATTTCAGTGACTGAAACCAGCTATTAGGAAACCACATCTTTATGATCTTCTCTCGGAAAAAATTCAAAGATTCCTTTTTAAACATAGATTTAAAAGATATATTTACATTTCAACATATCAAAAGTTTAGTAGATGGAGGCTTCTGGCATTCCCCGCATTGCCGATAACGTTTGTCGCAAAACTATCTCTCTTTAATCGGAGTTTTAAACTGAAGACATCGCTACATGTACTTGGTTTTTATGCGCATTTATTCGCAGAGTTTATTGCGCATGGGCATAGGGGCCAAGACAATATCATTGGAAGAATTGTTATGTACAGGTGGGCCCTTAAATGTGATAAGCTTTGATATTTTTGACCAATTACAACAGTAATAAAAAACACTTGAGAATGGTAGATGAGAACTATCAAAATAACATGGTCATCTTCGTGCCCAACACATGCCAAGGAAAGCTGTTGTCTAGGTCTTTATAATGCAAAGGGAAGAGTTAAATGCCCGACTCTTACTAAAGAAAGCTGTTGACTCAGTAGTTTATAGTACTCATAAGGTGTGATAATGCTGCAGGTGGAATGTAGAGCTATATTGAAATAACATGCTAAACAAATTGGAATACAGTTGTTTTTTTTCAGTTTTGCCCATACTCTGTTTAATACAGTTTTGGTACTCTTCTCATATATTCATAATCCTCTGAGCTACAAGTGTAAACATTAAATCATTTTCTGATATTCATTTTTTATTTGAAACCATGAAAAAGGTATTCAAAAAGATGGTATGCACATGATGGTTAAAAACCAAAGGGATCACATTCATTGTACTGGCAAATTCAGCGTAGTTATATCAAAAGTTATTCACAATGCCAATGTCTGTTGGACAATTTTGGGAAATAAGAAAGAGGTGGACTGGATAGATAAAGACAGAGTTATGTAATATCTAATTGTGCAGAGGTACATGTAACATTGGCACGCAAGTGTTTGCAGTCCGTTCTGTTCTATCAGGAATTCCTCATATTGATTGATAATTATGAACAGGATTAGATATTATAATGTGACAGCTGAGAGTCTGTGCATGCACCATAGTGTAATAAGTTGATTGTGCAGTTACATGGACCTACAGCCAGACACAGTTCTTGCAGTATAGGTGGTTGATTGTCAATAGCATATATGTCCATGTATTAACTCTTTCACGGCTCGTCAAAACAAAACCTGTGATCATCTGAATTATATCATGATAGCAGATATTAAATCCTCATGGAAAGACTTTTTGTTTAAGTGCATCTACCAGCATATGCCTGTACTTTCAGGGAAAAAGCAGAATGATCATAGAAGAATGGTCAAAGAAGAATGGTCAAAAAAGAATGTTTATAGAAGAATGGTCACAGAAGAATGGTCCAAGAAGAATAGTCCAGGAAGAATAGTCCAGGAAGAATAGTCCAGGCTAACAGCATCCATAGGTCAGTGTGCCTAAATCTTGCTACAGAAAGCTAATGACAAATGGTCCAACTTAGCACTGACATGGTTAATGTGACGAATCTTCATTGGTTCTCTAACACTGTATTTTTCAACCATTTTGATTGGAGGATCACGGCATTTCATTAAAAAGGGATTTATACCAGAGGGCAATATGGGAATTATAATTATCCTATATGTCATAGTTTATAGAGGGTATTCTGCTATGGGCTATTAGTGATACAAGGAACTTATGCTTCTCCATCTTGTTGTCAATCCACAAGTGCAGTAGAACACCTGTGGATCCCCTGTTTTTTTTTTTTTTCTTTTTTTTTAGGAATAAAAAAGCTAGCTTAAGTCCCTGTGTTGGATATATCCAGGCACACGCTGAAGATTTTGCATTACTTTGGACATTTAATATGAGTTTGGTTTTACATGTCCAAGTCTCTTGATTTGTAAAGCTTCATCTTTTTTCACATGGCTGCGTATCTTGCAGCCTTTACTTCTATAGGGCTAACTGCATCTATTCTTATTTGACTGGATACATGTACTTATCTTACAAATCTCACTGAAATTCAAGTGAAGCCAAGTTCTGTGCAAGTTGCTCTGTTCATGCACTTTGTACAAGGGTCGTTCCAAAAGTTCAGAGCTACTCAAAGCTGGTGAATGATTGTCACCTTGCACCTGGTCCATGTGAGTGTCAACCCTGGCAAAGCTGTGCAAAGAGACCGTCATTGTTTTTATGTCCTCTTGCCAATACTTTGCCATTTTCTTGCTATGAAAGACATAGTTCATAACAAGATGACAGACATGAAAGAAGAGTCTTTCTGGGCACTCCTTTTCCCAGTTTAATTGATAACAAGAAAAAAGTTTGCGACTGAACATCAAAGCACTATCTTTTGATCTCCCTCGATGGAGGTACATTGGCAAAGTGTGGGCTGGCAACCATGTGGGAGTTGCCTGTGTATATATGTTTATGATACAAGTTGAACAAGACCCAGGCAGCTGAAACCCTGCTGCGCAGAATGAGTTGTGTTCTGCTGGCATATACACAAGGCTGGGATAGCTGGAAGCTGGCGAGACTCACACACTATAATCTGACCCAAGAGGACTGCTTTTCAGTTCATTACAGGAACTGATCCAGCTTAAAGCTTGGGGGAAATTGGGAAAGCTTTTTATGTATTATTGTGTATGGACCAAAGTGATGGCTGTGTAATGTCTCCATTCACAGTATACATACAGGCTCACACTTCTTACTGAAGGCTTATTGGTCCCTGTCCTTAACAGGCCACGCAAACCCAGTCTTTATGCACGTCCAAACCCACCACCAGGGTCTTGCCTGCAGATTTTTCATCCATGCATCAAAGATGCCTGCACATGGCTGGTTGAATGGCCGACTGCCTCGTGTGGGCGTCTGGCCATTAGTGGATGGCATTGACAGTAAGGAAGCTGACACAGTATTGTCTGGGGCTGGTTAAATAATTCTCACCCACCTTTGGCAATGGTAGCTCGTGGTCTTCAAGCATATTCCTTGTCAGGAGTTGAGAGTCCATATTGATGACTGCCTTCTCAAATAAAACGGGCTCTGTGCACAAGCAATGCCAGAGCCATTTGTTGCATGCACCCCGTGGCAAATCAAGTATTTGTATCAGCTAAATTGCATCGTTAAGGCTGCCTACGCTCTCATGCAAACAGCCATCTATTTGTCGCTGTGCCAGATCACAAGTCTCATATTTACATGTGGCATATTCCAGTAACACAGAGTGCATCTTTGACCATATCGGGTGTTACTGTCAAGACAAGGCTCAAAGTATACAGATTGGTCTTTTTTTTTTTTAAAAAAAGTTTTGAGGAGATTTAGATAACTGATGATCAAATATTTCCTCTTGACCAGTCTGGTAAATAAGTATTGAACATTTTTTTAATGTTCTCATAAAAATGGTTTTGCCGATAATGGTAGACCAACATCAATAAACTGGCTTGTTTTTACTCTTCAAAGCAGATACAATGTACTTATAAAACTTAAATTCCTGCCTCCATCCCTCCCTCTGTCCTTCCATTGATCCCTCCATCAGTAAATGAGAAGGATGAACATGACTGAACTGGATACAAATAGGAAACAGTTATATGATCACAACCCAGAGCGTGGCATACATGTATATCACACAGCAATATGTGTATCAAGTTAATCAGCTCACTATGACCTTATTAGCCCATGTATAAAGACCAAACAGATAAAAAGCTGACTGACTGTAGATGTTCATGTTAGTAAATATGTGGCCACCCAGTCATTGATGTATTGCATTGAACTACGTCTTGCCACAGGTTTGTGACATGAATAAGGTAATGTTTAGTTTTTAGTTGAACAAAATTAAATTTAAGCCAATTAATTTCATCAAAGTTTAAAAAAAAAAAGAGAAAGATGGTAATTAAGCCTCAAAGATAGTGGTCACCATTGTTTTGATGTACACTCCTGGTGTGAGAGAGTCTGCCTGGCAAAATTATATTCTGGTTACCAGAGTGTGGTTTCTTCATTGAACTTGACATGTTGTTGCAAACTAATGATGCCAAATAATCATGGCCCAGGATCATCAACAGAACTTTTGGTTTGTTTACATTAATCAAATGTGGGTTACAAGGTCAATTGTGCACGTGTGCTCTACTGTGTATACTTTTATGCACACGTGGAAACTTAATATGTATGAGAAGCCACAAATCTTTCTGTTCCATTTCTAGTAGTTTCTAGTTTCCATTTCAAATCATGATATGCAATTTTTTTGCCATAGAGGACAAACGTGTGAAAATCCATTCTTCACTACCAGTGCCACCTGTCCACAACTGTTCTGAGAAAAGGGACAAAGTGACATTCTTTGCACAGTGTTCCCTGGTTAAACTGGCAACAGGCACTTTCGAAAATGGACCCGTGTTTGCTTAAAGATTGGTCTTGATAAGCACTTTTAATGAAGGAAAAATAAGTGCAAGCTATAAGCCAGCAATTGTAGAAATTGTATGATATCAAATGTGATGGGCAAGTCGGTTACCATACCCGCTTTTTTGAGAGATGCAAAAGCACTTATATTTGTTCATTTTATGACATATGTATCATGAGCATGACGGAGATGACCAGATAACTGGCATAACTGGAAGATACACATACTGTACATGTGTGCATGTTTGTCTGAATAAGTACAATTAATTATGGCCAGGCCCTTGTTAGGACTGGCCGATTGTACATTCACAAGAGTGCATCCAGGCAACAGACAGTTAGTCCAAATTGCCTTTGTGTTGCCTGTGTGGCATTGCATCCAACAAGCCTTTGTTTGTTTAACCCTTTCCCCCTTAAACCAGCCAAAACCGGCTGGTGGCCAAATGTCGTCTGCTTCAGCATTTTCAATTGATTTCAACAGCAATGAAAAACAATTTGACTGAGAATTGAAGATGAGACTTGTCAAGACAACATGACCCAGGTCAACAGCTTTCCTCGGCATGGGTTAGTGCCCAACCCATGCCGAGGAAAGCTGTTGACTCAGTCTTAATTCAAGGGGGAAAGGGTTAATCCAAGTAAAAATGTCTGTATCATTGGAACTGAATACAGATTATTCAAACTTCCCAGGTTGTCAGCCCTGGTCACCTGACGGACCCGATTTACACTCTTACCCAAGACAGAGATGCAATTTCCAGCCTTATTACAGGCATGTGTCTGGGTAAATTCTTGTTGTTGTCTGTATAACAGTCGATCAGTTTTGTTACTTTCCCCTGTAAAACAGTATATCATGAAGCTTTATAATAATTGATTTTGCTCAAATTTGGTGCAAGGTATTGCATAACAACTTCCAAGCATGCACATGTCATGGCTTATCGTGCTAAATGGCATTGAAGCTTAGTCAGTGTACTTTGATTGACTCCAGTGGTGCCGTACCAGTGATATCTGGGTGTCCGTCCCCATGCCCCTAGCATAACCCTATATTACATAGTGAGAAATCAGTCCATGTATTTGGAAACAGTTGTCATCAGTGTGGTATAGGGTTGATTCACTATGCCATCCACATGCATGCATGCCAACTACTGCAGTCTCATGGCATTTTTTCGCAATGGGGAGTGGCACGCTTGAGGCAAATGGTCCACAGTTTATGGTAAAGTGATTAATGCTTCCAGGATGTTTGTAAAGGTGTGTTTTAATAAATGAAGTGGGAAGGGCCGGACCTGCGTTCCCGTTTCTTAAACAACATTTCCATGCATGCTTGCCCTTCCCTATGTGGGCTTTAATTGACAAGTAAAAACATTTTTGAAAAAAGAAGAAAGAAAGAAGGAAAGAAAAGTAAGTGGGGTACATTACATAGTTGTAAGATTTTAACTCTCTGTCCTGCTGGGCATGAGACCAGAGTTATGCTCAACCTGTGGTCAGTTATTACTCATTAGCCTCTGATGAGTCCAGTGAAGGACGAAACACGTCAGGCTTAATTGGCACACTGTGTATCTGTTCTTATCAACACTTGCCTAGTCTTCACATAACATAGTTGTACATAACAAACAGTCCACTCTAATAAGACCCCAAACTCTCACCAAAGGTCACCCACATCTGGGTGGCTATCTTGGTGCAGAAAGAGTGTATTTCTGTTAATGTATTGTCCTCTACAACAAAGACCATCATTCCTAATGTGGCCCCATTTCTGTCTCAGTTTGGGTTGCCCTCCCAGACGGGGGGGGGGGGCAGGTCACTGTAGTATGTCTGTATGTGTAAGCGTATCATATCCTCACCAAACCGGTCCCTGCATAATACACGTATACAGTGAAACTTCATTGTAACAGCACTCAGATATATGACATCTGCTTAATGGCGTTAGTTTTGAGGGACGTCAACTCAAATTTTTGCCTATTTGACTCATTTGTCTGACATGTTAAGATGTCTGACACATTTTGCATGGAACAGATGGTGTCATCATAATGAGGTTTCACTCTATGCATATGGCTTGGAAGGTGGATATTTAGCTGCAGCATGCAGCCCTGAGAGACTTAAGGGATTGACTGCTTGAATGATACAAGTGAAATATGAGATCTGAATATAGAGTGACACAAATTACATAAATATCAATAGAAACTTGACAAATTTTAAGATGAATACATTATGACGAGATACTTGAATACCAATTGGAAATTAAAGGCAAACTTAATGGCAACATTAAGGTAATCATAATGTGATATACATTTACGCTGCTCTAACCGAGGCAACGAACACATTCCACATTTAAAGCTGCCAGGTATGCTCAGATGTAATCCCATCATTAAGTTTTGAAGTGGAATGGATATGAAACAGTGGAGCCTTATAGTCTAGCATATTTGGCTTGTTGAATGAAATCAGTTTGTACAAATTATTAGATATTAAATTTATCTGCAGATGGGGAGGGGGACTTAATTATACGTGGCACCCAAGATGGCAGCACTGATACTCTTCCTGACAGTCTGTGGAATATGATGCTGTCCCCTCTCCTGTATGCTCTTGGCTTTATCCATGTATAAGGGTCTCAGTTGGTACAACCTCAACTATAGAAATATACAATGTAGAAGTCCAGGAGAGAAATTTATTCTCTGATGTATTAAATCTTCATGTACCTTTGATCATTGATGTTAACTTGTAAAATTTCTGGATGCATGTGTCTTGTAAAATTTCTGGATGCATGTGTCGTGTTGTGCATGTTTATTTAGAAGTAGACTGATTTTTTTTCAAACATTGCAGTCATGTAGGCCTTTCTTGCTAACACAATTTGCGATGTGACTTTTTCTGCAAGTGTAGGTCATTATGTTAAATCTTGCATCATCATATATGGAGCAATGATTTTAATTTAAATTAAAATTAAGCTTTCTTCATGTCTTTTTATGATAGATATTTTCAGACTTAAATTTGTTTTACTACTTATAGGAAAAATGTGGGAACATTTTAAAGAATGCTATGATAGGAGCTGAAAAAAACATGCACATATACTGAAGTCAAATATACAGAATTTTGTTTCATTATTAAGTCCCACAACATACCTGACTGGAATTGGCAAACCACAAGGTAAAATAGGGAACTGCACAGCATACCTGACTGGAATTGTTAAACCATAAGGTAGAATTGGGAACTGCACAACATACCTGACTGGAATTGTTAAACCATAAGGTAAAATAGGGAACTGCACAACATACGTGACTGGTATTAACTGTTAAAACATGAGGTAAAATAGTGAACTGCCACAAAGTACCTGACAGGACCCATAAGGTCAAACAGGGAACTGACTCAATATACCTGACTAGAATTGCTGAACCGTGAGGAAAATAATGAACCAGCACAATGTTCCTGACAGGAATTATTAAACCATAATAATATAAGGTAAACACCGTTTTAATAATCTTTCAATGAGAATCCTTAAAACAAGATTAAAGACAGTTGGCATCATTCAAGTTTAAAAACACTGGAGATCCAGCAAAAACAACCTTTACAAATATAATCTGAAGAGTGTCAGGTATGTTCTGCAATTTTGGAGCACATCCTTGTACATGATCTTTCAAGCCTATAGTTTCACTGCATCACACTCAATAAATGAAACACAAAAGGCAGGTAAAATGTTTTTCAGCTTACAATTCACAAAACAAAAAAAACATTGGACCTCACACATTATGAGCTCTGATATGTATTCAAATGGTAATGGATTCTGTAATGTACATGTATCATCTGTATTCAGTTCTGTGCCAGCCATAATGGGTCAAATTATGTGTTTGTTATGTTGATCACTCCAGAAGATAGAAGAGGGACTTTCCACCGAGAAATACCAAGCAGGTTATTGGTCACTGATAAGGAAGTTGGATGTAACTGTCACAGCTATGGTTTACACTTGATGCAGAGGTTATGTGTTTGTGTGCAGACACTGTAAAAGTGATAATGATGACCTGCCTAGAGAGTGGCATCACAGACTGCCTGTGTGCAGCTGCTATAGACAAGGTGTCAGTGACAATGACACACTGGTGGACACTGGACGACCTCCCAGTCAGATGTAAACAAGACTTCACCAGGCCAGGTGTCATGCACCATTGTACACCAGCGCACTGCATTCATTATTATCAATAGCCACACTCGTTAAGCTTTCACTGAATTTTTACAGTATTTTTTTCCTATGGACACACTTTTGGTTGTTAGTATGCTGGCAATATGTAGTTTATAACAGCATTATTAGCCCTTAAAGTGTTCATCACTGCGATTGCTGTTTTCTCTTTAATGTTAAACATATAATGGTAACAGATTCAAATTCCTCATGAAGATACTTTTGATTCAAACACCAGCAAGCCTAGTCTAAAGCAAAAAGTAGTCTTAGTCAACAGCTTTCCTTGGGACACTTTGTGCTCAGTGTGTCCAGAGGAAAGCTGTTGACTCAATCTTAAATCAGCACTTGTAAGGGTTGGCATACAGAGTGTAGCCTGCACTTTGCCCACAGTCAGACCCCAGCCTGGGTCCTAGGAATACCTGGCGTTGTCAACATCTAGTTGTAGCAAAAATTTTTTGTACCAAGAAGGGGAATTTTAGTTTCATAAGAAAAGTTAGAGAAATTTTTTTATTTTTATGGAGGAAATATGTGAAAGTAACCAAATTTAACCACTTTCAGACAAAGGAGTAAGACTGTCACTTGACCTGGAAGGTTTGCCATATGATCGGGACCCAGTAAGGGAAATGGCAATATATGGAGCAATTACCATCCTCAATGTTAGTGCAACCACCCAAAACTGATCATTGCCTACAGTGGAATGGTTCCTGGGTGAAGTATGCATTTTACTTGCAATAATACTGTTACAGTGTTGATGTTGTCCACAACAATATTGCTGGGTTTAATTGGCTTTTACAAAATTGGCAAGTCCATGGTGCATGCAGCGTAACTGGCAGGAGGTTGGGATGCATTATGAAAGCGCGCCTGGAGAACACAGGACTGGTAATCATGGTAATGTAGAGGTTAATTGAATTAACCCTTTCCTGGTCAGAACCAGAGGAAAGCTGCTGACATGGGGCATATGATAGAACTCGTTACAAAATTCTCATTCAAAACAGTTTCTGCAGGTGAAAATTTTAAGCTGAAGCAGACGACATTTGATATCAGTGCACTTTGGGTGAGTAACGAAGGCGAAAGGGTTCAAAGTCACGTCTCATGCTTTTATGTACATGTATAGTCATAACAACAAATATGATACAGATCAGTGTCCAATAGCATCACAAAGAGCTGCTTCTACTTTGACTCTTGCATATAGAATTTCCTCACCTTGCAGTTTATCAATTTTCAGTCATAAAAATAAATCACTTGACCCTATTTATTACCTGCTTAGCTCTGTGATATACATTGCACCTGATTACCATATCTAACATTTTTTTGTGTGTGTGAAAAACAATATTCCCTTAGGGTCTACAGTCAGAAAGTGCTAAAATGGCAGACAGCTTGTGGAAAATTAGAGACTCAAGTAAATGTGCAGATTTTGTGTTGTGATAGGATTAGACCCATTGGCAAATTCTGATAGTGTGCCAGAAAGGCTGTTAAATTTCAATAAAACGACTAGCATGTGCGTCTTCACAAAACACAGACTCTCTGTAGAGCAAATGGGAAGTGGACAGGCGTACTTGACAAAAAAGGGAAGCTGCGTGAGACTATGCCAACATAGATGGCCTCATCCTCGAGTAACTAATGGAACCCTATGTCACTTGTGTATGATCAAAGTTAATCAGTGAAGATAAAACAGAAACCAACCTGTGGATGATGTTGTCAGCTGCAGAGGATATTGGGCATGCTCTAAGATGAGACGACTTTGTGGCACGTAAATCCACGGCTGGTCTGACTGCATGTACAAGAAGCCATGAGATGGAGCTGGGATTTGCGTGTCAGATACAGCAGATTGCTAATGAAGCTTGCGCCTGATCAAGTTATATGTGGGTCAGTCGTGCCCGTAGCTACGTCACTGCGGTAATTGACGTGAATGCCAGTCACACCCAAGGATAAGCACATGGACACAGACATTTACCCTCATTAAAGGGAATTGTGTTATAAAGTAATAGGATTGTACTCAACATAATTGGTGATAATGTTGTGCAATAACATACTTTTGCACACTTACTACCTGGTCTATGTCCTCGCAGAAAATGTAATTATCAGTTTTGTAAGATTTATATGCATGTGAATTACGTTTGAAGACACACACAGCATATGCAGGTAACTGTACTGAACATCCTGTGGTGCATCGTAACACTCGAGAATTAGGTGTAGCCAACTTCCAATTTCACAATGATGTGAAATTCTGATGACAATTTACCACTGGCTTTTGCTTGTCAGCTTTAGGTATTTAAGTGGCTGATAGATAAGTATGGCCAGCCAGTGTGTTGGTGGCCTGTATGCAAATAGATCAAGGGAGGGGTGATCAGGTACATTGATATTATTGCTTGTGAATAATGCACACATTGTGCTTGTAACAACCTACATGTGGTATTGCATGGTCAAACATGGCTGCCATTAATTAGTAACCACTGTAAACTTGTGCATAATGACTTACATGCACATGGGTCTTTGAATATATAATATATATACAGTAAAACCTGTAAAACCGAACACCTCCGACTACCGAACACCTCTCACTTCCGAACACTTTTTTTCGGTCCCAAATGATTTACATGTTATTTAATAGGAGACCTGGGTGTTCAAACCTGTCACTACCGAACACCTCTCACTTATGAACACCGAACACCTGATTTGGGTCCCAAACCCCAAAATGAACCTGTCACTACCGAACACTCTCATGATATTTTGTAATACCAGCAGTTAAGTAACAACAGGAAGTCTTTCATACACAAAAATTTAGTAGTTTTGAACATAAATCTGTAAATCTATTTAATTTGTGTGCTCTTTTTGTTTGTTTGTTTAAATTGTCCTTGTACAAAGTTTGAATTAAAAATATGTTGACCAGAATAAACTCCATAACAGTAGATTCTTCTTCCCCCTGGCTAATTTACTCATTTATCTTACTTAGACTCATGTGGATTGACTTTGACATGTTTATGTTGACTGAGTATTCCTTTTAAGTGAACAAAAACATTTCTGATTCCAGCTATTCTAAGCAGGGACAGGATTAAACACCTATAGGTATCATTCAGGCATTATACTCAGCTCTGTCTCTAATTGAATAGGTCTGACATGTTCCTTGTTCACTGATTATTTCTTCAAAGTGATCAGGGTATGGTGTCCATTGCAGCTTGTTTTAGGTGTTCTAAAACACAAGACAGGATTAACACTGAAACTGTATGAAAGCAAATGTATTAAAAGGAAGAGTTGTGTGTGCAAGACCCTTGACTGTTAACAACTAGGCCTGAAAGACATTCCGGGTACATGTATGTAGTCATATTCCCTACCCTAATTACCAACCCTCCGACTACCGAACACCTCTGACTACCGAA
Organism: Hermodice carunculata; assembly: GCA_964020975.1. Lineage (NCBI taxonomy): Eukaryota > Metazoa > Annelida > Polychaeta > Eunicida > Amphinomidae > Hermodice > Hermodice carunculata. Next base: position 68,934,492 of record OZ026629.1, read on the forward strand.
CACTTTTGCTGGGTCCCCACAGTGTTCGGTAGTGACAGGTTTTACTGTATATACACACAGTGGTACCTGCTGTATGTGGCCACCCCTTCTGCCGAGATAAAGTGGTCACATACAATAGGTGACCTGTCACCACAGGTAATTTTTACAAAGAAATTGACTCCTATGTCTGAGCCTAGTGACCACAAAAAGCAATATGTGGCTGCTCACAACAGTGGTTGCATACAGTAGGTACCACTGTATACATATGTGTGTGTGTGTGTGTGTGTGTGTGTGTGTGTGTGTGTGTGTGTGTGTGCGCGTGCGTGCATGTGTGTATTTCCTTGTTAACATATACACAAAATAAGCAATTAACATCAAAAGTATACATGGTATATAGTTATGTTTAGTAAATTACAGTACACAATACACCTGTACCATACAAATGGTAAAATAAATAATTCACTAGATTATATGCACATGTGGTATGAGAGTGAGCTAGAGAATATTCTCTCTGTGAGTTAACTCACCACAATACACACGCAGACAGCCCCTTGTGATCTGCATCACCTCTAGGAGGAAAGACTGTGGGTCTGTGTTTGTGTTTTCCTGCCACACACACTGGTAAGGAAGGCAGGCGTATCCACAGGAACGGTACTGTGTGCCTCTGCCGCCTCTATTATTGTATTGATTCAGCAAAGTGCCAGTAAACATGTATTTATTATAGGCAATAATCAATGTGGACTGGCCCCTCAAAATACACCAAGCAAGAGACTGACAGACAAATAATAGCAGCTGACATAAAACCAGGGACCAATAGTACATTTAGGGGCTTTAAAGGAAGCACAGTCGTGCCATATCCATTTCTGTGTGATGCTGTGCATTAAGCTTTCATGTAAAATTCAACAAGGAAGGTTTAGCAGTATCAATGACTGGGCCTCTCTGAAGTACCCTACTGCTACCTGTATATAGTCTCCGCTTTTTTAATTGTGGAATGAGATTCATATCTACTCCTACAAACATTTACACCTAATGTATACATCCCTTATACAAAAAAAGAGGAACAGGAGGAAATCATTCAGTTCATTTCTGGATAGAAATATGTATTCATAATGTGAAAAGGGACATAAGGATCCCGAGATTATCTATTGTCTTATTTTAATCAATATTGGTTGCCTTGGAAACATGACAACAGAGACAAGGTGAATTGTTATATCGACCATAATAACCCCGTAATAATGTAGACTATAATCAAGTCTTGGAAACTGTTCTTGTATGGTACAATGACAGGTTCAGTGTGTACAAAAGATTAGAAAATACAAAACATTATGTCATGTATTGTATGTGACCATACATTAATGGTGTTTGGACCAAAATTATAGTTTGGAAACCGCATGCATGCATTGCATGTCAGTGAATCGTAATATGCATTAACAGTACAAAGTCACTTAGATATAAATTAATCTCTCAGACAGTAACCTCTGGACTAGACTTGGAACCTACTGGTTACCACCATAAAGAATTTTGCTGCCTGTATGCTTAAAACATATTATTGAAAAAAGAATTCTTAATGTCTCAAGGAAACAAGTGACTATAAGTCTATGGAACTCCTCCTTTTTAGGAGGCAAAATCTTGAAAATTTTATACCTTGGAAGTCTGCAAAATGTTAATGTTCCTAATAAGTAATTAAAGAACAAGGATTGCTTCACGTGATTTAAACATGCAATGTTTTCTGGCTCTGACTAAATTACAAATTGAAGGTAAAATCCTTGGGGTCAATGGACATGGTGTTACCATGACGAAATTGTCAGATGAAAAAAATAAAAAGAAGAGTGTGGCAGCTGTACTCTTCAAGATGATACCCTGGAGAAGGGAGGTTTTGGGGACTTGGAAGTGTCTGAAGAGGCAGTGTGATCGATGTATCTAAAATGAGTACCCAAAGGTCAAACCATTAGAGATCAAAGTGCCCTCTAGTGCTCAATACATGAAGGACCTTTGGGCATCTTCGTTATCTTAGGTGATCAGTTTCAGCCAGTTTTTACTGAATGATCTTTGCCCTACTGTCATTTTATACCCCAAGGTCCTTATTACCAACCGATCTGTCAAAACTATGGCAATCCCAATTGAGAAACAATGGAAAGAACATTCCATGCCCTCCTGAAGGGGAGAAATACCTGAATATGCCTGTATTATGCATAGACAGTACACCAAAATGTTGCAGTGTCCATGCATATGTTCATGTGTCCTGTCACAGCTATTGCCTCAATTTGGCAGAAGTGGCAACTGGCACCTTGGCCAAATGCTTTGTGATCTTTACGACAAAAGTGGCTCAATGTATGGCTGGCTCCTCTGCTGGCTGCTCCCCAGTCTGGATTCACCATTCCACACAGCGTTAGTCCATCCAGTGCCTTGACTGCACAGTCTGCCAGCCAATTTCCCCGAATTGATTAGAATGGGCTACAGGAGTATTCAGGTTGTTTGGACTGATTATGTTCTCAATTGCTGTATAGAAGATGCCATGTGTTTGCAGAGTGTGGCTTTCATTACAGTGTTTGTCCTCATTTGTTACTCTTCATTTCCAACGGCTTGTGTATATTTTGATGCAATGTCAAATTTCAATGCAAACACAGAATGAATATGGTTATTTTCTCCCATTGTAATAAATCTTTTGAATGCTTTTGAATTTTAGTTGATATTATTTTGGATGGATTGGGGTATAGGTATTTTCAAATTACTACTTTTGATAGGCTAAGACAAGTATGATCACAACATGCTATTTAACTCATTCCACCCTAATGATGCTTCCCCCCCCCCCCCCCCCCCCCCCGCCCTCCAATATCCAAATGTCGATTGCTCATTGTATTTTACTAATTTAGGGATTATTTTTGAAAAATTCAGATGAAACTTGCATGGAAGACCATTCCAAATTATATACCCATGGTCAACAGCTTTCCTGGGTGCAATGTGCCCAGAGAGTACCAAGGAAAGCTGTTGACTTGGTATTCTATCAGGGTGGAATGAGTTAACATCTTGATAACTGGGGGCAGATGATTAAATTATTCATTGACTGTGGGCACAAAGTCATGTATACCTATTCAATTATTATACTTTGTGGTCAAAGTTTAAATGAAATAGAAAGTCATACTAAACCCAGGCTATCTATGGCATGACATAATGTTATCTTAATCACCAATTAAACTGTTTAATATATGTTCCTATTTGTGATACCAAAACAATAAACATGACACATTTAACATTATATGGGGAATACTAGGCTGAATAATATGATCAATAATTTTCCAGAAAAGGCATCTTCATTGGTTGTGTATGTAATATGTTGACTTATGAGACAATGAACAAAATTCCAGGGGTGTTCATTGGGTCATTTACACGTTCCTTAGCATAATAACAGCAAATCAGCATATAGCTGCATTAGTTGGATGCTATGAAGCAAGTATTGCATCTTTTCTCCCAAAGGTGAAAATTTTGCCTTGGCATGCCTGCTATCACATAAAATGCTTTCTTGGAAGGTATAAGAGTTTCCTTACCATATGGACAGTATGACTGTATCAAGGGTAACAGGCACAACTGCTGGACAATGGCATTGTAGCTATGCCTTTTCTCAGTATGTTGATATCCTCAATGTGGTGATGAAAAATATGTGGACTGTTTATTTTGTATATGTTTTATAGACTTCAATGGGACAAGAATCATTTATATGTCCATATTAAAGAAATCAAGATACTACATGTATGGCCTTTTTCTCTGATAGTAATTTACCTAAACTTGTAGTTCTTGGAAAGCAACCCCTGGGAAACCGCCTCCACTTTGTAATCCCTTTTGTTACTTTGTCCAAAATGAATCCTCATATTTTGTTCATAAATGCATCAGTTTCATCAGAGGTACATTTTAAATTTTGTTGTGTATTTCTTGTTTTGATGTTTCAAACAGTGATACAAACAGGGAACTCAAAGAGTTAATAAAATGCAGATAATATACATGTCTGCCAATCCTCCTTATGTTTCAAATGTAGAACCGGGTGAGTGCCATGGAGGCAAATGTGCCGGTCTGTTTCAAGAGTAAAAGAGGAGTAAGGTGCCACAAGAGAGAAACGAAAAGTGAAAAAATGGTGATAGGCTGTACACATCCATGTAACTGTGTGTTGGACATGCACCTACATGTACATGTACACATGTATACTCAGGTGTACAGATGGGAAAAAAAGTGAAGCAAGACTGTGAGAAAGACTGCCGTGATGAAAAAAAAATGTAGTTGGGCAAAATTATAGATTGTCAATTGGTAATTGTGCTAGGTGGAAAATTCTGTGACATAGAGCATTGTTGTTAAATTGCACGGCAAACAAGCGTGACAGAGGCTCCAATGCAGAAGGTAGTGTTTCTGGGTGTGCATATAGCAAGCGTAGGGTATCCCTATTCCCATATTTAGTCCAATATTCCATTTCATGTGCTAATTTTCCATCAATGAATTTTGAGGTTGATATATTGATTGGCTCAGGTGTTGACTGTGGATGATGTGTGGGTGTACAATGGATGTTCACACATACAAATGTCTTTAATTAACCACATGTAATGTGTCACCTCTGTTTCCTGCCCTGGAATAATGACATCGTGTATGAGCCAGGGCAGTGCCACTGCTGCGCCGAGGTGACAATGTGTGGGCGGCCATGATTGGATTAAATACAGTCCTATAGAATCCCTCCTTTGTTGAAAAAAAAGTACAACTTCAGCATCAAAAGTTGCAACTTACTGATTACTGTATGTTGGTAATTAAAATAAATAGCATGCAAAACGTATACTGAATGCTTCTGTGTGCATTGTGGAAGATATGTATAAAGGCAATTTCAATAATGTCAGAGATCAAAGACTTTCATTTTTTATAAATCATCTGTCTATTAAAGTAATTTGCCTGACTTTGATTGTTTCTGGTTCATCTGTATCTTTAGGTATGAGATGCACCCTGTATGCATTTGCCATGGTGGGACTAGGCAGAGTTCATATTGTTGTAACTTTGTAAATCATCCATCCGTTCAAGTAGTAGCAGGTATCCATATTAAGCAGGATTCTGTCCTGCCACCTAGGCTGCAGCAAGGAACAGGACAGGAGGGATGGCAAATCCATGCATAATGATGGGCCAAATGAGCTTCTGTGAGAAAAGAAACAACTTGAGAAAGCAGAAAGCTGAAGAAAGGTCATTTGCTATGTTTTAAGACATATAGAATGCTAAACGTATTTGAAAATTCCATGTGTATAGTAGAAAAATTGTTAGTGCAATATAGACAATAGTAATTCCATATGTATACAGGTTAGACAGGGACAGGTTAGCTTATGGAGAGTAAAGAGTTCGAACTGCGGAATAGAATAGTGACTACTAGGAAGTGGTTCTGGGCAAAAAGACACAAATACAATTAGTTCAGGATGGTTCAGTAACATAACTGGTACAAGTGCCCTCATCATGGTGAAGGCATAGTTCCATTGCGTATTCGCTGTGGGGACCAGAGCAGGTCTGCAGTTAATATGATAAAATGTGAATAGTGAATACCTCCAAGTTGTCGAACTCCTGTAGCTGTAGGTACAGATGCACATATGTGTGCTGTGAGGGGAACATGCAGAATTCAGATCTTTGTATCTTAACATATTTGTTCAGCACAGGCCTGTCAATAGCCACCAGTGGCCACATTCACAAAGAATATTAATCTGATAAGAAATTTGGGATCCAAATTTAAACAAACTTGTTTTGATCCCACATTCCTTAATTCTGGGCCACATGAACAATTTTAATGTGAACCAGTCTCTTTTATTGCTATGGTACAAACCACATGATTAGTTCAGGATGGCGTAATCTCAACTTGATCCAGATTTTGATCCGTGGCAGCTTAAAAGATAACGTCCTGGATTAAACTAAGATTAATTTAATAAAATAAAACTGTTTAAAACAGAGTTACTATTGTAGCCCAGAACACAGATTGTTTATTCCTTGAAATTTTGATTCCTATATTAGGCTAATGATTAAGTAGCTCAGGGTTAAAGGTGCACCAATTTGATTTCAGGATCAGAGTCAGGATAAGATCAAATTCTTGTGAATAGGGCCACAGAAGCTTAAAGTATTATCTATAATTTATCAATCTATACATTGCCCAGCTATTTTGTCATAAAATATTTTGATTATAAGAGTCCCATCATACCTAACAGAATAATATGCAATTTTAAGCATCAGTTTCCCCCAAATATATAGGTGTAATGAGTTTCTGTTGACTCATGAGTCCAACCATTGACTCAGGTGTCTGATGATAAGATGGCCATACAAAGGGTTAATGCAAGAAAGGATTGGTCTGCGTTGAGATGTTAAAGGTTTTCCTTGAGTGAAATGTGAGGTGAGTCATTGTGAAACTACATCATTACTCTGTGACATCTATCCTTTATAGTTCATAGCCCTTGGCATCAAGTCATTAAGAAATATGCAATATCCTTAATTATGTGGCCCCGTAATAGATCAAATAACCAGAAGATCATGCTTGTCTCCTCATTCTCCGTGCCGCTGATTATATTACAAGGAACTGGCTGATTCAGAATCAAGTAGAGAATCAATCCACTGAAAATGATGTCTTGCTAATTAAGCAAATTTTCTTACTGAGGGGAACTGATATATCATGAAATAGAAATCCTTTGACTGCTTGTGAACAAAATTAGGTTTTTTTGAATTTGGAGCATACGAGTTCACAGTAAGAGGGAAACCAGTGTGTGAAGAATACATTAAAGGAATCATACTTTGCATGAGATATAAGAAGATCAGTTTTAATCCTATTAAGTCATGAGTAATAGTCAGACTAGATTGGGGTCTGAATGGTGCGGGTCTTCTCTTACTGATCAAGTTTTCATAACATACAGGATGAAGCTCGGCATGGGAAACAGACAATAGGCACATGTGGGTGGTTAATTTAGTTAAATGGATATCACAGTTTCACTGATGCATACGAATCATCTTATTATGATGCACCCAAAAACAAGCTATTTTGATATGTACATGATGTATTGCTAAAAGCAGCTGTGGCAGGAGTTGTGGGGAAAGCGTAATTCAACAATGGGTCCAGGGCTGGAGCACTGTCTAAGGTCCAACTGATGTTTGCAAGATACCTGCTGAACCTAAAACTTTTTGTTGCTAATTAACTCCTTCCCCTTTCAACCGGCCAAAACCAGCTGGTGGTCAAATGTCGTCTGCTTTCAATGTTTTTGATTAATTTAAACAGTAACAGAGATGCCAACTGTCCCTCATCATCAGGGGCAATCCCTCAAATTAGCTGAAACTTTGACCACTTTACGGTGTTTGTCCCAAATAAATGCTGAATATTTCCTTGTACATTCTTTGTGAAATATCCTCTTTCCGTGAAGTTCCATATGAATATACATTGCCTGAAAGGGCATTTTCAATGTTGGCATCTCTACAGTAACTGAAACATTTTGAATAAGAATTGTAGATGAGATTGATTTTATGATAAATAAAATGACCCCAATAGAAAGCTTTATATTCAGGGAAACTGTTGACTTGGTCTGAACTCAGTTTCAATTCAAGGGGAAATCAGATTTTTGTCCTGAAAAGTCTACAGTTATTTTGAGTTCATGTGAGATAAAGTTAAATTGCAACCTGAGTTCACCTGATGTTTAGCAGTGATTATTTTGGTGATTTTGGTGTCCAAAACACACAGCTGTTACAGTTTCTGATTTAGATCTTATGAGAATGATAATAAAAGCCTAAGAAATCTCTGAAACAGTTCCTCATTTTTTTTCATGTGTTTAATGCAATTTACCCTGTACATTACCACATCAGAAACCTAGACTCTCGCTATGAGACACTTCATATGTCCACCAAGTCAGTCGCTCCTCCAGGTCGGCCTTTGTGCACTTAATGTGATAAAATGAGTGGCTTACCTCTGTTGTGCTCATGTGTTGGATGTTCACCATAGGGATGTCTCAGTCTGTTAACCAAGGATGATTGGGCCCTTAAGAAATAGGGTTGTTCATGAAGGGGCAAAGGATTCCAATGAAGAATGCAAGAAAGCTGCAAGGATAAAACTTATCACGCTACACGGGAACCAAATTAAGCTAAATTCTGCTGTCCATCATCACATTTCTTAAGCACTTCCAGCTCCAAGTTACAAGGTGTCAAATGAATAGCATGACGTGCACATGGTTAGCTAAAGTGTCTCAGTTATTAATACTAGATGATAACACCTAGCGCTTAAGTCACATTTTCTGTTGGGGTGATATACGAGGTTTTTGACATCACCTCCCCCAGTCCACCCACTCATGGTGTTGGCAATAAGATGCGATTGGTCTGCTTGTCTTCACGTTTCTCTGCACATTATGGGCGGTTCAAAGAAACTGTTGCTTCTCCAGGATTAGCACTTTCTGCGTATTATTTTAATTACTTCCTTGATGTATATCGGCTTTTTTGCTGCATAAAAGACGTTGCTTAAGGCAAGCAAACCAAGGCATGGCTGGATTAGGTTGCCTGGGTTGCATATGGCATATTTGATGAATCAGTTGACAGTGTGGGCTGGCAAGAAGATGTTGCAGAAACTCACGAGCACTTCAAATAACGATATATAGAGCAAGCTGAGGAGGGTACAAGTAGAATTGACAGTAGATAAGAAAAATGCTATAGACCAAGTGACATTTAGAGAGTGCTTATTTCAGGCATGAGAGGTTTTTCTGCCTCATGTAACTGTCAAGATCTCTGTGTGGGCTGGGCAAAGTGGCAGAGAGGCATTGGGTTTAACTCATTCTTAGCTAAGTTCTCCTTTGCAAGTATTTTTTTCAGGGGATTATGCAGTGCCTGGCAAGTCATGCTTAATACAGTGCCCTTTTGGACAGCAGGCTTGCCTTTGGCAGGTTGTGCAAGTTAATGTCATTACCTTAAGACGACCCATGCTGGTTCTTGAATGAAGGCTCTATTTACTAAAAATTTGGTGTGCAGTTTGCAGCTTTATATCTAACTGAATATGCCAGGGAAATTGGAATGAATGTGAATGGAGTTAAGTGTTTTGTCTATTGTAGCTGTTGGTAGTGAATTTGTAGCTCTTTAGTATATGATGTGTATGATTGCTATGAGTAGGTGACTTTAGCCCTTAGGTATTGTGTATTATGGCTATAAGTAGTCATAGTTTGTAGCTGTTTATTATAGAGAACTACAAACTGACTATGACTACTAATAGCCACAATACACATGATACTAATTAATTAGTATTGTGTGTATTGTGGCTATCAGTAGTCTTAGTTAGTTTGTAGTTCTCTATTATTATAATTAGTATCGTGTGTATCATGGCTATCAGTAGTCATGGTCAGTTTGTATCTTTCTAAGAGTTGCCATGGCCAAATGGTTATGGTCCTCACTTTCTGTGCTAGGGTACGGGGTTCATATCCTGGCCAATCCAAGGGACTTTAGTGTCTTTGGCTCTTCACATGCAGTGACCACTAAACTGCTCAAAGGCTTAGTGGGACATATTTGGGCTACCTGTGCCTGATTATGTCAGCGGTGATGACGGGAGCTGCAAGTCTCCTGATACAGGGGTAGCCACTATAAGAAATGCACTCATAGCAGGTCACTGCACACACGTGCGTGAATGGTTGATTGTGTGGCACGTGTAAGAGGACCCTGGGGAAGATAAGCATCAGCTTACCAGGTTTATACCTGCTATAAATACGGCTTATATAATCTAAAAAAATAATCTTTACAATTTTTAGTGTCATCTATTAGTAGTTATAATCAGTTTGTGGCTCTTTATTAGCTCATCTGACTTGCTAGTCAGGCTGAGCTTTTAGGAGGCTGAGTCGTCTGTCCTCTGTCTGCCTGTTCAGAATTACATTTTTGACTTCTCCTCCAAAATTGTCAGCCAGATTCACTTCAAACTTGGTGGCAACATACCTTGGATGCTCCAGTGATTTTTGAATTTTTTATAAATTTGTTTGTTCTTTTTTGGGCAAATCTTAAAAAATCTTCTCTCCAAAACTGCTTACCCAATTGCTGTGATATCACACAGGAACACTCCTGGGGACTGCTAGTTCTTAATTTTTCCTCCAAATGGTGCTGCAGGTTTTTCTTGTAATTTTTTTGTGATTTTTTTTTGTATGTGCTTTTGCTATTTTAGACCTCTTCTCCAGAACTGTCACTCAGATTAATAGAAAACTTTGTGGACATGTTCCTTGCGAAAGGGTCAAACAAAGTTGCTCACTAGGTCGCGCTGCTGTGGATTCTTGATGTTTAACGATTTTTTCAATTCGGGTACTTATTGGTAAATGCACCTTTCCTATTGTTTACTGTGTAAGTCAATGGGCATTCTAATGCTAATTCACATTGCACTTTTTCTCTGAAAGTGTCATCCAGATTCACTTCAAGCTTGGTGGCAATGTACTTTGGGTGGGTTTCTACCAAGTGTGTTCAAATGGTTACTCTTCAGTGATCTTTTGATTTTTTATGATTTTTTTGTTCTTTTTTTGGGCAAATCTTAAAAAATCTTCTCCAAAACCGCTTACCCGATTGCTTTGATATCACATAGGAACACTGCTAGGGTCTTTTAGTTCTTAATTTGTGCACCAGGCGGCATTGCAATTTTTTTGGCTCAGCTGACTTGCTAGTCAGGCTGGGCTTTTAGTAGGCTCAGTCATCCGTCTTATGAATACTTCCATATATTGTATGCACTCAGCGGAACCTCAACACAGGTCTGTTCAGTTGCAATCTTGATTTTGTAGAACAAGCTTATGTCAGCTGAGCATGGGCTGTTCACACAGCCCTCTTGTAATTAATTAGTAGCTTTTGTATTGTAACTATAAGTAGTCAGAGTCAGTTTTGTAGGCCTTTATAATTAATGAGTATCGTGTATTGTGGCTATAATAGTCATAGTTTGTAGCTCTTTATAATTAATAAGTATGTGTGTTATGTCTGTAAATAGTCATAGTCAGTTTGTAGCTCTTTATAATTAATTACTACCGTGCATTGTGGCTATCAGTAGTCAAATTCAGTTTGTACATATACTTTTTTGTAATTAATTAGTATCATGTGACTATAATGTAGTCATAGTCAGCTGTAGCTTTTGTAATTAATTAGTATCATGTGTCCTGTGGCTATAAGTACATGTAGTCATAGTCAGTTTGTAGCTTTTTGTAATTAATTAGTATCATGTGTCTTGTGGCTATAAGTACATCTAGTCATAGTCAGTTTGTAGCTTTTTGTAATTAGTATTATGTGTCCTGTTGCTATAAGTACATGTAGTCAGAGTCAGTTTGTAGCTTTTTGTAATTAATTGGTATCATGTGTCTTGTGGCTATAAGTGCGTGTAGTCATAGTCACTTGTAGCTTTTTGTAGTTAATTAGTATCACGTGTCTTGTGGCTATGAGTACATGTAGTCATAGTCAGTTTGTAGCTTTTTGTAATTAATTAGTAACACATGTCTTGTGGCTATGAGTGGTTAATTTGTGGCTCTATATCCAGCTATTAGTTGTACAGATAAAATGGTTACCTGACATTCTCATGCCTTGATACATGAGAGAATAAAATATCAAACAGAAACAGTGTTTGATAAATGTGTTCAAAGGTTCAAAAGGGTATTTCATGCTGCAAACCTGATACAGCTACATGAGGACCCTGCAGAAGATCTGGCATCATTGACACAGCTATATTGGTTTGGGGTGTCCCATGTACAGGGCTCACACTGGACAGTTAACCCTTTCCCTTGATCTAAGACCGAGTCATCAGCCTTCCTTAATTGTTACAGATCGGGTGCTATGTAACCAACCCCCCATGAAGGAAAGCTGTTGACCTGGGGCATGTTGTCATGATAGGTCATGTCAACAATTCTCATTCAAATTGTTTTTCAGTCCTGTTGAATTAGTGTAAAACATTGACCATCTGGACCCTAAAAGCTGATGTATTGACTCTAAATACACTGAGTTGCAAAATACTTAGGGTTGAGAGGGTTAAAGCAGACAACATTTTGACTGCCATCTTATTTTTGGCTGGTTTTTGGGAGAAAATTCTCAAGATTTAAGATACAAATAAAAATTAGATTAGGCCATGATTTAACATTTTGAAGAAACTTAAATTTAAGTACACATACCTGTACATTGACCAACATCAGTCTTAGACTGGGAAGATTTTGGTTAAGTGATGCTTTGAGACGGTGTTGAGCCTAAGGCCTGTGCATGCTGACTGTTACTTGCTACATTAGCTGTCAAATATTAATGTCTTACTGAATTAAGGGTTCATTAGGTGGGCAGCACTTGGGGTAAGAGGGACTGTCATGTCAGTGTGGTGACCCCATCAGTTATTTTCTGCCATGGCTATAAAAATGTAGATTTTTGGCTGTGGCAGCAGACATTATTGATGTTAAAAAACTGAGGACTGGAAACACACTTTTACGTGATGGCTAACGTAAAGACAACAGAAAAGAAGGGGCAGGGGCCAAGTGATGGGTGTACCCCATCACTGTGTGGCACCACTTGCTGCAAGGCATAATACCAAGCCAGGGCCAACAGAACAGTGCATTTGCCAAACCCATAGGGCAAAAAATTTTGGCGACATGTTCCTGTAAATGGATTTACAGTCAAAACCGCCTCAACAAACCACTGTTAGGGTAGACCACTGAAGTTGCAAATCTGGTTTTCATCATCATCCTTTTTTGGTGCCAATGTCAACCAACCAGAAGGCTAGCTGGCACAAAGTGCCATGATGCAGACCCCTGGGTAAAAACTGTCTTGAAATCAGTTTCACAATACCACTGGGGGTCTTCGTGGCCATGTAAATCCATACAAGGTCAGGAATGGAAAAAGGGATACTTGGTGATGGAGTTTGTTCTATGAGCTTAGAGCCCAGTCATATCCAGCGGGCAAAGTCTGGCAGTGGACACACCACCTAGTGCTGGCCTCGTGAAGCTATCAATAATCGAGTCAGTACCAACAGGATCAACCTGAAACAATCTTTAAAACTCGATTCCTGAACTCTTTTATACCATTAACTGTGTGCGCCATGTCTGTAGATATGCCAACATGTAAAAACCCACATCAACAACAACTAGCCCAGTCCCTCAGGGCTCAGGAACAGAAAATAAAAAATATATTAAAAAAAAAAAAAAAAATATTAAAAAAAAAAAAAAAAAACTAAATTCTAAATTCTAAATTTGGATGTGGGACAAATGCTGAAAACGTTTTTTTTTTTTCAGGTAAATTCAGCAAGTGTCCCTGCGAGTGCTTAGGCACAGTTAGCAGCACTGCTTGGTGCCCGTACATGCACATCGTGATAGGCTTTAATTGTCCAAGTACTGAAAATAGGGTGAGAAATATAGACAAAATTACCTGAGTCGTTAATCTGTCAAACCAAATCCCACAAGTTGTTTGCCTGCCTGTGGGCCTGGTCACCCAAGCGTGAAGCACGGGTGATCAGGTACATGTAGACAAACAACATGGGCATTTGGTTTAGACAGATTAATGTCAAAGGTTATTTTGTATTTATCCTTTATGCTCCATTGAGAGAGAAAAATGGAAAAAAAAAAGATGTTTTCATGTCCATCCATCCGTCCATCAGCATGTGCATGCATGTTCTCGTTATGGTGATATTTACAGAATGTCTCTGTGATTTTGCTCAAATTTGGCAATATGCTTACCTTATCCAACAAGATGAACTGATTTAAAACTTTGGTGCCACCATGACCTAATTTGAGCAACTGGTGGACCCTTCAGTCAATGCTTGCATTGAAGGTATGTCTAATTTCATATTTGACATGCATTGAGAGACGATCTACTTGCTGCAGCCAATGTTTGAACCTGCTGAGGGAGGGGATGTCTTTCTGAGGGTCTTCCATTTTGTAAATTGTAAAAACTTGCTTTAAAGAAAAGTCACACACTTGTTAAGATCTTCTGGTGTCAACATTGCACACCATTTGTAAACAATAAAAGAGAACTGCTACAAATAGATGCTTGTTATACATGTACCTTTAAAAAAATAAAAACACAGGGAGGCTACTAGCTGCTATTGCTGTGAATAAGAGATCAACATTTGCAACCACTGGTGTTATTGTTACAACCAGATGAGAGCAGGCCCACAAAGGGTGTGGATCTACTTAGGAAAGGAGGGGCAAGTGTCTGTCACACTGTCTCACAATCTTTATTTGTGTGTTCTACAACTTTCATTCTGAAAATAATTTACATGAGTAATAATTCTGCATACCAAATTGATTTCAAAGATTCATGAAATATGAACTTGAAGTTAATTAGGGCATGGCCATATGGGAATACAGAGCAACAAAATTTGAAAATTTGAACAAAACTGCGTAAAAAGTAATTTTAGGTTGTTTTCTTTCATTATGTAATTTTTGCATGCATTAATTTTATTCATAATGCAGGTGCTCTATATATTATACGTAACTGAAACAGAGGTGCCAAATCTCCCGATTTGATGGGAGATCTTCCGTTTTTCTTATAATATAAATCACCTTAATTTGTCCATCTCCTGTTTTTTTCACCCGTCTCTGCCATCATGAAATAATAGGACTCCCACCTATTATATCTTTCCTCAGCTAGAGCTCCAGTTTTGTATGCAAGGAAACTTGGCACCTCTGCTGAAAAGCCACCTGAATATGTCCATGTAGAAATGTGCTCATTTATTGTGACCCTACAAAGTGAACCACCAGATAAGTAATTTGCCCAAGTACTAATGCATAGCTGTGCAAATATAATGTCAGGGTGACCAAGCCACTTAAACATGTAGGCCTATGTCAAGGTCTAAAAAAATCAATGTTTAGAAGCGTCACCACCTGGCTGTGTAAGCCAGCCTGGAAGGAACTGGCAGGTACTTGTTGACATAGTCGTCATGTACATGTAGTTTGGAAGGTTTGACTGATAGCTAGCTGGTCGCGTTATAAGGCTGCATCAATGCCCATACCAGGCATGGTCTGTACATACTGGGCACTGCAGCAAAACCTGTTTTGAGAGACCACTGTTTTTCAAAAGACCGCTTGCCATGTCAGACCCTTTTGCCATCTTTCCCATGTAATTGCATCTCTATTGAGAGACCACCTGCCTTATGTGACCACCCCAGGGGCAGTCTCTCAAAACAGGTTTTACTGTATATGTACCCACAGTACCCCGGGCAAAGATGTTGAGAGGGACATATTAAACTGTGGCGGAGGCTTCATTTCATACTTTGAGGAAAGTCCAACATTCAAGGAGAAAGCAGACAGAAGTTGAAATGACTAGTCATTGTCGGGTGGTTGTTACCCTTTCCTGCTCAAATCACCCTGTTAAAAGTCCCCACATATAAATTGTCATCTGCCTCAATCTTTTCACAGAAAATTCTCATCAACACAAAACATTCTTGCTGAGAACTGTAGATACCTATAATCATGGCATGCACCAGGTCAACAGCTTTCCTGGGCATGGGTGTTGGGTGCAATGCACCCAACTTGTGACAAGGAAAGGTGTTGACTTTGTCTTGCATTAACCAGGAAAGAGTTCAAAGGTTAATCCTGCTGTCAGTGAAGGAGCAATAACCAATAAAACCACACCCCAGTTAGCAAAGGCTGTTACAGAATTTTTCCTTATTTTGACAATTTATTTTAGACACAAATTTGCCATGGTAACAAACTGCGTATTTATCAAAATTGCTTGATGCGTGTGCGGGACTGCTCTGTGTGACCTTTAACCCCAGTACTAATATGTCAATTTGCCACAAATGATCAAGCAACATATGTAATAAAGATAACAAAGCTTTTGCACACAAATAGGGAAATGACAGTAATTGATTGTACATATTTGACAAAATGATGTTATCATTGGCTGAGGTTTGAGTGACTGTGGATGGTTCATACGCTATACATGGCTGATACACGGCCTGTCTGCTGCATGTGTCGGTATGTAATCTGGGAGCAAACAATCAACCTGTTTTTCTGATTAAACCAATCAGGTTGACAGCAACTAACTCACTGATTGTACCACTTGAAAACATTGATGGAATTTCACATATTACATGGATACAAAGCAACTTTTCCCCTGGTGGTGCAACTAAGTAGCTTATTAACCTTAACTCTTTACCAACCAGTTACACGTTCCCTGCATTTTAGCTGCAGTTAGATGCAACTGGCATAGGCCTAATCCAATTGGCCGTAAAAGAGATTTTATTGAAATAGCAACATGTCTGATATAAAGTTATTGGTTTTTGCATTGCCTTGCAGTTAACTCTTTCAGTGCCAAGCATGACTAAAGTTAACCTATGTAGGTCAAACTAGTCTGAATTATCATAAGGATCCCAGATTAGTATTCCTCATAAAAAGACGTTTCATTCAAGTACCAGCAAGCCTATAGTTCCATAGAGAATATCCCAGGTCAACAAAGCTGTTGACTCAGTCCAAAATTTGGCACTGAAAGAGTTATGTCATGCTGGAAGCTACATCATTACTTGCCAGACTTAGACAGAAAGCAGCCCTCAGAGGCCTGTATGGTAGAGAATGAGTTAACTAAGAGCCACACAAGGTTTAATCTGATACCTGGGGAACTTGTTCAGATTATACAGCAAACCATGACTCGGGTCCTATAGTTACAGCTTAACATGTAACACATAATTACATTGTAGTCAATTTGTAAATTGTATTCAGCTTGAAAGGTACTGTTGAGCTTTAATCTTCAGCGGTTATCTACCATAAAGAACACTGACAGATTGTAAGGCAGTTACATGTATTGTACGAAGTGATCCGATATACAGAATCCATGTCCATATTGCCTGCCATGCTGTCTTACTGAGATGTGGCACATCAGCACTGGGCCATATTTAGTAGTTCCCTTCCTAAGAAAGTGAATGTATCTGAAGGTCTAAATTTGCAGACCAACGTGTACGAGGCCTCTGTTTGAAAATTAATGTAAAAATATTGTTTTGAAGATTTAAATGACTTTATTGATGTGTATAGTGTGTATCGTGATGCATTTTGGCCAGGCAGGCAACTGTGGTACGTGGCAAAGGTTGCTGGTCGCAGACCTGGCCACGCTGTGGTCAAAACATCGCAACATGAAAATGTATTGAAAAAAATAAAATAAATATGCAATGTTTTACATCTCTGGTGCAGGATGTATACATTGTTGCAGTCCTTGTTAGGATTTCCCTTGGTTTGTACAGGTGGTCTAGCTGCAACTGTTTATTTCACAATCACTGGGACTGAATATAATGCCCCAGCTTGTTTCCACTTCAGTTAAACATTGGCGGATGGTTTAACTAGGATAAGCTGTCCAGCTAGAAAGGGTACATATTGGTTCAGGGGTAAGTCAAATTGTTCTTATCTGAACCTGTACTAGTCTATGCAAATTTGGTAATTATGGTTTGTTTGAAAGGTATTCTTCTTTGATATGAAGCTCTGCATTTATAAGCAAAACTTCACGTATTTAGCTAATTCATCAATTGCCACGTTCATACTTATTCATTATTATGTGGGTTGTCTTTGCTGAATATTTAGCTTAGACAAGGAGCTGCTACTCAGAGAGACATGTACGGGTAAAAGGCTCCGAAACATGTTGAGTAGTTACCAGCTGAAGACCCTTTAATTTATTTGGGCTGATACAGCCTATGTCAAAATTTTACAGATGAACGTGTGCAATATGGACAATAGTACTTCTAGGTATATAAGTTAGACAAGGACAGGTTAGCTTATGGAGAGTAAAGAGTTCGGACTGCAGAATAGGGTAATGACTACCAGGAAGTGGTTTTGGACAAAAAGACACAAATACAATAGAATTTTAAAAAAAATGAACAAACAAATAAATGCAGGTGATTGCATCCAGAGAGGAGACTATGTAACAGCAAACTTTGTTGTAATGGAGGAATCTTTATAAGGTAAAAAAGAAGTAGCTGTGTGGCTCTAGGGAAGTGGTCATGTTGCGTTAGAGTACAGCTGTACCTGTCTTACAAGGAGAGCTGTTATACACAGGCAATGTGTATGTTTTAGAGGGAAAATCGTCAGCAAAGGGTCAGAAGCTCAGAACATTGTGTGACAAAAGATCATTTGACCAAGATTTCTGCTCACATAAGAAGTGCCACTGTAAAACCACAGACTGCCAGATGGTTTTGTGTTATGAACACTGCCTACCTGTCAAGTCTCCTGACCCCTTTGGATGTGAGGGTTCCATTTACTGCCTTGATTTGGGGACTTTTCGGTGGAAATTTGGTCTATTGTGGGCAATATCCCCCATAAAAAAATCTATTTGCTTCTTCCTTCTTTCTTAAATAAAAACTCTGCTCCCTGGAAGCACAAAATCTGTCTTTTTCTTGTCAGAGGATGTTGTCAGCTATGACATTGCATGACAGAGGGTCATGTGATCAAGATTCATGCTGACATGTAACATACGACACAGAGTTGGTACTGAGCACCAGAGAGTCAAGAGTTAAGAACACTGCATGACAAAAGGTCATTTGACCAATTCCTGCTCACACACACACGTGAGGTAAATTGACCATTGGGGGCTTAAGAGTTAAGAAAGTTGCACGACAAAAGGTCATTTGACTACTTCCCGCTCACATGTTACACATGATACAGAGAAAAATACGACTGCCACAGGGTCAAGAGTTGAGAAAGTTGCATGATGGGTCATCTGACTGGGGCTCCTGCCCAGGTGTGCCAGGTGACACTGGCGCCATCTTGTGCTTGGTAGACTGCTGCTGCAGTCTTAATTTCTTGCCTTGGTTTCACCTGCCTGTGTTGGTACCAGCTGCTCCCATGCACACTGGCCTTGTATGTTGAGGAGTCTGTCGCTGGAAAGCTTTCATGTCGGCCCCTCTCAAGCTAGCTAAAACCAGCTTGTGGTCAAATATTATCTGCTTCAATGTTTTTTGACTAATTTCAACAGTAACAAAAAGCTGCGAATTGAATGAGAATTGTAGATGATACCTATCAAGATAACTGCACCCCCCCCCATCTTCTTTCCTTCACATGGGTTTGGCAATTAGCATGTAAACCATTACAAGGAAAGCTGTTGACTCAGTCTCAGTTAAGGAGCAAGATTGAAAGGGTTAAGTGTGGCTTGTGTGGAGTATCCACTGTCCATTAATCTAAGAAATCAAGCACACACCATCAAACTTGTGCTGTGCAGGTTCAAGTCATACAGACGTAATCTTTAATGCAAAGTGGTCGATACAAGGCACTTTCCTTTGGATATTTGTAGAGGAGTTTGGTAAATGAAGGCATATCACAAATGGCATGTAGACTAGAAACGTGAGCTAATGGGTAACTATGTGAACTGCATTTAGATAACTGGTAGAGGTACAGCCAACTCAAGCCAATGATTTATCTCGGTGATCTCACGTGAAGAAACAACATTTTATCCGCAAAGTGGCGAAGTAAATGTACCTTCATGTCAAATGTCATATGCTTTAATTCTTAACATTTTCGTGCTCAAATTGCATAAAAGCGGACAGATGTTATTTTTCATCTGCTTAAACTTTTTACTGAAATTTCTCATTACTAGAAAATGTTTTTGCTGAGATTTGTATATAAGACCGTTCAAGTTGGCATACCCCAGGTCAATAGCAGTCAAAGGAAAGCTCTTGACCTATGCCAGTTGCACCCTTGCCCGGAATGGGATAATTTTCTTTTATTTGATAATTGTTTTTAATAAATATTGTAGAGAAGACCTATTAGGATGCCGTCACTCTGACTTTGTAAGCATGGATCAAAGGGGACCATAGGTAAATATTAATGTTCTTATTCCAATTTAACAGTCTCAGTAAATGTCAAGGAAACGATGTAACATATCTGATGAACTATTCAAAATTGGAATATTTTGTTTCAGCAATACAGGGCAGTGCTTGCAAAATTGTTGCCTAGTTGTGTAGATTTTGAAATGAGCAGGACAGACTAGTTTATGTACAATGTTAAGTGGCATTCTTTAGTCATTTCTAGCTGTCTAGCAAATTCTAAGATATTTAGTTGGCTGGGTATGATTGGCTCTGTGAAGGCACGCTTAATTATCACTTATTTGGATACATGATGGGCCAACCTATTTATTCGTGCATATTTCATAAAGAGCTGTATAATATTTCCCTTTTTGAAAAAAAATTTGATCCACACTCTACTTGGTAATATGAAGAAAATATCTGCAACCCACATAAAATGCTGGGTCAAATGGCCCAAACTGAACAAATCTTTGTAAGCATATACCATATTTACATGTGTGATCAATTACACATATATGACATCAAGTATTTGATCTGAAAGATTACAATATGGGAAAACATTTAAAAGCAAAGTATATACACATGTCCATGTTGCTATTATCCTGCATGATGAAACAAAATGCATTAAATTCCCACCATCCTTGAGGGAAGTAGGGCATAATTCCTTCATGTTTTCTATTATTATTATCTTCAAGGACATTTCTTTCATGAAGGGCTTCTTATTCTAAGTAACACAATCCAATGAAAATGCACATTGAAGTTATGCATTTTTGACAATAAAAACATCATCTTATCCACAGTGGCTGGAGAATGAGTGTATTCAAAATTTAAGGGATACCCTGAATTTAACTGACTTTGGTCCAGGAGAGTTAAAAATTATGCATGGTTCTGGGGCTTGTAGAACATACAATTCACAAGTGCAGGGCCACATTTCAAGATACATGGAAATTGATATGTATATTGCATTAACATGTAGATCTACTTAAACTGGGGGACAGTTGACTTGTATTTTAGTGTCACATGGTTTTGAAGGTGAAGTTGGGCATTCATTGACCTCAGGACACCTCTATTACTTGAAGGAACATGGAAAACCCCTCCCTCAAATCAGCGGAAATTCTGGATGTAATTTGGCGAAATTAAATTTGGGAAGCGGTGCATCAGGTAATCATGTCTACTCCCACGCATTCTGTTTTCGCATGCCGGACATTGATTTTGTGGCCCTGCCGGCAGACTCACAGCTACGTGGTTCCTGGGCCGGCTGGCATGGCAGGGCTTGGTAACTGTACACACAATATACATGTACATGCACATATGAGCTGCTAGTTATGTGTCATATGAATGCTCAGCCCTCCCACGCCTGGCGGACTTTGCTAAATATCATGTGACTTTGCCATGAAGAGCTACCTGGCTGTTGTTGCTCTGGGAGGCCTCATCCCTGCCAGACTCCCTCAAAATGAAGATTGTCCAATGCAGCTGTCAAATAGCCAATCATCGCAGCTGGCCAAACTCCGGTCCTTATTATGCCTGGCTTTTGTTTGTGTCAGGGGGAGATAATCGTTGGAGATCTAGCATAACCATGTACAATGCATACAGATATTTACAGAGGCTTCACCTTGGGCACACCATGAAGAATATAAATGGGATCTCCCATCTCATGAATTAAAAGCTTTGAATGTTTAATGCAGTAAATGGTGGCATGTGTTGTGACATTCAATATTGAGACAGACAAGTCAAACAAGGTTATTCCCAATTTAGACGGTCATCCCTCCACACAATTTTTTTTCTTCACATTTTACAAGTTGATGTGCTTTTTGAAGGTAATCACATAGATTAACCTATGTTGCATGGCTGCAGAAGCCAAGCTGTGTCCTCTCTGTCTTTTGTGCAAATTGACATCGAAAAAGTCAATTTCAAATAAGCCTTCTACGACATTGATGGTCCCAGAGGAGCAAGCATTTTTTTTTTTTTTTTGGGAGGATGAGACAAGTGAATTGTATGAGGAACTCACATACTACAGGAAAGGTTACAGTGTTAACAAAATCCCAGCAAAGTGATCCTGATCTGCAAATGTTATTTATAGCAGATTCTGAGAATGTTAATGCCTGCTAACTTGCCCTTTCTGCACTCATACATATTTCATTGAAGTGAGGGCTGTTTATGTGTCATTTGTCAGCATTCAGATTACTGCTGGCCTTCAAGAACTGGTTTTGGTCCATTTAAGCAATGCATTTGTGCTAGTCCACTTACAAATGCATTTGTTGGCAGCGCCTCAGTGTCCTGTGTTGATTTAGTCATTTGCTCTGAGGAATGAAAATTTGAAAATTCGGGGAGTTGGCTGGAATTCTTAAATATGAATTGTCACACAGTTTGAATAATTCAACTCTTTCAGTGCCACATTTTGGACTGAGTCACCTGATTTCCTCGCCATGCTTTGGCCACAATGTGTCCAAAGTGCACCGAGGAAAGTTGTTGACCTGGACTTTCATATTCTATGTGACTACAGGCATGCTGGTAGTCAAATGAAAGATCTTTTACAAGGAACATCAATCTTGCAGCATAAGGAATGATACTTCAGAACAGATCCTTCTGTCAAGTTCCACTTTAGTCACAGTTGGCACTGAAAGGGTTAAATCATTTCTATCAAAGTCTTGAGCTGGTATGACTAATGTGATCAGAGGCAACACACATCAACTTGTATACACAATTCAAATTGTTCACCTCAGAATATCAAAACATTGTGTAGTAAACAGGTGCACCCACAAGCAGCATGAAAATAGAAGACACAAATTGGTCCAGAGGTCCTGTGTGGAGCTCAAAATCAACACTGTTCACATTTCCCAATTGGCCAGTATGAATTGTTGTTTACATTTATAATTGAGTTGTTTAGGTTATTTTACAACATGATCATATGTTTGCTTTTATTGAAAATTAGAATATTGGATTTTTCCCCTTTTTTTGTTTTGTTTTGGTTTTTTGTTTGTTTGTTTGTTTGTTTGTTTGTTTTTTGCTTTTTGTTTTGTTTTCTTTTTGCCTTTTTTATTGTGCTCAAGTACTATTTAACAAATTGGCCCATTTTATGCTAATGACTTGTGATAGTTCCCTTCAACTGTATACCCATGATTAAATTAGTCCTGTTAAAATTACACTTAGTTTCCAAACTGGCATCCATGAGATGAGGTTAAAACAAAGAAAAGAAACACTCTACTCCACATACAATTTGTAGTACATTTTTCAAATGTAGAACATGCATTTATGAGCTTCTTCATTTAAAATAATCTGAAAAATCCCTCTACTTTTTAGATGACAAAGGTAGCCCATTACATTTTGAGGAAAGCATGCTGATTTGCCTGACATGATCTGCTATGTCTGCTTTTTTATGGCAATGAATTCATAAAAACGACCAGTGACCAGTTGTTTGGTGACACTATGTGTAATGCACAATACCTGGCCCAATATTCAGATGTGTATCTGTAGTAGTACCTCCATGTCTCAGCTTAATATTCAATCAAATTATTTAAAAAAAAAGAGAGAAAACATTCTACATGTATGCAAGTGTGTTCTAGCAATAGCGAAGCCAGTCACAGTGCTGATAACCATCCTCTATTCTTTAGTTTGTAAAGCAAACAGTGATTGGTCATTAACAACAAACCATATGATGATGAAAGTAACCTCAGGGACTTAATGTGTAGAATTTCAGTTGCTACAATGAGTGGGATACTGTATGGGTGGGCATGGGGATTTTCATGACAATCCCTTCCTCCCTGCCTCAACATTGACCCGTCTGGTGTCTAACACATACACCTATGGTACTGAAATCACAGGTAAATTATATACGAGGAGACACAAATGCAATATTAAAGCATTTGCTTGTAAATGCAAAACCTGTAAAAGTAAAGAGTAATGTATGTCACATACATATTTATATATGACTGTGTACTAAGAAGTGTAAATTTATAATATTATATAACTAAAAGATACCATATCGGTTTCAGGTGGAGAGAGGTCTGTGGTAAATATCTCATTCACAGATAGTCATGAAAAGTGTAGAGTCAATAACATTACACTTAATTTATTTTGTTGCAATCACACAAATAGTGGAAACTTACCATGCATGGTGACACGCTATGGTTAATTGTAAACCTCCATCAGTATTGATGTTTTTACTGATGATTTATATATATATCACCCAACCCTCATACTAGATAGTAATAAATTTGAGGGCCCTATGTGACATTAGCTTGAGCCAAACAGGTTTTCTACCTACCTACCTACCTACCTACCTACCTACCAGCACAACTAACAAGTAAATATACATACATATACGAACCCCATTATGAACAACTAGGTAGATATACTCCCTCCATACACAAACACTCAGCCCTCTTTATACATTGCATTTGAACAGGTTTTTCTTAGAATCTACATGTGCAAATTATGATGTTAGTTTTGTTCATTTCAGTTCAGTTGTTTATTATGGTAGTTGGCTCAAAATTAAAAGGTCATCTTAAAACTAGGGTACATAAGCCGTGATTTTGTGTCCAGCGCCGACAATGTACATGTAGTTTTCAGGAAGTAAGATCATGGGTCATTGGCACAGTACATATGCAGACTGGGTTTGGGTCTTCGCTGGTTGTAGATGCTATCTGTAACATCACTAAAACCATTGGCTACAGAACCAGCAATGCTGTTGTGGAAATGTGGTCAGACTGTTGAAATGATACCATAAGACAGTGGACAGAGCCATGGTGTGGTTTGTGTGGGATGATAACATGTATTGTGTGGTGGCAGTGAGAATGTTGGTTATAAGAATCCAGCCATAAAACCCAAAGATCAGCCAGGCTGTATTCAATAGCAGCAGTCTGATTGCCTGTGGTTTGCAACTCTGGCATTATACATCATGTCATACCAAGTGACTAGCAGATAGCTTTGTATAGTCACAAGAGAACAACTGTATAGTCACAAGAGAACAAATAATGTAGTTTCAAGTAGCAGTCTAACACTTTAACATTTAGTAGCAGTCTTGCATTTTTACATCAAGTAGCAGTTTAACACTTTTATATCAAGTAGTAGTCAGACACTTTTACATCAAGTAGCAGTCTAACACTTTTATATCAAGTAGTAGTCAGACACTTTTACATCAAGTGGCAGTCTTACACTTTTATATCAACTAGTAGTCAGACACTTTTCCATCAAGTAGCAGTCTAACACTTTTATATCAAGTAGTTGTCAGACACTTTTACATCAAGTAGCAGTCTAACACTTATATATCAAGTAGTTGTCAGACACTTTTATATCAAGTAGCAGTCTAACACTTATATATCAAGTAGCAGTCTAACACTTTAATATCAAGTAGTTGTCAGACACTTTTATATCAAGTAGCAGTCTAACACTTTTATATCAAGTAGCAGTCTAACACTTTAATATCAAGTAGTAGTCAGACACTTTTATATCAAGTAGCAGTCTAACACTTTTATATCAAGTAGTAGTCAGACACTTTTACATCAAGAAGCAGTCTAACACTTTTATATCAAGTAGTAGTCAGACATTTTTACATCAAGAAGCAGTCTAACACTTTTATATCAAGTAGTTGTCAGACACTTTTCCATCAAGTAGCAGTCTAACACTTTTATATCAAGTAGTAGTCAGACACTTTTACATCAAGTAGCAGTCTAACACTTTTATATCAAGTAGTAGTCAGACACTTTTATAGCAAGTAGTAGTCAGACACTTTTATATCAAGAAGCAGTGCAACACTTTTATATCAAGTAGTAGTCAGACACTTTTACATCAAGAAGCAGTCTAACACTTTTATATCAAGTAGTAGTCAGACACTTTTACATCAAAAAGCAGTCTTAACACTTTTATATTAAGTAGTAGTCAGACACTTTTACATCAAGTAGCAGTCTAACGCTTTTATATCAAGTAGTAGTCAGACACTTTTATATCAAGTAGCAGTCTAACACTTTTATATCAAGTAGTAGTCAGACACTTTTATATCAAGTAGCAGTCTAACACTTTTATATCACGTAGTAGTCATACACTTTTACATCAAGTAGCAGTCTAACACTTTTATATCAAGTAGTAGTCAGGCACTTTTACATCAAGTAGCAGTCTAACACTTTTATATCAAGTAGCAGTCTAACACTTTTATATCACGTAGTAGTCATACACTTTTACATCAAGGAGCAGTCTTACATTTTTACATGAAGTAGCAGTCTAACACTTTTACATGAAATAGCAGTCTGACATCTTTATGTCAAGTAGCAGTCAGACACTTTTATATCAGGTGCTGGTCAAACACTTTTACATGAAGTAGAGATGGGGACCGCCAGTTAATGATAGTGAGAACAGATGGTTTTCACTGTAAGATAGCAGTTGGGACTACTGGTTTAATGATTGTAAGGTTGTAACACAGCAGATTGTTTTGTATTGCCAGATGGCAATGCATGGGGACTACTGCTTAATGGTTGTGTGATGGCAGATTTTTTTTTGTTTTGCCAGAGGACAAGTGGGTCTTCTGGTTAATGGCAGTAAGACAACAGATTGTATTGTATTGCCAGAGAGACCTCTGGTTAATGCCTATAAGACAACAGATTGTATTGTATTACCAGGGAGACTTCTGGTAATGCCTGTAAGACAACAGATTGTATTGTATTGCCAGGGAGACCTCTGGTTAATGCCTGAAAGACAACAGATCGTATTGTATTGCCAGAGAGACCCCTGGTTAATGCCTATAAGACAACAGATTGTATTGTATTGCCAAAGAGACCCCTGGTTAATGGCTGTAAGACAACAGATTGTATTGTATTGCCAGAGACACCTTTGGTTAATGCCTGTGAGACAACAGATTGTATTGTATTGGCAGAGAGACCTCTGGTTAATGGCTGTAAGACAACAGATTGTATATTATTGCCAGAGAAACCTCTGGTTAATGTCAGTAAGACAGCAGGTTGTTTAGAATTACCATATGGGAATTTGGGACCACTGGCTAGTACAACAGCAAGGAGACAGCTCACAGTCATTCTCTATCACAAAATGGCAGTTTGAATGTGTAGAACACTAGAAAGTGGGAAACAGAGACATTGTGTATTGGCCAATTAATACTTTTAAGTGGCTGTGGGACCGTTGGTTATACAACACCAGCAATGATGCATTAGACATTCAGTCGTGCTAAGGCGCAGAGTGACTGCTGGTTACAGCACCAGGGAAAAGGGCAGGAGCAGTAACAGGCAGTGAAATCCTAGAAGGTTTCTTTGTAATACACATAAATGTCAGAATGTCATGCAGCTGTCCAAGCATGTGCAAGTTTCCCGATTAAACAGTCACAAGTAAGGCATCACTGCTGATTGGTGGCACATTGCACAGATAGGTTTCTGCAGTCAGCGTAATAGTGCTGTGCCCTGCTTTAGAGTGCAGATACATGTTGTGTTACTGTTCTGTTTCTTTAAATTTAGACAATTGAAAGGTTACTCTATTTTGGGGTGGTCTTTCCTGTATCCAAAAAGAAAACAAGGCCCATGGGTCTGATGCACTGCTCACATAATCTGATGACCATCAACAGACATCCATTTCCTGAAATGCATTCCTGCCATGACCCTGAGATATTAATCAAGGTCACCCAGATGATGCATTATCAAACATCCGTGTGAACACACATTTGTGATCACACCCCTTATTTTTTATCAACATATTGAATTTTGTGTCCTTTCTGTACGTGCTTAATGACCTTGAAAAATAGGTAAAGGTCACGCAACATATAAGAAAATTTTACCATTGGCATAGTGCATGTTTGGTGTACATTTCGCTGTTCCATCTCAATTTATTATGTCATGGACATCACAAATCTGTTTCCTGATAAGCATTCGCTCCATGACCTTGTGCAAGTAGGTCAAGGTCACCTATATTATGCAATATCAAACTTCTGTATATGATGCACCTTTGTGGTATATTTGGTATTGTAAGTCTTCTAATTTTGTAATATTTCAAATTTAGTGTCCTTTACTACATCCTTAATGATCTTGAAAAATAGGTCAAGGTCACACAATATATTACAAAATTTGACCATTGGCATAATGCATTTATTTGTTTCATTTTTGGTCCATATGACATTTTAGTGTATTTATGTGTTGTGTTTAGGTGTCATGTTTCAGTCCCAATATGACCAGTCTGGCATTAGGAAATGATCAAGTAATTCTGATAAATGTATATGCATATATGTAGGCACGGAGCGTAGCAGCTGTGTCATATTCAGTGGTTGTACTTTATATATAGGCCAGTACTTAAGGTAATGTGAAATTTATGATGAAAATGGGGAAGGACATACTTCATAAAATTGATGTGAAAATTTTATGAATTGTAAATTAAAACCTACATGCAAATTAAAGATTCAGTCGGAAATTTCCCATGAGATCTATGGTAATGGGGTGGGATGATGTGTATTGTTTGGTAAACAATGCCATCCCACTCATCAGAGAATTTGCTAGGATCAATTTTAAATATTATTGTAAGAAAGGTACATGTATAAATACAGTAAACAGTGCTTTGTTCAGGCTGGGCCAGACAGTCCACAGATTGATTTCAGTTTCATTCCATTAGCTGAACCATTTTCAAGGATTTAATGGTAGGAACAGCAATGTTCAAAGTATCTAGTAATATATCTGTGTGTTGCCTGCTAAACAGACCCACTCTGTGCTATGGATAATTTTGATGGCACTTCAAGAGAGTCCACCGGGGCAACAACACAAGTTACCATGGATTTCCTGGGGTCAATTGACACCTGGCATTTTCTGAGAACTTGTTCCTACTGTCAAGCAATATCAGACTCTAGTGAGGGTATGCATATTTCTCGCAACAAATATCTTGCCTGCATGATGAAGTGGATGTATAAGAATTAAGCTGAGCTTATGTAGAAGCATGCACCTAGGCCCCTGTGCACATGTACATTGCTTTGATGTCCCCATCATCATATTTATCTGAAGTGGGAGGTCCAACTATAGAGTTTGTACTTACAGTCGGCATGATTATTGTGACAAATGTTCAACAAATCTAATGTGGTTGTCTGATGAGAGAAATAGCCCGGACGCATGTTAATGAGACGGCATTGTTGTCGTCAGTGCATGCACTTGCATAAGTCTACGCTTCTACAAATTAATCTACTAAACATTAATTTTTGGGGGGAATTCTTCATTACTCACCACAGACCTCTAGAGGACGGATTTGTGAAGACAGCATATGCTGGTCTTCTATCGTGAGGAAGCAAGAAGGATTGTGGCTTCCTCGTTTGGTTTTGAAGATGGACATAATGCGTGGCCCGGCCCTTTTGTTTTAGCATACCTTACACCACAGGTTCCCATGGCATGGAGCCCTGGAATCACTTTAGCTAATTGGGATTAACTGTAGTGTGAGCAGCAATCAATAAAGATCAATACTGGCTCGGCTAAATTTATATGTTTGTGGTGAGGTACATGCATAACACCCAGAAATGCTGCAAGTCTGCACAGTGTTCGGAGACTGTTACCAGCCATATGGGAGTCAAGCCACATACACTAGCAGGGGTGTAGTGTTGCTGTTATGAAACAAACATTTTAGCAAATGCTTAATAGTTCTAATAATTCTGTGTTTTCAAATAATTTTGTTATGTTCATGAATCTGTTGATCTACGGTAAAAATGGGAATCAATTGTTCCAATTGAAACCTGGATATCGCAGATATTTGCCAGTTTATTTTTTTCTTTCTGTTTATAATCCAGGGCTGGGGTTTGATGTGGTTGAGACCAGGGGTGTGGGGGGGGGGGGAGGGAGAGCAAATGCATGTCAGATCTGCTGAGGTATCAGTGTTTTTCCATGGCTATGTACATGTAAATGCATTTGGTACAATGTATAATGCTTGGCATGGCACATACTTGCATAGCTGTTAATGCTAGCTGACGCCAACTTGGATAGCAACAGCAGGCACCGTGCAGGCTTTGCTTGTGGGTGGAAGGAGGTGGGAATTGTGGTAGCCGGTCTTTCTACCAATCACGATCCCCTGCTTCCTTATCCTACCGTTTGCCCGTGCTGCTGCTGAATTAATGAACAACTTCCTTGGGCCTCATCTTCTGGCCTACTGTGGAAAAACATGGGCAAGAGTCTGCCTACAGGGGAAAATGTACCTTTGTGGTGCTTATAAGTATTGATGAAACCATGTCTGTTCGGGGATTTATATGTGAGCTTACACGACTGGACTACACAATACAGATAGGGACAAGAGCACACAAGAAAGAGAGAACTGTTACGTTCACTTGCCATGTGTGTATGATCAGACTTATTAATATATAGTAGATGAAGTAAATAAGCATAACCAAATAGTTGAAGATTAAATGCTTTGCTTTTGGCATTGTGAAGTATCTTGAAATTCCTGAAATTGTTGATTTGTGATAAGATCGACCAAATGAAAAAAAAAAATATTGTAAGAGAAACCTTAAATACTCAAGAGTATCTTTGCTTTATACCAGGGCTCATTATATTGTATTTGTGCCTTCTTGTCCAGAACCACTTCCTAGTAGTCATTACCCTATTCCATAATGCGAACTCTTTACTCTCCATAAGCTAACCAGTGTCACTGTCTAACCTATATATATAATGGAAGTACTACTGTCCATGTTGCACATGTTCTTCTGTATAATTTTGACATAGGCTGTATTAGCCCAAATAAAGGGTCTATAGAAGGTAATTACACAGAACATGTTTCGGAGCCTGTACCGATACTTGTCTCTCTGAGTAGCCGCTCCTCGTCCAAGCTAAATATTCAGCAGAGACAATGCACATAATAATGAATAGATATGGATGTACCAAATGATGAATCAGCTAAATACGTGAAGTTTTGCTTATAAATGCAGAGCTTCATTATGAATAAAGAATACCTGTCAAACCAAACATAATTACCAAATTTGTATAGTACAAGTATATATATATATATACATACATACATACACATATGTATATATGTAATATTTTGAACAACATATATTAAATGAAACCATAGGGACATAAAAGTTTGAGAACTATGAACATTAGACAGTAAAACCTCCATTACCGAACCTCTCCGAGTAATGAACACCTATCAATTCTGAACACTTTTTTCAGTCCCAAATGTTTCACATGTTATTTAATAGGAGCCCTGGTATGAACCTAGGTGTTCAAACCTCTCACTACTGAACACCTCCCAATTCTGAACAACAGAACACCTTTTTTCAGTCTCAAAGCCCACAATGAACTCCCACTACCGCACATTCTCATGTTGAAGAACATTGAATAAAGGATTAAAATGCAAAATACACTCTTTTTAACAACATGTGGTATGAAATCTAGAGCAAAGTGAACTTGTGCATCAAATAGCATTGTATAATCTCACCTTTATTCTTATTTGTTACAGGTGTTTTGCATGTTGAATGGAAGTGTAACTTTGTTCTTGTGGGAGCTAGCATTTGGACAATAAATATATCAACATGGAAATACAATGGAATCTCCAATTAAGACCACTTTTACAAAAAGGCCATTTCTATATTAAGACCACCAATTTACAGATCCGTGTTTGTTTATCCTTGATTAAATTGTCCCCATTAAGACCGCTCCCTATTAAGATCACATTTTTCAGTCCCTTAGGTAGTCTTAATAGGAGATTCTACTGTGTACGTAACTGTTAAAGCTAAATAGTGATTATTGCAAAATTACTGCATACCTCCAGCTTGTATGCATATGGGAAATACAGTTTTTATATATATATATATATATGTATGTATGTATGTATGTATGTATGTATGTATGTATGTATGTATAATGGTGCCGCCACTATTTTATTCAAGCAATTGACTAAAGCGAGACATACATGTATATAAAGGATACACACCTTATTGGCTTAGGGGCTGCTCAATCATCAAGAAGATATTATGATGGTCCAATGGCATTTATATGAAACACAAAGACTGAATATTTTTGTCTTTAGATGATTTGTGTTGAAGTAAGATGAAGAGTATACATGATCACATAGTAATAGATACATGTAGCAACCAACCTGCTGGCAAGAAACTTGACTGAAATACCACTGCAATTAGGTGACATATGTTGAAGTGAGGGGAAGAGTATTAACAAGAACTGAAGGTACCAATCATTGCATATGAAAAACATTCATTCTGGACTGAAAATATATTGATAAAACTCTGTGCTAATATCAGT
Organism: Hermodice carunculata; assembly: GCA_964020975.1. NCBI lineage: Eukaryota > Metazoa > Annelida > Polychaeta > Eunicida > Amphinomidae > Hermodice > Hermodice carunculata. The sequence continues at coordinate 68,966,397 of OZ026629.1, forward strand.
GTACGACATCCAGTGGTTCCGTGGTCAAAGAAAAAAACAACAACACAAAAATACTTGTTTTGGCAAGAAGACGTAGAAAGCCATTTTGCAATTTTTGTAATGCTAGTTCTAATTAAAACAGGCCAAAAGTGCCAAGGTACATGTACATGGAACACAATATTGTCTGCCTCTGTAGTTTGACTTTAAGATCTTTTTGCACACAAGACTGTTTTATGAGAATTGTAAACGAAACCTTCCAAATTAACTTAGGACATGTAATGCTGACTGAATGCCCAGGAAAATAAGGGTTGAGGTAAGAACACCCTATAAACTGATCTCTACCACAGATTGACAGAAACATGGAACAAGTGGATACTTGAACTTGCAGGAATTAGGGTTTTCTCTGTATATTGTGTGAAGATATTTGTGAAAATTTTGTTTGCCATATTTGCTCCATACCCTCAACGTTTAGCTAGGTGTTATGACAAGTTAGCACACTAGTGTAAAACCTTGACATGTTCACATTGCAGAAAGATCCATGTACGACTTTAGTAGACACACTTATTATCATATACTATACAACACCAAGCACTGAGTGGTGTTGACTACGACAGTGGTCCCTGTTTGGAGAGACCTGTTATATCAGAGACTACCTGTATCTTAAAAGACTATGTTTCCAGGATATTTTGCTCCACTCTTTGTTGTTAATACCTTGTATGAAAGACCACCTGTCCTGAGAGACCACAAGTTGGTTATTCAAGGTTGTGGTTTTTCAAGAGGGGTTTCACTGTATATGCATCCCACAGCTACCCCTGCTGAATAAGTTGGTAAAAATGTAACAAAGATATTTTCATACATTTGACTCATACTTCATTCTGCCGGGTTGAGGAACCTGAAAAGGTTTGTATTTCTGTGAAGTATTGCATGACAGAATACAAGGAGGCTGCAATCAATAAAGTGCTATCATTCAATGCAAGGTACTTTTCACTGTATCATATTTCCAACAACCATTGTACAGGTTTCGTGTAAACTTTATCATTATGTAATGGATCCCAGTATTTGTATCAACCGCCGTGCCTGTTTGGGTTTTTTTTTGGTGTGTGTTTGTGGAAATTGCTGCATGAGATGTAGCCATACATGAGTACATGCAACCAAAAGCCATGTATTGTACTTTGATCATCCCTTGAAGAGGGAGCTGACAAGGACCTGGTGGACTGACTGTGGCTCAGGCATAATCAGCTAATATCAAAAGGAACTGAGACTAAGCAAAAAGGATTGAAGATCACAGTTCACAGGAAATAAAACCAATAAACTTGCACAAAGGAATCCACTGTCATATACCTCTACACTAATTTGACTAAAATTAATAATTTATTTATTGCTTTATATATTCAGGAAATATCCCTGCTCCTATCTTGTGTGCCCTACTCAATCATCTGCGATGGTATGAGATATTGTGCCGTTGATGGAAACTGGAGTCAGCTGCAAAGGGTAGCAATTGTGAGAGGAGCCATCTGGGCACAGGGAGTATTATGGGATGGGGTCAGCCTCTTAGTCCCCGGTAGAAAGTGCATGAAGCCCTGGTGACCTGACATGAGGACTGAGATTGTCTAGTCACAAGTAAGCTTTAATTAAGCCATGGCTCTAGCTGTAGATGTCATACTTGACGGTATGCTAAATGGGACAGCTGTCCTAATGAGTGTGTGCCAGGCAGCTATGGTGGAGATCTGGTTCTGTCAATAGTGAATCGTTTTATGTGGTTTACATCCCATTTGTGGCTGCACCTAATTTCTAGCTCACAGCCTAGTGATTGAATCAATGGAACTGCTTTCTTAATGGTGACAAAGATTATAGGCTTCCAAAGAGAACACTCGGGGAATTCGTTCCTGTCAAACTGAATGCTGTCCCAGAATTTACCACTTTATTGTCCAATTTGCAATTTGAATAAATCTCATGTATCTGATTTCCTTAAATGGGCATGAAATATTTGAATATTTTGTATGTAGCAGTTGAGAAAAAAAAACCCTTATAAAGTGATAGTAATATGAAAGAAGTCAATCCATTTTGAAATGGCCTTTTCTCTACCATGGTCTAATTTACGAGTGAATCAGTGTGCTCTACCTTGTGTAAGAACTGCTTGTGGCATCGAGACGTGTACACGTACAGACTGCCAGCTAACGTGTCCCGAGTAGGGACAAGTGAAAATGACAGTAAATATGTCTAATGGTGAGATTTATTGGCGGTGTGAGTGTTATGACAGTGGCACAAAGCTGGGAGGGAGAGGCTACTTAAGTGACTGCTGCATGGCCTAGCATGAAGTGCCTGTCTTCACCAACTAACAAGTGCCACACTTTATACACAGATCCATTTGACATCTTGGCTAATGATTCAATTTTCATTTCCTGGCATGAATGGAGAAACAAATACACTTAATTTCCCTTACCTTTATAAAAAGACATAAAGGCCAAAGGGACCATGTAGCTTCCAAGAGGTTGTATCCCTCTGGCCATCCCCACTTACTGGGGCTGCCGTCACATGATGGAGATTAGCTCGAAATTAACCTGTACAGAGATATTGAATTGCAAGAAAACAAGTGGTAATGAATGTTTCCCTGGTGGCTTTTCCTCACAACCATTTGCTGTGAGAAATAGCAAGGATGACACCATGCAATAGCTGTTATTGTTAGAGAAACAGTGACACCTCTGGTGCTTTTTTTGTGGGGGAGAAAAAAAAACATTAAGCCTACCTCAAATTCCGGGAGTGTGCTCCTGCCTGCTGGAGGTCTGCTGGAGGAGGCCACGGCGTTAAGAGTTTGGCGTTCCGTTATTGCGGCTGTTCCCTGGTTAACTATTCCAAATTTGACAAGAGAATTGCTGCTAAGGTCCTGGGCATGGCATTATTATACAACACTCCCAGGAGATGTCCCATTCACAGGTGTCCTAGTGAAGCCAAACTCCATACACTTATGCCTTCACCCCTCAGTTGAAACAGAGCTGTCATTCTGGGAAATTTTCAATGTTGTGGATGAATGGAGACCGGCATGCATAATAAGAGCTCAGATCAATAATGGTACCATGCACAAGCCAAGGGCCATGAATATAGATGAGAAAGCCTGCCTTCAATGCCAATATTTATGGTCCAGCCAAGAAATGTGTTTATTGACTGCAAGGTCAAGGAACATGGAATGCTGGGATGGGGCAGCCTAATCTTTAATTCTAAGCCAGCCCCCCTACACCCCTGTGTTGAACAATGGTCTATCCCAAAGAATCTCATGTGACTCAATAAAATGGCTAGACATCAAAGTGGGATTTTTCCCATAGCTGACTTGGAAAGCTCTATATAGTGATGAAGCTAAGTATAATTACTGTTTTTCTGGTTAAAGGATAAATGATCGTCAAAACGGTAACTAACAGTAGACAAGGTCATTGCGACCTTTAGCCACCCGTCAGAGTTATCTCTCATTTCGTCCACATGGGGACATTATCAGAGATAAAGTTGATATTAGCAACTGCTGAATGTCTACTTTAATGGTTTTGTTTCTTTGCCGTTGCTTATTTATCTGTTAATTGTATGGAGTTAATGGTGATGAGTTTAATTCTCAGTGAGAGTGTCCATCATCAATGTCCCTCTGTTGTATCAGATTACATCTTGACTATGTACTGTCAGATTGAATGCTTTTCTACAAGTTGCATGATTTGCTACAACATGCAACACTCAAACATTTTGAGCCAATTTAATCAACCAACATGTACAAGACACTTCATTTCAAGCTAATCGTTTCAAACAATTACGGCTGATACCTTAGTTGATCTCATGCACAGAATTCAAACATCTAGCTGATTCAAAAATGAAGAATGTAAAAAATTGTTGAGTATCTGTTTTAAAAATACAGAGAGGTAGTTAAGGGCACCATCAAGAAAGTGCTAGGTCAGGCCTTCTTGAAAGGAAGACAGCGATCCATTTTCTATTGCTAGATTAATATGTAATATAGTTAGCTTTGAATTAATCAATAGTAAATAGACCATGTACATGTTGAGGTCAGTTTGAAAGATACGTGTAAAGAGTGACGGTGTCAGATTGCACCATACCCCCATAGATCAATGGTTAAGGCTCAACTTGAAATATGTGCAGCTTTATTATTGGCTGTAAGTAAAGAGAGGTCCAGTAAGATTGGCTAATTATAAATAGCTTGAGATAGGTAAAATGTGATTGGCTTTCACCATGTAGCATCATAATATAGTCTGCAAATTTCATATGCATGTGTATGTCTTTCTCTGTGTGTGTGTGTGTGTGTGTGTGTGTGTGTGTGTGTGTGTGTGTGTGTGCATGCATGCTTGCTTGTGTGTGTGTATAACAATGAAAACGGTATTTTGAATGATGTATAATTAAACGTCTGTTACATAATCCTTTATGGTTAGTCCTGAAGCTGCTTCAGTGAAGCCATGCATAAGCAAAATACCACAGGTACAGTGTGCATGATGTAATACCCATGGTGCTAAGTGAAAAGCAAGGGGAAGTTACCGTGCATATAAGTAAACGGAACCAAACATATTTAAGCTATTGCCATAAAATCAAGTTTATTTGTATGTGTTACATCTTTTGGCCTCTCTGCTCTTATGGATGGCAATGCTGACAGTTTAGATTGTCACAGAGAAGTGGGACCTATATATATGTATAATTCTAATCTGCATTGAGACTGTTTGTTTCATTGCATGTTGTTGACCATATGACGTGTCCAGTATGTCCTGGGAAAAGAAACATTGATTTTGTGGTGGTTTCAAAATGAAACAGTTATTTTAGATATCCTGGGTCACCAATGGATCAGAAGAAAAGTGGTAGTCAACTGACTTTATTGTAAGAATGAGGGTGTGTGAGCTGCCCTGTATATGGTGGGGGGGGGGGGGGGAGGAGGAATGCATCATGCAGTTTAAAACCTTGATACCCCCTACACTTGAGTGCTGTTATTGTTTTATAAAGACTAAATGTGGATGCATATGTCATTCACAGTTTGTAGCTTTTAGCTGAGTCAGCCTATCAGTCATCTGACCATTTCTAATAATTGCTATCACTTTCATCCAATGTTTGTTGTCCATCTGTCCATAATTCCTGCTTTTCATTTCTTCTCAAAAAATTATTGGTCAGATGCACTTCAAACTTGATGCAGTGCTCCTTTTTTTCTGTAATTTGACTGATGTTAAATTGCAAATATGTTTGATTTAAATTATGTGAAATTAATGTCCCTTTGGGACATTTTCTTTTGTTATATTCCCCATGTTATTGTCCACCTCCCACAAAAATAATCTCCAAAAAGTAATAAGAGATTTTCATGTTTTGGAGAACAATATATCACAGTTGTCTACTCCTGTTTTCACTAAGTGTGTCCCGTTTTGGAGACTCAAAATGCCCTTAAAAGAGGGATTTTGAGGCAAAAGTGACTATTTTCTTTAATTTCATACACTTTTTACAAGAACCTCCAGGTCACGTGTCTTTGGGGGTTGACAACTACATGTTTGATACGTGTGTAAATGCAATTGAATTGATAAATAAACATTGAATGTACTGTTGGTGAGACCTGTATGGTCATTCCAGTATATGTCCTGTGCATTCTCTTTATTCCATGAAGCCAATCTATAGTTACTAAGTTCAATCTAATATTATTATATACTCTGCAAGTATCAGTGACAGTGATATCAATAGTTGACTTACCTCAGTTGTACCCATGGCCTTCGTGTCTTAGGATGCATGATTGTCAAGGAGAGCAAAAACAACTGAGAACGGTGAGCTATGTATTTATAAAACTCCTGTTGGTAAGCCGTGTGCAATGAGCAAGCTTGACCTGATAAATCAGCCAAGTTGACAAGTTGTCCAGGCATACATGTGAGGATGAATGGATTTAAACATATACAAATAGGGTATGAAAAGTCTCCTTGATTTATGTGTGTGTTGTGGCAAGTGATTCACAGGGGCAAACAAATTCATGATAAACCAAGGCTGTTTAGGCATGATATGGTATATTGCACACATTGATAAGCATTATGGTTATTCATGGCTCTTAGTCAGGAACAGATTGTATTAATGTTGTCTGTGAGTTTGGGGTCACTTGTTGCAGGAAACAGCTGAACTATCTGTTTATGTGTATAGCCCTTTCCTCTTGAATGGACTCCTGGCCATTGAAATAGGCCAAAAAGCCCCTGGATGTATACTGCTGTCTGTTTTCACTGAAATCTCTCGTTGCTAAACAACATTTTTGCTGAGATCTATGTGCAAGACCATTCATAATAGCACACCTGAATTATAAGTCAACAGCTTTTCTTGGTGCAGATTGGCCACAGGGAAAACTATTGACCCTGTCATACTGTGACTAGGAACGGATTAATACTGAGTCAACAGGTTAGCTTGGCATGGGTTGGGCTCTTACCATTATGTTAGTGCCTAACCCATACCAAGTAGGTTAGTAATGCATGCATGTGCTGTCCTTAGATGTCTATGATTCATTTTTTTTATCCTCTCAAGACACCAGCCATCTCACAGAGCATTAGGGAATGTTTTGCTTTTTCATGTCATGCCGTGTGTCCCATATGGACTAGGTACACTCTATAGACTTATTCGTGCACAGTTGTATAACAAGCTGTCAAAATTGTAAAAATGTAAACATTTCTAAGGATGCAGTTGTATGAATCGTAATTGTGATGCAAAAGTGCATACATTTAAGGATTTTTTTTGTATTGACAGCTTTTTTTATAACTGTATCTGATGCACTGTTGAATTGGCTATGAGGCCATTTCTCCCACACCATTTAAAGTACATTTGTGTCTTGATCTGGTTTCGGTAAAGGGGTGACTCCATTTGCTCATCTCTGGGCTGGTCCTGCTTGCCCGAGCAACATGTACTAAAACAGACTATTTTCAGTGCTTGAACAGCTTAACAATGTATCTGTCCAAACTATCACTTTACAAGCCCCCCCCCCCCCCCCCAAAGTGAAACTTCACATGCAAGTAACTTTCACATATTCCTTTGTTTTCCAGTATGCAAGCATTAAGATGAAGCTCAATATACTTGTGTCTGAATTCTGTAAACAAACCTGTTCTAAATAACCTGGAAATATGAGAGTTTGGAAGGAATTTCCATGAGACTAGTGTACATTATGTGTAAGGAATACTGAGATACAGCAGGCACAACACGTATGTTGCAGAATACTGAGATACAGCAGGCACAACATGTCTGTTGCAGAATACTGAGATACAGCAGGCACAACATGTATGTTGCAGAATACTGAGATACAGCAGGCACAACATGTATGTTGCAGAATACTGAGATACAGCAGGCACAACATGTCTGTTGCAGAATACTGAGATACAGCAGGCACAACATGTATGTTGCAGAATACTGAGATACAGCAGGCACAACAATTATGTTGCAGTGGCAGCCTGCGGGTGACCATCACATCATTCAAAATGTATTAGCATCTCCGTGGTGGAAGAAAAGTAAATTGGGGATAAGATTAGCATCTAAAGATGGCATTCTGGGGCATGGATTGAATTGTTCTGTGCAGCTGTCAAGTGCTTTTTAGTCTGGTAGCGTTGTGAAGCAGTGTTAGCGTAATCAGCCTAATTGTTTGTTAATCCGTTGCCACTGAAATTGCTTCATGGCACCAGGATGTACAATGTCTGCTGTGATGTTTTTTACTTAAATGTTGCATTGAGAGAGAAAGTTCTGTTGAGAATTGCAGCTATAGCCTATATCATGGTAACATGGCCAGGGACAGCCCCTTGATTTCCCTGCCAAGGGTTGGGTGCATTCTGGCCAACTGGCAACAATGAAAGGCATTAACTCCATCTCGTCCTGACTTGGGGGAGTGTTATGGGAAGTAGGTGAGTGGCACAGTGCGTCTTCCACTGTGGGTCTCACTGTGCTCTCATGTACGCCTGCTCTCAGAGCCTTCAAGAGAACCACATGCTAGGCCATCTAGCCAGCATCTGCATCTTATGCTATATGACTTAACTTCTCATCAGTGCTGGCCTTATACCTGCCGGCTATCCTGAGCTTACATGTTAACATGCCTTGCCCTTTGAGACACTTGTGCACTACGAGGCCTTACGTCAGAAGCAAAGCTACTAGCTAATAGAATTGTGATATGACAACCCATTATAATGCAGAATTAAATCATAATCTTGTTTTGCTGCAGGTGACCTTTTGGCCATTACTATTACCAGACTGTGACAGGCCCGTGAACTCAGCACAGTGAAAGCTACATAGACTTGATGTATTTGGAACTTGGGATTCTAATGTTCATAAACATTTCATGGATCTAACTTTATGTATGTGTGCATCCCCTTGGCCATTAGTATGTCAGCTTAAGTTGGTGTACATCATGTCATAGGTTTTGTAAGTGGCTACCAAAAAGGAAGGTGGATATGCAGGATTTATTAGTTTATTAACAGTCAACATCTCAATGTTTGGTGATATGTTTGTGTTTTACAAAGGTTAAGGGGACTTCTAAAAACTTTAATTCCTTTCATCACTTTGTTAAATCTCTGAACAATTGTGGCATTAATGATTATTTCTATTTGTTTATACTTGATTAATAAAATTTTGATCTACAATTGCATTGTTTCATACTTTCATATGTTGGTTCTCAAAAATGATAAAATTGCTCACTTTCTTCCAAAGATGTTTACTGGTATTTGCTCAATATTTTAACCAGAAGAATGGTCAATATTTTAACCAGAAGAATGGTCAATTTACAATGACAGCTAAATGATTCTTCAATGTCAGTTATTACAGATGTGGTGAATGTTTACATAAACATTGCCATGTGGTAATCCGTCTTTGATATCAACTCTCTTACCAAAGACCACCCCTCAAAGCAGGCACACGTCTCATCCATAACATGGACTATTTCTATTACATGTACAGTAGTCCCTCCTTTGAGAGACTGCCCCTAGTGCCACCGAAAAGGCAGTCACATAAAGCAGGTGGTCCCTCAAAGGAGGTATGAATAAACTGAAAAGTACTGCAGAAAGACCTGACAACTGTGGTCTCTCAAAGGAGGTGGTCTCCCAAAGGAGTGGTTTTTCAAAGGAGGGACTGCTGTATATGTATATCACCCCCATCTTGCAAGGCCATATTATGGGAACCATTTTCTACTGTTGTAGGGATGGTCTCATTAGACAGGAACTATACCTGGCTGCCTTGGGATGATACATGTACATGTATACCATAATAGAAATGAAGTTTTGTGTCACAGTTAGTGGAGTTTGTGCCACTTTAAAACCTTGCATTGGTTTTTACAGGTGCCATTGTCAATGTGTTTGTGACAACTGATTGATTTGTTGTGTACAGCTGTTAGGTACCTGTGGAGTTGATTCCGGCCGAGTGTTGTGGAGCAGCATTGTTAGTGTAATCTGTCTAATTGGTGATTGATCCTGTGCCACTCAAATTGCTTAACCCTTTCCCCCTTGAATTAAGACTGAGTCAACAGCTTTCCTTGGCATTGGTTGGGCACTTAGTGCCCAACCCATGCCAAGGAAAGCTGTTGACCTGGGGCATGTGATCTTGATAAGTCACATGTACATTTCTCAGTCAAATTGTTTTTCATAACTGTTGAAATTAGTTAAAAACACTGAAGCAGACGACATTTGACCACCAGCCGGTTTTGACCGGTTTGAGGGGGAAAGGGTTAAAAGCAGCCAGATGTCAGTCATCTGTACAATGGTTTTTATGTAGATTTCTCATCTGTAGACAAATGGTGAGAATTGCAAATATCAACATGTTTTGCACTTTGAGACACTTGTGCACAAGGCCTTTACGTCAGATGCAAAGCCACTAGCTAATAGAATTGTGATATGACAACCCATTAAACACAAAATTAGATCATAATCTTGTTTGCTTCATGTGACCTTTTAGCCATTATTGTTAAAAGACTGTGACAGGCATGGGGATGCTATACAGTCAAAGCTCTGAAGACTGTGACAGGCATGGAAACTCTAGACAGTCAAAGCTGTAAAGACTGACAGGCATGGGAACTCTATAGAGTCAAAGCTGTAAAGGCTGTGACAGGCACGAGAACTCTTTACAGTCAAAGCTGTAAAGACTGTGACAGGTGCGGGAACTCTATACAGTTAAATCCCTAAAGACTGTGACAGGAATGGGAACTCTATACAGTTAAAGCTTTAAAGACTGTGACAGGCATATGGGAACTCTATACAGCTAAAGCTCTAAAGACTGACAGGCATATGGGAACTGTATACAGTCAAAGCTGTAAAGACTGTGACAGGCATTGGGACTCTATAGAGTCAAAAGCTCTAAAGACTGTGACAGGCATGGAAACTCTATACAGTTAAAGCTCTAAAGACTGTGACAGGCATATGGGAACTTTATACAGTTAAAGCTCTAAAGATAGTGACAGGTGTATGGGAACTCTATACAGTCAAAGTTGTAAAGACTGTGACAGGTATATGGGAACTCTATACAGTCAAAGCTGTAAAGACTGTGACAGGCATGGGAACTATAGAGTCAGAGCTCTTAAGACTGTTACAGGCATGGGAACTCTATACAGTCAAAGTTCTAAAGACTGTGACAGGCATATGGGAACTCTATACAGTCAAAGCTGTAAAACTTTGACATATTTGGAACTTGTGATACTGCTGTTAATGAAGATAAACTTTGGTTTACCTTGATACAAGTGTGGGCCAAAGCTCATGGTCATTGGCATCAAAGCCAATTGTAGAGTGTGTGTTGATCTACATTATGTCATAAGTTGCCACCAAAAAGGAAGGCAGAGATATACTAGGACCTATTTGTATAATAAAAGTCGGCATCAATGCTTGATGATAATTTATGTTTCACAAAGGCTAAGGGGACTTCTGAGAAACATTAATTGTGGTTATCTTTTTGTTATATCTCTTACAAATGGTAGCATTCATGATGAGTATTGTATGCTTTCATTTCTGAGAATTATATTTCGGCTCAGTTTCATCACAAAATGAACATGTATCATTGTTCAATTTTTAAGAAGAATGTTTCATGCACAATGAAAAGACTGATTCTTCAATGTCAGCGATTTTATTATATGATTATGTTTAAATTAGACCTATTTTTGATTGTTCAATGTTAGATGGAAATTTATTGCCTCAGGTAACTGTCTGAAAATTTTATGACAGCCATCCATTCCAAAATGGATATGCTAAATCACCATTTTGTGTGGCTAATTATTTTCCTTCATTAATTAATCAGGAATATCAATTAAATGCAACTAGACCTTCTGAATGGGCTGTTCCTTGGAAAGTCTTGTAGCTGCAGCCGGCTGAAACTTAATGACAGCCCTTCTACAGTATATATATATATATATATATATATATATATATATATATATATATATATATATATATATATATATATATATATATATACATATATATATATGTGTGTGTGTGTGTGTGTGTGCGCATGTGTGTGTAGTGTATTGCTGTTTTGTGTAGCCGAGTCTCTTCAGTGATTAGCAAAAATTTGAAGCATCCTAATATTTACTTTGGCGTGTTCTACACAAAGTGGAGCCAGCCATCTGAAACGGTTGTAACAGGTTTAGCTAATACATGTACTTGTGATGTTTTTCTTGGCTAATTAGTCCTCCTTTGTTCACTGATTAGCAATGTTCATTGAACACTCTCAAGCTTTTTTTCTGCTCATTTCACAGAGAGTATGGTTGCTAGTCCTGCCATGTAAAACTTTTGTGGCTTACAGATGTTACAGTAGGAGTGTAGTATAGGCCTGTTATTGTTGTCTCTGGCATTTTAAGTCTAATTTGAATTAGATACATCTGATCGCAAGTGATCACATGCAGGAGGCAAGGTACCCTGAGCACAGCATACATAAGTCAGGACAAAGCGTTAATATGTAGCTCTGTTTGTACCATAGTTGTTGACTCCACGAGTCTGTGGATTGGTCCATATATAAGTCATCTTGATGCTTTGACTGGAGATTTCTTATTGGTGTACATGTGAAGTCAACAAGGAATCTTGTCTTATTAGATCTGACCTTACACTCAACCCCGACAGCTGCCTGGCTTCTGTTTACTGAGTGCAGTGTAGCGTTTTAACCCTTTCATGATCAAGGTTAAAATGAGTCAATAACTTTTCTTGGACCACGTTGCGTGTTAAGCGCTCAAGGTGTTCACAACAAATCTGATTCCAATGTTTGTATTAATGAACCCCACATGGTAGCACATGGTTCTAGAATTTGTTGGGACGTACAGCACCGGTCGCTGATGGACGTACTTGTGGCACAGGGATTGGAGATGCAGTATTTGGATTCAGCTTCCTATAATGTTGGACAGATTTGAAACCTAGGGGATATCTGCTGTGGAGCAAATAGTCGAGTTCATACTGTCAACACACCTGTTTAAACTGCCTGTAAAGATGAGCAACATATCTGTCTGTGCAAACCATCTTGAAGCAGCTGAGCTACAGTCTTACCTCATTCACTCAAACAGGGTTCCAGCTTGATTGAGTAATCATATATTGCAGTTTGTGATAGTTGATGAGGTTTTTCTTCTGAAGAATCAATGATACACACAAAATGTTAGGAGCTACTGGAAAGATTCCGTTCAAAACAGAGAAGTAGGTCAAGGCCTTTCTGATGTGGAATGACAAGAGAATTCAACATGCACCATGTTACCTGCTGCTTTTTCCACCTCATTTAGACCATCCCAAAGGCAACAGTTGGTCTCTCTGAGAAGGACTAAATGTTATTACAAACAAAAATTTAAAACCCTCATATCACATATGGTATAGGTGTGTTTAACTTGGTAATACACACATACATAGGATGTACACCCATAGGGGTCTGTCCAGCTTTTCTGTATTGACTTGTTTGCATAGAACTGAGGCACTGAAGTAACTCTTTCAGTGCCAACTGTGACTAAAGTCAAACTACTTAAAACAACTGCTCTGATTATAAAAAAGAGGGGTAGATTCATGTTCTTTGTAAAAAGACCTTTCAATCAAGTACCAACATGCCTGTAGTTATGTATATACATGTAGAATATAATAGTCCATGTCTACACCTTCTTTTGGTGCACTGTGGGTGCACTGTGGGTGCATTGTGGGTGCACTGTGGGTGCACTGTGGGTGCATTGTGCCCAAAGCACATTGAGGAAAGCTGTTAACTCAGTCAGAAATGTGGCACAGAAAGAGTTATAAGCCTAGGCGTAGTTTACAGCCTTCAGCCAGTCTGAGTGGAAAAGATTTACATGTACAAGCATTATAGGTGTAGTTTACAGCCTTCATCCAGTCTGAGTGGAAAAGATTTACATGTACAAGCATTATAGGCGTAGAGTTATAAGCATAGGCATAGTTTACAGCCTGCAGCCAGTCTGAGTGGAAAAGATTTACATGTTCAAGCATTATAGGGATAGATTACAGCGGGCAATGATGTCTGGATGCCTGCAGCCAGTCTGAGTGGAAAAGAGGTACAAGAGTCTGGCCTGACATTGAGTGTGTACTTCTTATTACTGAAGACTGTATGCTGTTATAAGACCTCTCTATAACTGGTGCAGCCCAAGATGAAAGTGAAATATTTAGTATCTAATAAGTCTAAACCTAACTGCCATCAGAAGTGTTCTGCATGACAGTGGTCACCTAGTTTTTGCAGAAGATTGACATTAGGTGTGCTCTCTTTGGATTCAAAGAGGCCTTTTCAGCAAATCACAGTTTCTAAAAGTAATTTCTAAGCATTGGTCAATGGTTTCAAATTAAACCTATATGTATCAGGGACAGATCTAGACTTTAAAAATCTGTAGCCAAAGTTGGAAATACAGGTATAATTCATAAAGATTTAGCGTTGGCCCTTGAATAATTAATTTTGAAATATTTTAGCCATTTTCACATATCCGTAGCCAAATTCAAGAAATATTTGCATTTGACTAATTCCAGAGCGGTCCCTGTATATATATATATATATATATATATATATATATATATATATATATATATGTATATACAAAAATACTGAACTAGAACAATTACCCATCATGTACAATTTCACACAATCCTCTGAGAACATTTCTCAGATTCATAATTTTGTAAACTCAGGCTGAGTTATGAAATTGACCCACTTTCTGTGAGAAATGTTAGGCAGCCAAGTATTACCTTAGCCGTGGTGTTCCTGGATGGCTGGACTATCACGTATGGGAACCATGCAACCATTATGAACACTTAGATTACATTTGTATTGACGTATCATGGACATCGGCATGTCAGTCTGAATGATTTTACTGGCATACTGTGCAGAATTCACAGTCCTATGATCAGCTGGTGGACAACTTGTAGCTCATTTTGTTTTGTACCTTCACAAAATGTAATGTGCTTATAGAAAATTTAGCGGGTGTCATTTTGTTAATTTTTTTTTTCCTAAAACATATTTTGATTGATGACCCAAGGTAAATGCCAGCAAGCACACTGCAATTAGTGTAATCATATAGAGTGAGTCAAAATGTCAATGCTGCTTCTGCAAATGCAATTTCTTTTTTCATAAATTTTGTCCTTAATACATGTAGGAGATTTGATAAGTGATGGAAGTGGGCATTTCGACCCGTCAATGGTAAGTTCATTTGAGTGCACCCAAGGTCGTGTCAGCCAGAAAAGAGAAATGTGATATCATATTTTGCTGACTTAAATGAGTCTGAGTTTGAGAATAGGCCAGTAGGGTTAGCCCGTGGAGACCCATTGTAGGTGGACGCAGTCTTGCAGAATTGGAAAAGAAATTGCTGGTAGCAAATTGGACGAAGAACCTTGATAGAGTGTAGGTCAGAGTGTGGTTTGCCCTCGACATTTCTTCCAATAAGTCGATCCACAACCCCAAATGATGGCACTGGCAACAGAAATGGCCAGTTGTACCAGCTGTCCTTCTTGATTTTACATGGCACATGCTTTTCTGTCAATCCTATTACAAGCCAGAATTGAGCGGCATTATGGTACCACGTACAGGGACGTGTATGCATAATGGATGCCTTTGAGATGTCCCAGCTTGCTCCAATTTTGTTTTGACTGCATGCCTGAAGCCAGTACAGACTTGCGCCTGGGACTGCCTTTAATTGTGCACGTTGGCATTACACATTTTTAAACTTTTCCTCCACATAAATACCACAATTTACTGTATAGATGGAGGATGTTCACATAAGGTCTGTGTATCTCTTGCTGATAGGCTCTAGCCTTAGACTTTTAATTTGAGATAGTTAAATGGTTTGGCCTACCAAAGGACCATACTTAACTCATGGAGCCTCTCTATGCTTTATTTTGAGGGTGCTGTCATATATTATATATTTTCATAATTGTCAATAACCTACAATGCTATACAAAAACTTTTGTTGGTTTCTTTAGCTTTGGAAGAAAAAAAATTTCTTCAGTGAAAACCCTGCAAAAATTTTGTTGATTTGCCATATCAGAGAAATAAAGAATTCCACTTGGCCATGTCATGGGGAATGGATTTAGACAGCACGAGTTTTAAAACTGTTCCCTGTGAGCCTTTGGTGAGCAGTGAACGGTTTGAAACAAGTGCTGTCTAAATTCATTCCCCATGACACGGCCATATGGAATTTTGTTTCTCCCATAGAGCGTTAAATCCTATGTTTTTGTCAAAAACCTACTTGGTTTAGCGTGCTTGCTGCAGCCATTTTGACTCCATTTTGTTCAGTTTCAACATTGCGTTGCTAAGGTACGTCACTCAAGAAAGAACTTTCAGTTACTCCTTTTTTATCTTACGTAATCTGATTGGCTTACAAAGAAAACAACAACCAATAGGATTCTCTCTTTTATTTCATTTCCATCGTAAAATTGTTCCACACTTATGTTGGGAACGATTGCGTTTCCACATGGGTACCTATGGGAGAAAAGAGTATACATAAGTGGGTACCTATACTGGTAAACAAATCCTGCCTGTGTGTCTGTAGGAACCATTTTCTGCATTTTAAGAAATGTTAACATGTAGCTGTAAGTCTGTGATTCTTAATCTTAAATCTACCTGTGATCTCAGTTTTAAAACGGAAAAGCAAAATATTTTACAGACAGGCTCTTCTGGTCTTAATTTGAAAAAAAAAAAAACTCTTAAAAAAACAAGACATGTAAAATTCAAAGAGTGTCCCATAAACACTTGAAAAAATTATAGTAAACATACTAAGCTTAATATGATACATAATTTGGAATGATTTGACACATGGGTATTTTTTTGAAAAGTTGTATGAGAGTCATGGTGCATACTGTCTGATGAAAGGTCCATCCCAAACATTTAAAATCAGATAATGTAGTTGTAGGAGTTGAAATTAAATAAGGTGCATTGATACATTGAAATGTTCAGACCTGGAGCAATCTAATCTCAGATCTAATAGGGACCTATTTAACTCTTTACAAAAACAATTGAGCATTTCCTATATTTAGGTTGGATTTTTTAAAATAGAGCATCTCAAATTTGAATGTTCCTCAACCTGTTTGAACTTTAAATGTTTCATAATTCACAAAGAAATACAAACAAAGAAAATCTATGGTGCATTTTAAAAATTAATACATATTCACATTGATTTTGTGAAAAAAAAGTTGGAATTTGAATCAACCTGTAAAAAGCTGTAGCAAAAATGCATAATGGGTGTACAATTTGATATCAATGTCACAAATCTCCATAGCACACAACAATTAACTCAGAAAGTAAAATTTCTATCCAGATTTGAAATCATTAAATAATGCCCATTTAAGATTATATACTTTTAATTAAACTGTTTGCATTTAATGCTTTTTCTCTCTATGGACCTCTAAATATACCAGTTACAAAATGTACCCTCACCTTCCTTACATTGCCTTGATTACAGGTGTCTAGTAGTGTTGACAGGCAGGTACACCTTTACCCTTCCCCCCCCCCCCCCCAAACCGGTCAAAACTGGCTGGTTAAATGTCGTCTGCTTCAGTGTTTTTAACTAATTTCAACAGTAATGAAAAACAACTTGACTGAGAATTGTAGATGAGGCCTATCAAGAACACATGCCCCAGGTCAATAGCTTGCCTTAATTCAAGGAGGCAAGGGTTAAACACCTAGTGGACATTTGCTGCAGCAATTCAACACTCTGTCTATTCCACTTGATAATTTACTGACAGTGGGACTTGATGAATGTGCGATGTTACTGCTCACAATATTGACAAGAAGTCTATCCCCTGATACCGTATAACATAGCTGTCCAGTCGTGGAGGAATTTTTAAGTAGGTAAAGGCAATTGCATTCCCATAAGGTTGCCTTGGCAGACCAAATAAAGCCGTGAACCAAGGCAGACTTGACTGTATGTTGCATTACATTGCAAGTTACAACATGTGCATATTTTTAGCCTATATGTCCCATGGAAGATCAAGAATGATTGAACAAGATTTATCTTACACACCAGTGTTTATGTATGTGTAAAAGTTGATTCTTCAATTTGCTCATCAAAATTGCAGAAGTTGTATGTATATCCCTGTTAATGTGCTGGCTAACTTGATCTGGGAGGCACTGCAATTACCATTGATACAGAACATGTGTGACTACATGTCAACTGTCCTGGGACTGATATAGGGCTTTGCCCTGTTTCCCAATTGTTTTTTAAGGGTTCACCCTATGGGGGACCCTTTCTGCTTTCGGGTTGTCTGTCCATCTGTCCGGATGTTCACATTCTCATTGCTCTGATATCTACAGAATGCCTCCATGTATTTTGCTCAAATATGGCAATTTGCTTACCTTACCTGGCAAGATGAACTGATTAGACTTTGGTGTCACCATGACCTAATTTGAGCAAATGGCAGCTAATTACATGCTCGTTAGTGCTCATTACAGCAATATCTCCAGAAAGCTCCAATGTATTTTGCTCAAATTTGGCAGTATGCTTATCTAGTATGCCAAAATGAATGTACAGTAAAACCTCTTTAACCGGACACCTCCATATACCGAACACCTCTCTATACTGAACACCATTTCTCAGTCCCAAATATATACTTTCAATGCAAGCAAACCTCCCTATACCAAACACCTCACTATACGGAACACCTTTTTCTGGTTCCAAGGGTGTTCGGTAGAGGGAGGTTTTACTGTATAAGATTTTGGTGACACCCTGACCTAATTTGAACAAATGGCAGCCTAATTATATGTTTGTTAGGGCTTGTTACTGCGATATCTCCAGAATGCTTCCATGTTTCGTGCTCAAATTTTATAGTATGGTTATCTTGTTTGTGCGAATGGTCTGATTAGATTTTAGTGTCATCATGACCTAAGGTGAGCAAAAGGCAGCCTAAATACATGTTCATTAGGGCTTGTTATCACGATATATCTCCAGAATGCTTCCATGTATTTCGTTTGCATTTTGCAGTATGATTATCTTACATGACAATATGAACTGATTTGGTTTTGGTGTCACCGTGCATGATCTAATTTGAGCAAATGGCAGCTTGATTAGATGTTTGTTAGGGCTCGTTACCATGATATCTCCAGAATGCCACCATGTATTATGCTATAATTAAAGTTGGATAGGAATAGTCGAGGGTCGGTCCCATGGGGGGACCCTTTATGTTTTGGGGTTGTCTGTCCGTCCAGATGTGTACATTCTACAGAATGCCTCCATGTATTTTTGCTCAAATTTGGCAGTTTCCTTGTTTTACCTGGCAAGATGATCTGATTAGATTTTGTTGTCTCCATGACCTAATTTGAGCAAAAATGGCAGACCCTTCAGTGAACGCTTTGCGTTGAAGGTATTTCTAGTTTTTTAATAAAATATATTTTAACCAACTGTCCTGGTCAAGAGCTTACTTGAAGTCCAGAAAAATTGGTAAAATGTCAGTGCCTGATTATGACTTCTGTGTGATAGTGAAATCCTTGGAACGCCAACAAAGGCTGACTGCATCTTCCTATAATAGAACAGGGAATGACCATCTCCCACACATTTAGCCCATCACTACTGCACTACTGTTATTTCTTGCAACAACTCAATATAACAATGACAACTATGGGAGGTAGATACATCCAAACCAGCAAATCCAGGTACCTAAATTATACTTGCTTTCTGTTTAGCCTGCATTGGTAACAGACCAGGGGTCCCAGTCAGAACTTAAACCTTAATTATGTGGGCTTACATGTATGTAGATGAGTTTTGTATATAACTTGATACTAAAATCATTATGTTGTTTGAAGATGCCAAACTAATGAGATGTTCCTTATAAAGTGGCACCTGTGGCACAGTATTCTTCAATAACAAATTCTTCTGTATTTGTACATGCAAAAGTACGTTGCACTTTATCCCTTTGCCCTTAAACTGACCAAAACTAGCTGCTTGTACAGTGTCCTCTGCCTCAATGTTTTCAACTAATTTTTACAGCATGAAAAACCAATTTGAGCGAGAATTGTAGCTACACAGACCTATGTAGACAGCATGCACCAGGTGACCATTGTCCTTGGTGTGGGTTGGGCATTTGGGCACTTAACGCCTAACCCATACCAAGGAAAGGTGTTGACTCAGTCTTAATTTGAGGGAGCAAATAGTTAAGCGTTACTTGTGTATTGCTGAAGTGGGTTGGGTACTTTGGAACATGGGGACTAACCCACATCAAAGAAAGCAGTTTACTGAGGGGTATTCTGGAGTTCACTAAGGGGTCTAGTTGTCAACACTAGCTGGCGTCCTATCATGGCAAGTGACTGGCCAACTGGTTATTGTTATGATATCAGTGGTGCCATACATGTACCAGGGTTCCTGAGTTCAAGTCCCTTAAAGGTCAAGCAAGCAATTAATACTCAAATGAATGTGTAACTGCTTCGCATGGGTTAGCGAGCAGTAGTTATTTCAGTCAGCTTAAGTCTTGTTATTGTCAATAATTGATTGTTCTTGCTTCTTTGTAAATCCCTCGCATGGGTCAGTGCGTGACAGTTATTTCAGTCTTTTTTTGTCAATATTTTTTCACGTCAATATTCTTCAATGCATGGTGTGTATACAGTTGACCATTCAACAAAGGTAAACATGTGTGACCCTTACATTATAGAATGGTCATATTGCAATGCAGGACAGAAGGTCACATATTTGTGAAATGGGAATCATTGTACATGTATTACTGTGTGGGCATGCACTTAATTCACTTTAATGTTACGTGAGCCCAGGATTGGCCAAAACTGGCCTGACTTTAATATCAAAGTCACACAGGCAGACCTTTGTGCCACCGTAGCCCTGGTGTAGTGTTAATTTATTCATGTTACTTGAAACAAATTAATCTATGGCAGGTAAATCAGATCGATATACAGGGATATGAGAAAGATATATTTAGAGCTGACTCGGTTATTTTTGTATAATGAGTGAGCTAGTGGTGACATGACTGAAGCCCCACCCATGTTCTAGATCTCAGGTAGTATGAGGAGAGAGCCCCTACAAATGTCCATGTGGTTCATTTAACATGTTCCCAGTCAATCTGGTCTGCAGAAATTGCAAAGATCCTTTACTTCATCCATTTTATAAAATTTCCCGTAATCAAAATGTTTTGAATGAAAATTTCAGGGAAGATTTATCAGGATAACATGTCAACAAACTCCCTTGTTACATCCAGGGTACATGGAGGAAAGCTTATGAAGCAGTCCAATTATATATATATGACCTTTTGAGGGTTAATACAACACATAATACAGAAGCAGTAATGATGAGATTTATATGTTACTATCTTTGATGCAGACTTACAGCATAGCTTTTAAACTTTGACATGATAAAATAGCCAAGCCTAACTAGATATATGCCTTCTTTTGTTGCTGGCTTAGTTAGTCAATGCTTCCACAATTTCTTGTGGAAGTGACATTTACCTGAATGTGGGATACAGGAGGACTTTGTGCCTACTAACTGTGTCTGGATTGGGCTTGCCTTGGAAATTGTAGATCTGTAACTTTATGATGAATTCAAAAGGATGGTCAGTTAGCATGAATGTAACTCAGCTTGGTCCTAGTGTTCATGTACATGAGGTATGTACATGTAATTCTCTATTTGCAAATATGCATGTGGTATATATATATATATATATATATACACAGTGAAACATCTCTAACCGAACACCTCCGTATACCAAACACCTCCCTATACTGAACAGCATTCTTCGGTTCCAAATATATATTTTCAGTGTTATCAAACCTCCCTATACCAAACACCTCACTACACTGAATACTTTTTTCTGGTCCCAAGGGTGTTCGGAATAGGGAGGTTTTATTGTACCTACATACATATGTATATATATATATATATATATATATATATATATATATATATATATATATATATATATATATATATATATATATATATATATATATATATATATATATATATATATATTATATATATATTTGTCCTATGATAGGGTGTATGGGAGACTAATAAAGCCATCATTTATGCCCATGCAGCTATCCCATAAACGACGGCACTTCTATATTTGGTTACAATTCCCATATTTGGAACCTTTGCTGCGCACCATTTTTTTTTTACATGGGTTATTACTATAAATAAAGAGTAAATATTGTCTGTATGCATGCCCACCATAAACATCAACATTTGCATCAGCTGTTTGAATGTTTGAACTCGATGATTTTGACAAGCGGAAACCACATCGCCGCCATGCAGCTCGTGGTTTCTATATCAGAATCATTTCTTTCCAAGCAGAAACACTGCTCATGATGGTTTGTATAATAATGTAATGGGGCTGAAGCTTCTCTTCACATTAAACTAGTGTCTGTAATTCCCATTGCAAACAACATGTAATGCAAACTACACAGTACAAAGAAGTCAAACACAGCTGAACACTTGTGAGAATCTCACTGAATACTATATATACATGTAATACGTACTGTACCATATGATACAAGTCCTGTTCATTTGAATACCATAAATACCCAGTGTTCATTATCTTAAAGTCCATCTACAGTAGAAAAATTAGATGTATGACTTAATACTTCAATATTTGCTATGCACACGTACATATGCTCACCATTAAATATATTAAATACATAATCTTAACAATACTACATGTATATTGAAGAAAGTTATTGTTGTCATTAATATTACAGTAAAACCCCCATTAGTGGGCACCACTCTTCAGTGGGCACCTCCTTACAATATGCACTTTTCTGTGGTCTCGTTTGATTTTCCCTATTACCTGCATGTTGATGGAGCCTTGCTGCAGTGGGCACCCCCTTTTTATGGGTAGTGGGCACCTTAAATGTATACCAAAATCTGCTACAGTGGGCACCTTTTTATTACCCTTCAGCCTCATAGAAGGCCAAAGGGTATTGTCGTCCCCTGCATCGTTTGTCTGTCTGTCTGTCTGTCTGTCTGTCCATCTGCTGTTACCAATATAACTTGATAAATTGTTGACATGGAACTTCCAAATTGCACATGATGGTACATCACTATAAGGCCACTACTATAAGGCCTATTTTATATGTGAGCATTGTTGACCTTGACACACTTTTCCAGGTCACATTGTGGTCACATGCAAAGTGACGTTACTGCTCTAACTCTTGAAAGCTTCCATCTAGCAATCTGAATTTCACACAAATGAAGCATCATGGAGTGATTCAGAACCCTATCAAAAGTCAAGGTCATACCTGTATATTTGACCTTCTATTTAAGGGTCAAAGGTCAGGTGCATAATGGTGACACTGCTATTAGTAAGAAGTTTATGAGATATGACTTCCAAATTGCACATGATTATGCGCCACCACAAAACTTCAGTAGCCTATAAGGATAGGTGACCTTGACATACTTTTCAAGGTCACAATTTTTTTGCCAAATTTGCTTTCAGGGTGTGAATTTGATAAATTTTTGAGATAGGACTTCCAAATTGCACAAGATTATGCACCACTATGAGGCCTATTTTGAGCTTAACAATGATGATTTTGAAAAATAGGTCAAGGTCACACATTGGTCACATGTGGAAAATGCGTTACCACACTGATGCTTGAAAGCCTGCATCTAGCAATCTTAATTTTACACTAAAAAGTATCATGGAGTGATTCAGAAGCCTATTAAAAGTCAAGGTCTTACCTTTATATTTGACCTTTTTTAAGGGTCAATGGTCAAGTGCTTAATGGTGACACTGCTAATAAATAAGAGGTTTTTGAGATATAGCTTCCAAATTACATGCGATGATACACCATTATAAAACTTCAGTAACCTGTAATCTTGGTGACCTTGACCTACTTTTCAGGGTCACAGGGTATGTTTTGCAGAATTTAGTTTGTTGGAGATAAAAAAGTTTTTGAGATAAGATTTTAAATTGCATGATTGTACACCACTGTAAGGCCTGTTTTATGTTCAAGCATTGTTGACCTTGACCTACCTTTCAAGGTCACACAGTGGATGACATTACTGCTCTAAATATTGAAAGCCTGTATCTATCAATCTGAATTGTACAGAAAAGAAGCTTCATGAAGTGATTTAAACCCCTATTGAAAGGCGAAGGCATACATCTATATTTGACCTACTTATTAAGGTCAAGTGCCTGATGCAGTTACTGCAATAACTTGGGATTTTTTTGTGATCTGATGTCCCACCACATGCTTATACACTTCTTAAAGGCCTGTACTTAGTTCTAACATGAGTGATCCTGACAATTAGCTACTGCCAAACTACTGCCACATTGCTGTCAGCACTGTCTCAGTCAAGCTTGTTATTAATCCTACTGACAAACAACTGCCACAATGCTGTCAGTAAAGTGTTCAGGACCACAGTCACCTTTAATATGACTTTCATAGGCAGGAAAACCAGCAGCAGTTGTGGCCCCACTGTAAGAAATCTTATACCATACTGAGAAAGCAATGGAAAATAACTGAACTTCTAGTTTCATTTATTTTTGGCCAGATCAATGGCAACAAGGGGACAAAACATTAGCAATGCTTGGGATATAAACTGGATAATATATCTTGTTATGCTGACATGCAGCTGACAAGGTGTTGATTTTGGAGGGGCTAAGACCATTTTAAGCTCTTGAGCAAGCTGAAGCTACCCAGAAAAAAAGAAGCCATCAATGAGACAGAAGGTGTACCAAATATGCCATGATAGAAGCCACTCTGTGCTGACTGTAGTTTCGAAAAAAAAAGAAAAAAAGAAAATGGAGGTACTATCTGTACTCTCCAAGGATATGTTGGACACAGAGCCAGTGCCCATTTGAAATTGTATAAATAATATACAATGTGCAGATGCCAGTCTCACAAAGGCAAGGGAGCCATCATCATTATTCTTCTGAAAAAAAACCCCAGGAAAATCAACACAAAAGTGTTTTGTCAAGCCTTCCTGGGCGTGCCAGCTGGCATTGTTTGTGAACAATCCATTAGAATGCTTATAAACTGTTACAAGTATTGTGTGAATGCAAAAACAAACACATGTATATCTCTTTTTGGTGTTATCGTTTTGCTGTTGTTCCAGGGAACCACAGATATTCGTTGTACGTACCGAGCTTATAAATTGCCGGCACAGCAAGATTCAGATGCATATATATGCACCTTACAAGAAACTGTTTAAATTCCTAGCTGAAAACCTGCGTGTAGCACTTGAAGTTGGGACTGTATGCTTTTATCTCAGGTGTATGTGGAGACATTTTCCATTCCATTATACTTTAACCTGGACCTGTCAGTAATTAAGATGGCACTTGCTAT
This sequence comes from Hermodice carunculata, assembly GCA_964020975.1. NCBI lineage: Eukaryota > Metazoa > Annelida > Polychaeta > Eunicida > Amphinomidae > Hermodice > Hermodice carunculata. The sequence continues at coordinate 68,991,051 of OZ026629.1, forward strand.
GTTACAGATTTAAGATGATTGAGTAGGATTGGAAGGACACTTTTTTTTGTTCTGAAAATGTTTCAGTAACCTAGCTGGCCCAGCTCTGATTCTGTGTAGAGCTTTCATGTTGTAATTCTTTGTTGTCTGACTGGCATATCGTTAGGATGAGTTTTCACTTACATGTGTATACAGATGAGGCAATTGGAATGGAGGACTGGACTCTTTCAAAAGGGACAATACAATAGACATTTCACTTTTTGTGGGAAAATGTCGATGTTCCTAAAGCCAAAGTAAACCTAACAAGTAATCCTGTACGCTTGTTATGAAGCCCACGAAAAATAGTAATAATATGATGCAAAAATGGTACAAATCAGAGCAGTGGGACAGAATTAAGTTATGATCAAATGAAATACAATGTTGCTACATTTTTGCAGTGAGCCATAATAATATTAATAATATTTCTCAGGCTCTCCGCTTAGCTCTCCTGGTCCTCTGTGAGACAGGTAGCCTAGGAGAAAATAGAATTTAAAAAAAAAAATGATGAGGTGGAGGAAACATTGGTTATTCTCATCAGCTTGTGCTGCCATGTTTTCCAGGGCCAGAGCTGAGGCACAGGGTGCACCACATGCTGTCTGACAACTGTGGTGGCCTCCTGGTCCCAGTTATCCCACGACATTGCTTGTACTTTCTTCCCTTGGGAAAAAAAATAAAATAAAATAAACTTTCTCTCACACACCCTATCCCTGCCTCTAAGGCTTAGGCATTTCCCATGGTCACCCCATATTTATGGAAGCCCTTATAAGGGCTACCACCATTCCCTTTCCTTCCTGTACCTGGAATTCTAGTTTACCCTATTGCTGTCTTGCTGCTCTATAATTATATCCTCTGTGTCCAAAGGATTTGGGGAATATATTGGTTTTGTGACCATTCACGTGCTGTCTGTCTGTCTGTCTGTCCATCGAGACGACGTTACCGTGATAACTAAAAAATAATGCATGTAGCTCCGCCAAATTTTGGTTAGTGATACACCTTATCATGAAGCAGGTCAAGTTCAAAAACTAGCTTACTGTGATCACTAATTAATTAGTTAATTAATCAAAGATCGTTAGGCAACCTCTAGATCTGAACCATTAGGCAACCTCCAGAGGACATTGCCGTGATACACGTAACTGAGAAAATATTGCATGTAGCTTCGTGAAAATTTGGTTATTGATGCACCTTATGATGAAGCAGCTCAAGTAAGAAAACTAGTTTCCTGTGATTATTAAATAGTTAGTTAATTGACAAAACATCCTTAGGCAACATCCAGGTCCAAACGGCCGTATCTTTGTACCTGTGACCCCTATTCGTTTCAAATTTGGTTCAAGTAGTCTATAGACCCGGGGGATTTTTCTAAGGTGGTCAGTCTGTCCATCTGACTGACTGTCTGTTTGTCCATCCCCCTGGTTGAGGTAACAGATTTTTGTCTTTTTTTATAAAACTAATGGTCAGGTTGTCTTCAAACTTTGCAATAGAGATTCAGTAACGTGGGAAAGATAGCACTAATATTGTAACAAAAGTTGGCTCTTGAAGATGATTTCTCAATTGGGAGACAGTGCTCCGTGCGGGGGATCAATATATTTGTTGTCACGTGTAACGACTATCTCTATCTAGTTTCATTTCTTTTCTCTCGGCATCCTACAGGGTAATCCTGTACACTTTTAGTACCTTTCTTGCCTCCCAGAAAGCCATCCTTCAAACCTAAAACCCATGCTACATGTTCCTCTGCCTCTAAACACCAAACCTCTTCTAAACCCTTGCAATTATGATCTTCCCTGTGCCACTTTCTGAAAAAATCTTCCCTTATCTCTCTATGTGCACCACACCACAACAGCCGATGATCCACTGCCTCATCTGCCTCTTGTCTACATACCTTACATTTACCATTACTACCTGCTGTCCACTTCTGTTTCCTCATTTCTAGATTGATTACTGCTGTCTTGCTTTGAAAAAGAAACCTGGATCCCTTCCCTCCATCCATTAACACACACTTTTCTTTGTCTTTTCTAGTACCTTGTATGCTTTTAATGTACTCTCATCCCTAATTCCTCTTTTCCAGTCCTCCTTCCAGCCCTCTGTAACAGTCCTACCTGTATACACTTTCCAATCATCAACCTCATCATATCCTTTCAATCTATATCTCTCTGCTAATATAACTTATCTGTGTCTTTGACCCGTCTTGTTTGTTCGGTGACTACCTCATTGTAAACTTCCATCTTGGCCAAATAACAATCCCATCATGCAATACATGGTGCTTGGAAGTGTCCTTGCAGGCAAATTATCAGTATTTCAATTGACCACTAATATTACAACATTTAAAATTGCTTTATTGATAGTATGAGGTCTTGGTCATTTACTGTTAAAATTATGATATGGTGTTTTTTTTAAAATACAGTTCAAAGAGGTTTATTTGTCAAAAATTTAAAACCAGCCTAAACTGGTTGCTGTGCCACCACTGTTGCATTGTGGGATATATCAGTGCAAAAATGGCAGCTGCCAGGCACTATAAATACATGTATGCATTACACACTACAGTTGTGATTGGCTAATTGCACATCCCAATGGAAATTGTGAAAATACTGTGTTTTCAGCATACTGTAGCTTCTGTTTAAAAAAAGTGAGCTAAGTCAGGTTTGCCGCGACAAGGTTCTTCATTGGTGGTCATGTAGGTAGATGTACAGTATACGTAGCTGTCTCCCAGGCCAGGTGAGAACTCTATGGTGAGGAAGGGCAATGGTGTGACCCTTGCCAGGGCACAATTCATACACTAGGCCTGTATAAAGCTGACATCCAGGTGTTGTTTCAAATTTCAATTATCATCAATTAATGAGCTGGGAATATACATTGTAGGACAAAAATCCATATGTGTTTTCTGACATTTATATCTGTGAAACGCTGTTCACAAAATTTTAAAAAACCTAAACACTGTTTTTTTAGACTCAAAAATGCTGATATGAAAAGTAAAAGGATTTATAACTGCAGTCTGTTGCCTGTATATGACACTTGGGACTACCGGAACTTTGGTTCTATTGATCTGATCTTCATATCTTTACATCAGAATATTTCCATTGTGACGAAGTTTCAGACAAAGAAATGTTGTGGGCAGAGTTTACTTTAGCTTTAAGAGAGCTGGGGCATGTAGTTATGATGAAAAGAAACTCATAAGAAGAGTACAACTCATAATGAATCCTTTCCTTCTTACATACATCATCCAACAGTAAGAGCAAAATGTCAATTGTTAGCTTGAAACATTTACCTCATTTTCTTGTTAGGAACAAAAGTGTTTTGCGTGAGAACTAATTGTAGAGTGTATCTATGATGCCTAGGTCAATAGCTTTCATTTTGAGAGGTTTTGTGCTCAGGTCCCAACCTGCGCCAAGAAAACTTGTTAACCTTAACGCAAGGGTGAGGGTAATTTTGCAAGAGGAATTTGTATAGGCTATGCCTGTTTTCCAATTGCCTTAATAAAATATGTTTAAACCAAGGGTAAGGGGTTAATTGTATTTTTTGAAGTACCAGCAAGCACTTGTAGGATTAATACTCAAATTTTTTTTTTTTTATGTGCAGTGGCTGCTGCGTATATTCTTGGCGTGCTTTGGCTGTAAAGATTAGTACAGTAGTAAAGTATTGATTGTTGCCTCACAAAGTGGCTTATCCATGCAGAAATTGGAAAATCAATCCACAAAAAAGTGATGAATGAGCCTAGAGTGGCCTGTTGTCGGAGTCACCATGCCTGTGTCGTGTGGCCGGCTTTCACACATTATGCATGCATCAGACTTGTTGGTAGTCATTAAGAGGTGTTCTGTAGCCATTCACTTCAAGCTGGTTTGCCCATCCATTACATATTATATCTACAAGAGCTGTCACTAGCAACAACACACTTCCAACTCCAGGAATTATTAATAACCACTGATTCCCTGTTCTTTATTTGCTCGGTTTGTGCCATTCATTCCACGAGTAAATCAATTTTTAAGCTAATTGGAATTTGTAATGATATAAATCTCACTTTTTAACTTGAGAAATGTACACAGGACATGGCAGTATTAGTGTGGGGTACTCTTGTTGTATGGTACATCCTACATGTCGCCAACAGTCACAAAATGTGCTTTTTTTCGAAGGTCAACTTGTATTTCTGCCTGTTATGGGGTGTAATTATAGTTATCTAAAATTCAGCATGTTTCCTGAAGTCATAACACGAAGTCTTGTTAAATTTCAAGCAAAAACATATTATGTGGAATGTGTTGATTTGGGTGTTCAACTAATACCTTATTTTTACTTTCATTGTATATTTCAAGAAAGAACACATTTGCTTTTTTTTTTTCTTTCTTTTTTTATTTTAGCCAAACTACGTCATGCTTGTTCATTTATTCTCTTATGTTCGTCTACATGTTTGTGGTATAATCCACTTAGAAAAAGCCAGTGGCATGGCAACCAGGTAAAGAAATTGCTGCCAGGGCATGTACGTTATGTTGCATTTCTGGTGTCTGACTTCCATTTCCAGATTGATTGCCATTTAAAAATTGGTGCAAATGTCTGAATTGCAGACATCATCTTGTGAAGGCCATATCGTAATTTCTTAAGTAAGTAGGTCAGTCAGTCAATCAGTAAGTAAGTAAGTAAGGGAATGGATGAGTGAATAAAAAAGTATTTTGTTTCTCTCTTTCTTTTTTCAGTCCATGATGCTGACATGTTTGGGTCACAACCACTGCGTGGGCTTGCAATCTTTTACAGAGGACACAAGAACAACAGGCAGGTGTTATATACATGTACATTAGTGGTCCATGTCTTGAGAGACCACTCCAGAGAGAGACCACCTGCCTGCAAATATTCCCAAGATACCGTGTACCAGTCCCTGATTTTTCCGTATATTTATATAGATTTAAGACGACAATTACATATTTAAATTCTTCATGAAAAGAGCTTTCATTCAAGTACCAACATGCCTATAGTCTTAAGTCAGTGGTTCTGGTACTGCCTGGCAAGTCATGCTGCAGCTGCCGCAAGGGCAGCTGCAGCATGACTTGCCAGGCAGTGCCAGAACCTCTGACCAAGGCCTGTGACCATAGTATGGAGTGAGTTAAACCTGCTATGAGGGACCACCATTTGGTCATCCCTAGGGGTGGTCTGTCAAGACAGGGTTGACTGTATGGTGCATATAAAGTGTTAAAAAAAAATCACGTTTTGTGACTGAAGCTGTCAGTTGTAATATTGTCATACACAAGGGTGCCTATTGTCCCATGATATTGAGACTAAAAGGTAGATGGATGGATGGATGGATGGATGGATGGATGGATGGATGGATAGATAAAAAGTATATAGACCCATATCTTTTACATGATTGTAAAGCAGGCCAGGCCTATATTAATCACTCTCCATGGCACAGATGTTGTTGTATACATGTACTTTCCCACCTAATTGTTTGGTGGAGAAAACCACAGTACACAGTCAGAGAGGTACGAGCTCTTTTCCACTTGCTTCCCTGGCCGCGAATTAAATCAGGGCCGCAGAAATGAAAAGCGAGCATGTTACCACTTGGCAAACTGTGCTAGCTAGCTAGCTAGATAGATAAATAGAAACTGTTAGATAAATTGAATGAATGACTAGATAAATAAAATGAATGAATGAATGAATAAATAAATAAATGAATGAATAAATGAATGAATAAATGATTGCCCAGTTATCACTGGCTGGTGCTCTTAATTCTTTATGAATCATTGCGTGTCAGCCCACTGAATACAAGTTTGGTACCAGTCCAAACACAACACAATTGCCAGCCACATAACAGCTGAGCCATGGCGAGTGTAATAGTATAAGTGTTTCCAGACTATTTACTTTAGGCTTATTTTGTTAACAGCTGTGGTGCTATATCATATTTCCCTTTGTATAGTTTTCTGTGTAGGCGTATTTTATATTGAGCTTCCTGAAGGGCAATATTTGTAATTCAGTCGTGTACTGTACAAGGCGTTGATAATAATCTATGCTGATCATACACAAACTATCATGGCACCCAAAGCATACACAATTTATATATGTATATAAAATATATATATATATATATATATATATATATATATATAGCACTAAAATCGTAAAAAGTTTTAAATATATCACGCAACCTGCTAAACTTTAAATTCTCTTGCTGCCTCCTCATAAAGATTGACACAGTAATCCTGTTTCCTCTTTGGAATCTTCAAACTGGCCAACTAAAGCAAATCGCCTAAAGCAAATCACCTATTTATATTCACCTTGTACCTGTATATGGCTATGAAAGTATGAATGTAAGCACCTGATATTTTTGAGTGAGCTTATTCTAGATTAACTCCTAGACTATTATCTTCATGCATGTTGTCTGTACAAACAATATTAACCAGTTCTGTGCAATATGAATCGGAATGAACGGTGAGTCTTCTCAACAAGAAAGTCATCAGGAATAACTTTGTAAATTTGGCAGTGATCTGGCAGTTTTTTAAAAAAATAATTATTATATGTAATTATTGAGATGTTACTTCAAAAAGTCAAGTTCTTAATTAAAAACAACAACAACAAAAGACCCGTATTTATTATCTACCATTGACTTAGGAGAAAAAAACTTTTAGAAATAAATCCCATGGCACTATTTTGGTGGGAAGGTTACTCTTTTATTGAAACAATATTTCCTCCTTCAAGGATTTATTATGCCATTTAGAGAATTTTCTTCAAATTGTAGATAAGTAAATGAAAAGAGAATAGTGGTAACTTTCAAAACTTTTGTTACAGAAAAAAACATTCTGGAGAAAATATTACCTTCTCTCAATAAAGTGCTTGTCAGTAAAGAAAGGTATAGTTTGCAGACAAAAAGATATTTTATTCTGGAATATTAACTTATTTTAAGTATCAGCTTGTGCTGTTTGACATAAGGTCAGTTATTCTCAGCGTGCATGGAATTCCATGACATACTTCAAAGCTATTTCCCTTTTCCATGTAGAACCATGCAGTCAATTGAACTCTTGGTCACAGGCCATCTGCTTCCATATTGTTTATAAAATATACATGTACCACAAAGTCAAAGCAGTGCATACATGTATATTGGACGGAGAGTTGTAGGTGAGAGCAGTCAGTTTTGTGCACCGTCCAGGTAAACAGGCTTCCTTCAGGTGTGTTGAATGCTGCTTGTTAAAAAGTATAGCCAAGGAAAGTGGCTGATCTATGTTATTTCTACTGGAAGGGGAAGAGTTCACGGGACTTTTAGGGGATGGATTATCAGTTACCACCGGTCCTTTCATGGAATACAAGAAAATCTCCACCTGAAAATATTTGTATCCCATTGGGCTAAATGCGATACATATATTTTCAGCAATTAAATATATATATATATTTTCAGGTGGAGATTTTCTTGTATAGGAGACATGCATTTTAACTTCCTGCCACCAAGCATATAAGGGTTCACACCTGTCAATCGCGGAGGACACACAGGCATATCACTGTCACAGACAGGGCTAGATAACCTTTTCTAAAAAAAATTAGTGCTTTTTAGAGAAACATAAGTTTACAAATGACAAAGTCATATTCATTTAGTGCTTCCTAAACTGAATATACGAAGAAATTTCCATCTGACTATACTAAGTATTCTGTATTTCCAAAATATTAGCAATATCCCACTTGGCTCACAGGCAGCTGCCCATATCTCGTGAGGCGAGACTGTGGTTACTAAGCCAACCAGACAAGCAGTTGTGGCAGGAAATTAATATGCATGTCGCATATTCCATGAAAAGACTGGTGGTGACAGTTTCATCCTGTAATAATATAATTAAAATAGAAGATTGAAATCAAAGACATTTTAAACAATGAGGTGAGCAAACCTGTTCCCTGCCATCACTGGCTGCTGAAAACTTTTGATTCAAAATGAGGCTACCCACTACATCAACAGGAACTTTCCTCATTAATTATGCAGGTATTATGGAAGACGGATTTGTCTCCCCCTTGTGTTGCACCAAGAGGCTACTGAGGACGGAAAGATGGGAATTTCTCTTTCACGTTAAATCCAATCAAAGTACAGAATTATAACCTGCTACAGGATAAAATCCTTGTCTCCCCCTTGTGTTGTACCAAGGGGCTATTGAGGATGGAAAGACGAGAATTTCTCTTTTATGTTTAATCCAATCAAATTACAGAATTATAACCTGTTACAGGATAAAACTCTTTCCTGCTCAGATTGCCCAACAATGCCTGAAGGTAAATTGTTGTCTTTGCTTAAATTTCTCAATATTAGAAAACATTTTAGCTGAGATTTGTATGTAAGACCATTCATGATGGCATGCCCTAGGTCAACAGTTTTCCATGTTGTGGGTTTTAGGGCATTGCACCCAACCCATGCCAAGGAAAGCAATTGACTCAATTATACTCTGACGAGGAATGGGTTAAGCAAATTGAAATTTTATGGCACTAGTTTTGACACCAAAAATGTGTGTGTAATGCAGGTGGCAGATGGACAATGAAACATGTATGGTAAAAATGACAAATAATAATCCAAGGGCACCATGGGAGGAGAAGTATCAACTTGGCACAAACAGGAAGTTTTTTCTCTCTCTCTTATGCTGCAGCTTAATTTTGATAAATTATGTAAAGCTGTTGTGTAGGGGGTATATAGGTGAGACTGTTAAACTGACGGTCTTGTGTCCTAGCTGGTCCAGCAGTTGTGGCACTGTGCCATATGTACGTGTCCCTGCACAGGTAGTCATGGCAAACTCTTGTATGGAAAGGGTCAAGGTCAGAACTTAGGAAGCAAAAAAATCTTAATTACCTGTTTGTTTGTACATGGCGATGGGTTAATTTTCACATCAGATACCATAGCAGTGCTCTGACTTGGTAGAATTTATTTTACATTTGTACTACATGTATTTACATGTTTGACCCTTTGTTTCCTGTATAAAGACATGTAAGGTAAAGCTAGTTTCAGTCGGGGGTTGAACATGTCAACAGCAGAGACAGGTGTTGAGCTAACCAGGTTACATGTCTGTATGTGCTCGTCTTTCACATTCTATCAGCGATCGTGGTCTAAATGCTGTCTGCTTGCCTGTTAGAAGAGAATTTAATGTGGAAGTAGCATTCAACATTGGGCCACTGGTTCCTGCCATAATAGACTTGTATTTTAAAGGTGAAAGCAGTAAACTTTTAACTACCCTGTCGTAAACATCTGTGCAAATATGCCTGGGTTTCTGTGACATATCATCTGCTTGAATCTGTTTGCTTTCCTCATTTTTAATCTGATTTAATGAGGATGCTATCTATTTATAGAGAATGCTCTAGGAAATATGTGAACAACTTTTGAGAAATGGAAAAGTGTTGCATGACCCAGTTGTATAAATGAAGAGTCTGTTTATTTCTGTATCCAAATTATTTGTCTTTAGTCAAAAAGACCTCTTTTGGCCATATATGCATAGCAGCTGTAATAAATTAGTTTCCTTAATGGGTTCAATGATGTGTGCCTATCAGAAATAGACTATAAAAGGAGAATTTGATAAAAAAAATGGGTGTATTTAGCTACTGGAAACATAAGTTGCAGTTTCCATAGCAAACTGCAGTGGACCATTTTTTTCTTTTTGCCAAAACACGATATATGCATTGAAACACAAGAACTAAGTGAAGCATATGCCATTATGTAGGCTACATTTTGGCTGTGTGCCATTTTTGCTCAGCTGACGTGTCAGTCAGCTGTGCGTGTAGGAGGGTCAGTCTGTTGTCATCATTGTCTGTTCACATTTCACATTTTCGTCTGCTTCTTCAAAACCATTGGCCAGTTCCTCATGAAATGTGGTGGAGATCTACCCTTGGTGAATCTTTGCAAAGTTTGTTCAAGTGGTTATGCTCCAGTGGTTTTTGAATTTTTTTTTCATTTTTTCTATAAAATCTTTAAACATTTCCAAAACCACTTCCTTGCCTTTGAAACTGCATATAGGGACATATGTTGGGCCCCCACATGGTGTTGCTGTGGATCCTTCATTTAACAATTTTTCAGTTTGGGTAAGTTAGTGTATGCATTCCTATTGATTACTACACTATCAAAGTCATGGGATTGCAGTGCAAATTCATTTTCCACTTCTTCAAAACTATTAGCTAGATTCATTTCAAACTTAGTGTGGATGTTCCTTGGGTTTGTTTCTATGAAATCTGTTTAAATTTTCATGCTCCAGTGATTCTTGTGCTGTTGATAAATTGTTCTGTTAAATTTTTGGCAAAATCTTAATGAAAAATTATCAGAAACCATTTGGTCAATTGTTTCAGAATTGCATAGGCACACTTCAGGGGACCCTCTAGACCTTAATTTGTTCAAGAGGTGGTGCTGCAATGTAAAAAAAAAAATTATGTTAAAATTGTTTTTGATTTCACCTCAGAAACTTAGAGAAAATGTACCTTGTGAAAAGTACAATGTAAATAAGGTGTTAACTAGGTGGTGATAATATGGAAACCTGATTTCTAATAGATTTTTTAATGTGGGTCCTTGTCGGTTGATCCTGTAGGTACTTGTTGGGTGATCCTATTGAATACTATGGAAGTCAGTGAAAATTGCAGTGGTAATTCACATTTTTGACCTCTTCTCCAAAAGCTTGAGACAGATTCACTTCAAACTTGCCTGAGATATACTTTAGGTGGATCTCTATTTAGTTTATTAAAATGGCCACGCTCCAGTGATTTTTCAATTTTTTCATGCTTTATTTTACTCCTGTTCTGGTAAATCTGAAAAATGTTCTTCAAAAGTGTCTGGCCATTTGCTTTAAATTTTCATAGGTACACATCCAGAGTCCTCTAGACCTTAAGTTTTTGACAGATGGTGCTGTATCTTTTTTAAAAAGTATTTTTTATTTATGGGGAAAAAATTACGTATGTTTTTTCACTCTTTGGACTTCTTCCAAACTGCATGCTGGATTCTCTTTAAACTTGATGGGAATTCAGCTGGACTCAGTCTGCACTACACTATGCTTTTTTTCACTGCATGGTCACAGGTGATGCTGGCATTTCCTGATTTTTAACTCAGCTGACTTGTCAGTCAGCTGAGCTTTTGTGAGGGTCTGTCGTCCATCGTCCGTCCGTCGTCTGTCCGTCATCCAGAATTCACATTTTCGACTTTTTCTCTAAAACCATTGGCCAGATCCACTTTAAACTTGGTGGCAATGTACCTTGGGTGGGTCTCTACCAAGTTTGTTCAAATGGTCACGCTCTAGTGATTTTTGGATTTTTTATAATTTTTTTTGTTCTTTTTGGGGCAAACCTTAAAAAATCTTCTTCTCCGAAACCGCTCACCCAATTGCTTTGATATCACACAGAAACACTCCTAGGGACTCCTAGTTCTAAATTTTTTCACCCTGTGGCACTGCAATCTTTTTCTATTTTCAGGTGCTTATTGGAAAATACACCATTCTTATTGATTACTATGCAAGTCATTGGTCATTCCAATGCATATTCACACTTTTGACTTCCTCTCTGAAACTGTTTGCCACATTCACTTCAAACTTGCTGGCAGTGTACAGTAGATGTGTCTGTACCATATCTGTTCAAGCATAGGTCAGCTGAGTATGGGCTGTTCACACGGCCCTCTTGTTAATGAATTATCAAAGTAAGGAGTTACTGGTAAGGATACATGTACAGGTTAGCATTGTCACTACAGTGGTACCTGTCTTGAGAGTCCCCTCCAATGAGAGACCGCATATATTTTTAATACCACTCTCTCACAACACTGTGGTATCTTTTCTATGTTATTATACCTCTAATGAAAGACCACCTGTTTTGAGAGACAGGGACCACTGTATAGGTATAGCGGCAAAGTGACACATTGGCTTATGTCAGGGTAATGGTGGATCATAGGCCCATGCATACTATTAAACATAATTGGTAGGGTTTCTTCTGGTGTTGACTGAGTTTGAAAGGTCAAATTGACATTTGGCTCATATCTTGGTAATGTTGGTTCCTTTGCCCATGGTTACTATTAAGCACTAATGATCATGTTTCTTGTGGTGGTGTTCATTTCGACCTTGAGTGACCTTGAAAGATCAAACAAGCATATTAGCCTATTATCTTGGTATTGGTGAATCCTGTCACTTTTCATTGCAGGTTCGAGTGAGGGAAGACTTTTGATATTGCAAGCAGTGATTATACTCTTACAGAAAAGTGAACTTGATATTATTATGAAGGTCACAGGACCACTTTGGTGTGTGTATACAGCTGAGCACAGGACTGTCAAACCTCGAGTTCAACCTCAGATAAATAAAATTTACAATTGTTTGAATTTACTACAGAGTGAAAATACTTGCCCCAAATTGTTTGCATTATATCATAGACGTCATTTTTAAGGAAAACATTGCATTTTGGAATGAATTTTTAAGGAAAACATATTGCATTTTGGAATGAAATGGGATTGTGTGGGGCATCTAGGTTGGTGTGGTTAAATGTTGGCACAAACCAATGCTGCATTTAAATAGGCATTACAACTCTGTTATAGATGTCAGTAAACTTAATTCAAAATTGCGTATAACACATTTTGGAATGAAAAAAAGCAACAAAAGAAAAAAAAAAAAAACCCTCCGCCCAGGATACCAATATCAATAACATAAAGATTGACTTGATGGAATTTTTTACTTTGATTGTTATCAATTAAGTTGAATTTATGAGAAGCAGTTTGTGTTTGGTTTGTTCGACAGAGGTGTCCAATGTACCATGAACTAGACTGTGCCAGTTGGTGTGCTGACTGCGTGCAGATAAGTTGTCAAGATCCAGGCTGCTTTAACAACCAAAGCAGCCACAGGCAAGCAGTGGGCAAGAGTACAGAACTGTTGTGTGACATGCTGGAATGAGATGTGACTGCAAGGTACATGTAGCCCAATATAAATTGAGGGCAGTCTGCTTGGTCCTGTGATATATATGTTGAACTTTACTCTTTTCCTGTAGCATCAAGGACGTGGTATACTTTTAAAGCACTTTACACAGAAAATATGACTTTGCTTCAAACATGTGCCTGTATTCACTAAACTTCTAATTGGAGATCATAGAAACTATATATTTTTAAAAAGTATACATTTGGATTAAGCTATTGAAAATAATGAAATCTCTGCAAGTATTAAGAAATTGAATTTTAATTGCTTTATTCAAAGTATTTTATTTTACCTGTTTTTGCAGAAAAAGAATCATATGATTTTTATATTTTTTAAAATGCCATGGTAAATTTTTATGCAAAATTTAAGAATTGTAATCAAAATTTAATTACATCAATAGCAATACTAAAATTTTATATTCAGTACCAGAGTCAAATTTAAATTAATGTTTTATTTAAGAAAATATATACTTTTTAGGGTGTTAGATGGTAACCATAAACGGAAATTTAACTTTTATGCATGAGATTTATTAAAAGGATACAATGCCCTTTAGGCACAATCAACAGCTTTAATTTCACAAGACTAGGCAGGCGCAAAGGAAAGTTGTTGATCTAGGGCCATTTTTATCCAGATTTTTCAATTGACTCGTGATGAAATAAGTTAAAGGTAATGATAAGTGCTGCTGCCAGCAGGTGGCAAATTGTATGTTATTTATATGCGTGGGGCAGACCAGTATACATAATCTCTTGTCAGTTCAAGAAGTGGGTAACACCTCAACCAATGTCACCCTGGCCAGCATGCTCGGCCCACAAACAGAGATGAAAGAAAAGCTCATTATCACATGACCATTGCAGGATGACATCACAGCTAAAGAGCCCACCCAGGAAGTAAAAAGTGGCTCACTTTTTCTGCCCACTTCCTATTACCTTTAAAAAGTCTTTGGGGCAGTATGTTAATCAGTAGTCAGATGTAGCTGGTGTAAGGGAGAAATGTATGTAGTTTACTTTTTAAAAAATTTCTCATATTTTGATTAATGTAATCATCCATATAGATATGAGCTGATCATAATTAGGAATTACATACACACAAAAGTACCTGACCATAAGTTTGTGCAGCGCACATGTACTTGTACATGCAGTGCTGCCATCTAGCATGGGGAATCCAAGAATAAGACAAAGGTTGAAATTCATTACTGACACACTGTGTCAAACTTGCATGCAAGACAGGGGGTTATCGACTCATTACAGCTCTGATAAATATTATGTTCATATATATATCTATATATATCTATATCTATATATATATATATATATACATATATACACATATATACATATATACACCCATAGATGAAGTCAAAAGTTCACTTTCAGAATTAATTAGCAAAATGTTTAAACATAATGGTAAACCATAAATAAATATTAATTCATATACAAAGAAAGCATACTGGTCACACAATAAATATTAAAAAAGTAACGTTAAATCTTACACTGTTGAAACTTTGATAGATGCTATAAAATTTCTCTTGGATAATACTTTTGTTCAATGCGGACCACTGGTTTTTCAACAAATAAAAGGCATTCCAATGGGTAGCAACTGCTCCCCTTTACTGGCAGATTTATATTTAACCTGGCTTGAATTTAAGTATATGAATAAATTGATGAAAAAGGACTTTCAAATGGCTCCAAAATTATCAAACAACGCAAGATATATTGATGACATTGCTTGTGTAAATGTACAAAATTTCAATGAAATTGCTAAAGAAATTTACCCAAAAGATATCCCTTTGGAGGGTAACAATTCAGATGGTTTCAGAGATGTATTTTTGGACTTGGATATTCAGGTCACTAATGACAGGTTTTGTATTAAAGTCTATCACAAAATAGATGAGTTTAACTTTGAAGTAGTTAATTATCCTTTCCCGGACAGTAATATTTCGGATACTATTGGATATAATACATTTTTGTCACAAATTTTGAGATTTGGTCGTATTTGTTCTAAATTTCAGGACTTTGCATCAAGAACCAAATTTATTTACAATAAACTTGAGTCAAGAGGATTCAAAGGTGTACTTTTGATCAAATATTTCTACAAATTTTGCTGTAAATATCCCGAGATGGTTAGAAAGTTTGGCTTCAATAATTTTAGAGATTTTAGACTTGCCTGTTTTGCTACTTAATTTCATCTTTTGACACCATTATGTTTAAACGTTCACCTTTCGGACATTTTAGGCTAGCTTGTTTTCTGTTAGGTAAACTCCCAGGGGCTACAGGTAGCAAGAAGCGGCCTACGACAGTTACAAGCTTGCCTAATTGTACTTGATATCTGGTTAATATTTTCATTGCATTCTTTTGACATAAATACAAAAGACTTCCATTCTTTTCTGACTTGCCCTATAATTCTACTGTTAACATCCAAAGATTATTAGAAAGTCTGGCTGCAATAATCTACAGTTTTTAGACTTGTCTGTTTTGCTACTTAACTTTATCTTTTGGCATCTTTCTGTTTTAATATTCACTATCAGACATTTTGGGCTTACATGTTTTCTGTTAGGTAAACCCCCAGGGGCTACAGGTAGCAAGAAGCGGCCTACGACAGTTGCAGTTTGCCTAATTGTACTTAAAATCCTGTTAAGAAAAATTGTTTTGATAGCATGTTTTTGGCATAAATGCTAATGACTTCCATTCTTTTCTGACATGCCTAAATGCACATTTACTCACTATTAAAAAATTACTCAAAATTGACAGTATTTTCTCAAGTGTCACAAACCTGACACATTAAGTTGACACATTGACTCAGGGTTGGCAGTTAAATAGAGCTTAATTGTTTGAGGAGTAGGTGTCATCATGGAGTTTGTTTTACATCTCTGGTACAGGATGTACATTGTTGCAGTCCTTGTTAGGATTTTCCTTGGTTTGTACAGGTGGTCTAGCTACAACTGTTTATTTTACAATCACTGGGACTGAATATAATGCCCCAGCTTGTTTCCACTTCAGTTAAACATTGGCGGATGGTTTAACTAGGAAAAGCTGTCCAGCTAGAAAGGGTACATTTTGGTTCAGGAGTAAGTCAAATTGTTCTTATCTGAACCTGTACTAGTCTATGCAAATTTGGTAATTATGGTTTGTTTGACAGGTATTCTTCTTTGATATGAAGCTCTGCATTTACAAGCAAAACTTCACATATTTAGCTAATTCATCAATTGCCACGTTCATATTTATTCATTATTATGTGGGTTTTCTTTGCTGAATATTTAGCTTAGGCAAGGAGCCGCTACTCAGAGAGACGTGTACGGGTAAAAGGCTCCGAAACATGTTGAGTAGTTACCCGCTGAAGACCCTTTAATTTATTTGGGCTGATACAGCCTATGTCAAAATTTTACAGAGGAATGTGTGCAATATAGACAATAGTAATTCCATATATATACAGGTTAGACAGGGACAGGTTAGCTTACGGAGAGTAAAGAGTTCGAACTGCGGAATAGGATATTGACTACTAGGAAGTGGTTCTGGGCAAAAAGACACAAATACAACATATATACATATATATATATATATATATATATATATATATATATATATATATATATATATATATATATATATACATATATATATATACATATATATATATATATATATATATATATATATACATATATATATATATATATTGAACATAATATTTATCAGAGCTGTAATGAGTTGATTTTATAAATATTTATAAAAACTGTTATTCATGTATGCTGATCACTCAAACCTTTAATGTTTTATAGAAGTCATGTTAAAATGCATTTTATAGAAATTAATCCTTTTATTTGCAAAAGTGGTAGAAGGTTAATCTTCATGTTCATTGTTGTTGTGTAATTAGTTGCTTGGCTTCCTATTCTAATTTCCCAGTGTTGGTTAAATCCATGTTTTGAGTTGAAGTTCTGCAACCTGCAAATATGTGTAAGTACACACACAGATTGTGAAATTATAAAATAAGTACATGAATGTGATCAAGCCTGGCATTGAAAGTAATTTCAAATATTGATTGTTACAGGACACTGCATGGGCTTATTTCAAATCAATGTAATTAAGAGAATTAAAGTGAACAGTAAATGAATTAATTTTAACACAATATATATATAGTACTATTTGTATGATGACTGAAATCTGCGCCATGTCAAATTCATGTAGACCATGCAATGCATATTAAGGTCTGTTTAAAAATTGTACAAGTTCATTCTGCACATTTAAATTGTTGACAAGGGTATAGGTAACACCTTTTCTATTCTACTGTTTTAACATATACTGAATAATCTGATAAATGGTCATTTTCCCAGTTATATAGTTTGAATGAAATTAGACTTGATGTGTTTCATCTCTAAAGAGTAATTTAGAATGTGATTGGCTTAATAGTTAAACTTAAGTACATCACAGTTGTGAGTGGAAGTTAATTGAAATATGTTATTATTTCCAATTGACATCAATAGTTTTATATTTTTTATTTTTAATTATATGTCTGTATTTAAGTATTGTCTGTCATCTGGAGAGACACCTTTGGTACACTAATATTTCCAAAAATGTCGGAACATATTTTGTATGGCATTTCTCACAAATGTACATGTATTGTAATTTTGAGGCCAGTATGACAAGACCTCTATGTACAGCGTGACTTGACTCAAATGTGGGCAAGATGCACATGTATCACTACCCTTGGTCACATGCACATTGAAAGTTGTCCTGGTTTATTATGTTTGTAACACTGGAGAACATTTTGAGCTTTTTCTTGTGGAGATTGAAACATGAAACATTTGTGTTTCAATACATATGAAACAAATTATATGCTTTGACAAGATCTGATGTAATTCTATGAAGGGCTGTATTGAGGAGTTTGTTACAGCTAAAAATATCAGGAATGGTATGAAAAAATCGTTTCATAGAATTTCATGCTCTTTACTCTAAATTTATTGGCACTTGACAGGAACAATAATTGTGCCCAGAGATGGCTTTTTACATTTTATATCCTGCGAAATTGAATCACTTATTTTTCATGCATGTAACCTTTGTAGAATCATTAGTGGAAAATTGATCTCGGTTACATTGAAGAATGGAAGGTAAGAGGTAAGCTCATGTACCTTTAATAATTCACATGTTACTTGTCCACTGACTGGTGTACAATTAATATATGTCGGTATAGGTAAGTCATGTACATTAAACATGTTGAAGTTATAATGTAAAATTGAATCAGTTGATTGTCATGTATTTATTGTTTGTAGCATCATTAGTGGAAGACTAATCTCGGTCACGTTCAAGTATGGAAAATAAGAGTTAAGCTCAACTTCATGTAACTTAATTGACATGTTACCTGTGTGTTGGCAGGTGTACCATTATACAGGTAAACTATGCACATCAAGTGCATTGAAGTTAAAATATCCAGATTATTACTGTAGAACAGGCAGGTCATCAACAGATGGGAGAAGGCTGACCCTTGGCGAGAAGGGCCTCATTAGAGCACTGGCGGCCAATGTTCTTTGGGGGATGGGCTACATGTACTATGTTAGTACAGGGCCTGTGTATTAGAATACTGAGGATAGGAAGCACATGCAGCTTGGCAAGGCAAACCACACCTAATGAAGCAATTATCAAATGAAATTATGTTGGTGTGAGCTGATTATACGGGCCCATTACCTTAACCCTTTTCTCCCTTAAATTATGACTGAGTCAACAGCTTTCCTTGGCATAGGTTGGGTGCTAAGTGCCCTACTCACACCAAGGAAACCTGTTGACCTGGGAGTAAGTTATCTTGATAGGTCTTGCCTATAATTATGCCCTTCTCCTACCCGAGGAGGGGCATATAGTAACCACTTTTTCCATCCGTTACCTCTATTCATGTCTGGGCTATGATTTGCTTGTCTTTCAACTTGAATCAATGAAACTTTACGCACTGGTGCAAGGGTGTGTCATGTACCAAAATTAGGTCACTAGGTCAAGATATTTGAATGTTGCTGGGAACTACATACTTGACGTAGTGACCTACTTTTGTGCATGACACACCCTTGTGTCCAGATTCACACATATGTAAAGTTTCATGATATTATAGGCAAGACCTGTGCATGAAACGGAACTAGGTCACTAGGTCAAGTATCTGGGTCACTGATACAATCATGTAAAACTACATTACACTTCATATCTGGACTGTAATTTTGATTTCCTTTGACTTAGAATCATGAAACTTTACAGAAATATAGTTCCCTATAAGGGCTAGTTTAAGTGGAAAGATTTTATATGGCACAGGTTCCATTTGTCTGTCCATCCATCATTTTGTCTGTCCAGGCACATTCTCGAGGCAAGGGGGGGAGGGAGGCATGGATCGGGCAATTTGATTGCATTTTAAAAATTTCATTCAAATTGACTTTTATTGTTAAAATCTAATGAAAACATTGAAGCAGACAACATTTGACCATCAGCCAGTTTTGGTTGGTTTTAGGGGGAAGGGGTTAAATGAGTATGGATCTAAGCTGTAATAATTCATGTATGTTATAAAAGAAAAAACAGTGTAATGTTTCCATGAATTGCCCATTTTATTGCTTCATTGGAAACCTGCTGGGCTTTAGTAGAATGTTTTGTTTCTTAAAATTTATTTGCCAGATAGGTGCAATGGAGTAATATACTAGTATGCAAACCTAGGAGATGTGTTTCTTTTTTTAGATATGAAACATTATTCTTACTCTTTGGCCTTAGTTGGGCCAGAGAGGCGTTGTTGTGCCCTTTGCTGTCCAGTTTATCCATAGGCTTGTCCTTCACTCCTTACCATTCTGACTTTTTTGAAGAGAAGCAGCTGTCCGTCTTAATTTGACCTAATTCAGCCAAACATCCTATAATGTTTCAGAAGCCTGTAGAAGGTCAAGGTCATGTCTATATATTTGACCCAATTTTAAAGAGGTCAATGTGCAAACCAAAGTTACTGCTCCAGAGATGCCAACTGTCCCTCATAATCAGGGACAGTCCATGAAATTAGCTGAAATTTTGACCAATCTACAGTGTTTTGTCCCGCATTGAAGCTTTGTATTTTTCTTGTATATTCTGTGTTGCATATTCTCTGTCCCTGATGTTCTCATTTAAATATCACTGAAATGAAATGGCATTTTGAAGGTTGGCATCTCAGCTGCTTTGACTCTTGAATGCCTCAACTGGCCATCTGAATTTCGTGTGAGTGCAGCATCTAGGGGTGTTTCAGAAGCCTATGAAATGTCAAGGTCATAGCTGTATATTTGACCCTTTTTTCAGAGATCAAAAGTCACTGATCAACTGTGTTGCCACTCTAACCCGTAAGTGAATGCAACCAGTCACCTTAATTTTCCAGGAACCCAGCATCAAGGGGTTTTTGAGAATCATAAATGAACATCAAGGTCATATGCATATCGACATTTGATCCTTTTTCAGGGGTCGAAGGTGACTGTTCAGTGATGTTCTGCTCTAACTCTTGAATAAATGCACCCAACTACAGGTATATGAATTTTGCAAGCATCTAAGTATGCTTCAGAAACATCTTGAAGATCAAAGTCATACCTCTATATCTGATTGATGTTTCAGAGATCAAAGGTCAATGATTAACAGTATTACCTTTCTAACTCTTGTACAAATGCAGATAGCCATCTGAACTTTGCATAAGCCAAGCATCTAGGGGTGTTTCAGAATCTTATCAAAATGTATTGTTATATCACTTTATTTGACCTATTTTTCAGCAGTCAAAGGTCACTGCCACATCCACAAAAGTAATATTGGCGTGTGTCTTGAAAACATGGCATGGTTATTATAAAACATGAATAGGAAATTTCACAAGTGCTTTCATTTGGAACTATCACATTTGACCCTGAATGATTATGAAGGGTCAAATCAACTTCAGGGACATGATATTCTTGACTTGGAATGGTGTATTAGGGACCCTGGTTACTATATACATGAATTGGAAATGACATCTGTGCTATCATTTGCAGTGGTGATATTTGATTTTGGGGGACCTTGAAAGTTCAAACCAAGGTCTGGGACATAACCTTGGCTTGTGTCTGGGAAAACATTGCATGCATTCAGTTCCATGGTTGCTATTAAACATTTATGCCAGATGACACTTGCTTTTGTTTGGAGCTGTCACATTTGACCTTGAGTGACTTTGAAAGGTCAAATCAATGTCAGTATACATAAATTTCTGATTTGTACTTCATTTAGAAAAGTTAAATAGATTCCAAATTTGCTGGAAGAGTGCTTGATGTGATGCATCAAAGCAGTATGTAGTGCCTCACAGGCTATTTTCAGAAATCTCTGCAGATATATACAACCTAAAACTTGAAAGTTAATGGACTTTAAGCTGTGGCTCTTTAACATACTTCCTGTTTCAGCATATTGCAAAGGGAAGACCCACTAGGATTCTTGAGATGACTGGTTACAACACCTGATCAGGAGCTACATGTAGGTATGAGCAACCTGAACGTGTAGAGACCAGCAATGACAGGTTGAAAAATTGTCACTTTGTCAGCATGCAAAAACATTCAAGATTTGTAACCCAGTGGGACCTAACACTGATACAAGGGCATGCAAGTTTTTCCCCATTCAATATGTTATCAGCACACGTATTATGGTAAATATCGTATGCGTCTTGTACATGTATGTCATCATGAAAGCCATATATGAGTCCTGAGTGGGTGTCAGCTAACAGCTTGTTCATGTACTGGGGGTGTGCTGGGCAAAGCTGCTGATCCAGTCTGATAAGGGTTAAAATCACCACAAGGTTAATGTGATGCTTCTGAATGGTGACCACCATGTGAGGTGATGGTGAATGCAGAACATTGCATAGCTTTGCATTGTATAAATGCAGGGCTGTAATATATGGAGACTTGCCACTACTGGCATCTAGTGGGCAAAATAGACATTAATGTGATTAATCACGACTTGCGAGTCAGTTTGAGTGGCTTGTAATGTGTGTACTGGCACATTAACCATTTCCTCTGGGATTAAGGTATACAGTGGTCCCTGTCTTGAGAGACCACTCCAATGAGAGACCACCTGGCTTGAAAGACCACATTTGGCAGGCATTTGCTGCTATCTTCTCTATGTTACTGTACCTCTAATGCAAGACCACCTGTCTTGAGAGACCTTTTTTGGGTCTGCTCTTCAGCTGTCTCTCAAGACAGGGACCACTGTACTTAAAACAGCTTTCCTTGGGTGGACCACTGTACCTAAAACAGCTTTCCTTGGGTGGACCACTGTACTTAAAACAGCTTTCCTTGGGTGGAGATGTGTACTAATTAAGCATCCAATCCAAGTATTGGTATATTCTATAACCTAGGGCATCTGCTAGATGCATATAGGTCTTGCATATGATTCTCATTATTTTTTTCCCTTTTACAATAAAATAAAAGAAAAACTCTGAAGTAAATCATGTTTTAAATCCAGTTGGCTTTGGGTCAGTTTAATTGAAAGGGCCAATTTGGAATGAGTTTTATCAAAAAATGACAATTACCTTGGATGTTGACTAAAATACAAGAATGCTATACTTCATGTCAAAAGTGCATGTGGAACATCACCATGTGGAACACTGTCATTTTGTGTCTATGGAACTGCTTGGGCTAATAAAGCACTTTAATATGTGGTCAAATTTGTCATTTTTTTAAACGATGTTATGATTATACATCATTTTATACAAACATTTTGATTTTCATTTCTTTTGCCCACCCAAGATGCACAATTTCATATGTTTTGAGCCTTGAAGTAGTATTTGGTTATGTCATAAATCAGTGAGGTACATGGATCACAGTTTGTGTATTAAATACAGCATGAAGGCTAATTAATGTAGATGGAAGATACTTTATATTATACACTAGACACACAGTGAGATCTTGAGAAGTTAGTTTTCCTTTGATTAACCGATACCTGTTGATAAGAAATGACTCTGAAATAAATTCATGCAGCCTACTTCTGAAAAAGTTTTGAGATGTTCTTGGAGAGAACAGCCTGGACAGCTGTGTACTGGAGTTTGTAAAGTAAAAGGTGGGAAATCATGGTGCAAAGTGATCAGTGAACAGCATAAGTGGGACAGTTAAAGAAGTAATGCCATGCATCTTCACTAGATAAACCACAAGCACATACAGGTGTATGGTTCACACTGTTGATAAACAAGTGTCAATTTAACCGACTATTAGATACAGAGTAAAAGCTAATTGATTTAGTTAATAATATTTACTTGTTAGTAATAAATGCCTGGAGAGGTCATCACCGGATGGACACGTGGACATACGGGAATTCATGTTGACAGCAACAGGTTTTTGAGATTTTTTTTTCTTTTTTTTTTTTTTTGGGGGGGGGGGAGAGAGCAAATTATAGCTACATAAAGTTTTGTAAAAAAAACAATAACACTATTATAACCCCAAGCACTTTCAATTTCAACTTTGAGGAACCTTTAGCAAGTGAAATTCCTGAAGTTTTCAAATGAAAATGAAAAATTACATTAAGGATGCATTTCTATGTGCACACCCATGGGTATAAACTACTGAGAGCTTCTTAAAGATATAACCTGACTTCTACAGCCACTTCCTCTAGGAAATCGGAAACCTTGAGTTTGTTAAATTAGTTTAGAAAAAGGACAGTTTATAAAAACATTGACAGTCACAAAAAGAGTAAAGCATGTTGTATAGCTAGTAGAGTATAACTTTGCCTTTAATATGGACCTACTGGTACAAATGACCTATATATTGTTTCTACATTTAAGATTAAGGCCTCTTCTAACATCCACCACCTTGTTTAAATGTTTCCTGTAAGTGACATACAGTGCTCAAGATTGGATTTACTAACACACTGGCCCTTTTATTATGCCCCCCTTCAAAGAAGGCGGGGCATATAGCTCTGCTGATGTCGGTTGGTAGGGACACTGGTTTCTGCATTATAACTTAAGTTTTTGAGATAGGACTTTGATAGTGCCCAGGTATATACTCCAGTATAAGGGCTAGTGAAGGATGAAGGTGATTGACCTTGGCCCTATTCCCAAGGTCATGGAGGTACTGTAGTAAGTTTTGGTTTCTGTTTTTCGTCTTCCTGTATACTGCACAGGATTATAGTCCTTATCCAGGGCTATCTCAAATTTGAAGATGGGTGTCCTTGACCTTAATTCAAAGGTCACAAGGCCACTTTAGTGGACTTGGTTTCTGTATTATAACTCAAAATTTAAGTTCTGACTTTAATATTGCACTTATGGGCTTGGTTAGTTTAGAAGATGGATGACCTTGACCAAATTCCCAAAGTCACCACCTGAAGTCCGATTAGTAATGTTGGTTTCCACATGATAATTTAAAATGTTTTTGACCTATGGCTTGCATATTACACAGGAATATAGTCTTGTATAAGAGCTAGGTCAAGTTCTGGAGTGGGTGACCAAGAAACGATTCCCAAGAATACAGCGCCACATGGCTGAATTTGGTTTCTGCTTGATAACTGCGGAATATTTTGAGCCAGAGCTTATATTTTGTAGATGTTTATAGTCTTCTATTAGGGCCAGATCAGCTTCAATGAAGGGTGACTTTGACCCTTTTCCAAAGTCACAGAGGCACTATAGTAAGTTTTGGTTGTGCACAATCACTAGAAAAGTTTTTATGATAGGACCTGTATATTGCACTGGATTGTAGTCCATCTGCAGGGCTGGGTAAAGTTTGAAATGGGTAACCTTGACTTAAATTCAAAGGTCACAAGGCCACTTTATTGAACTTGGTTTCTGCATTATAACTCCCAATTCAAGTTATGATTCACTATTGCACATAGAAATAGTCCTCAATTAGGGCTTGGTCAGCTTAGAAGATTGATGACTTTGACCAAATTCCCAAGGTCACCACCAAGAGTCCTATTAGTGACCTTGGTTTCCACATGATAACTAAAGATGTTTTTGACCAATGGCATTCATATTGCACAGGAATATAGCCTTATATAAGAGCTAGATCAAGGTATGAAATGGGTGACCTAGATAGAGTCAATTTCCAACGTCACAGTGCCACATTACTGAATTTGGTTTCTGCTTAATAACTGCAGAATTTTTTGAGCCAGAGCTTTAATTTTGTACAATGAAGGGCGACCTTGACCTAATTTCCAAGGTCACAAGGCCACTTTAGTGAATTTGGTTTCTACATCCACTTCCCAAGGTAATGAATGCCCCATTTTTTAACTATCAACAGGTTAATGAGGGCGGACATCTATGTTTTGCAAACATGTCTTGTGCTTCCTTGCACTGAAATAGTTAAAAGGTTTGGTAATTTTATCAGTACAGTATGGATAAAGTGTCATTTGACTCGGTCAAAATAGAATTTATATTGTCATTGCTGATTGTATCATATTTTTCTGTTTACAAGTTTCCTGGTTGTGTAGCAAACTTCGTTGCAGTTTGTCCAAGATTTTTCTTTAAATGAAGCAAAAACTCTTACCAGCATGACTGGATGGCTGTGTGAATATTTTTCATCAACTGTCCAAGTTCTAAGTTGGTTGTTATAAGAATTTATATGCTGTTTTATTAATTGTGCTTAAACGGTAAGAAAAGCCCACTTGTATGAGGCACTGTTGCATGAGTGGTGTGGGTGGATAATTGCTGTTTTCGAGTCTTTCTCGGTGGTTGAATCCAAGCATTGACTCCACTATATACACACAAAAAACCCACCCTGTCTACCATTCAATTACTGTTACATGTGACATAATAAAAACTACATTGCAAACCTCATTGTCTGTTGGAATTGCTGAGAGATTGATTACAAATATAACCTTCATGTGTGAGGGCAAAAAGTCAAGTTGTCATTACAGAGTTATATATACATGTCGGTGGTTTAATCACACCAGTTTTGTGCCACTGCGTGATTCTGTAGTTCTGAATATTGACACTAGGTGGAAACAGAAAAGGCTGCTGGCATAAGGAGATATTAATGACTATCTTCTTTGTGGAACAATATTACCTCATTCATTTCCTTTGTGACTGGCCTGTCAAACAAAATATATCAACAGACTGCTGTATTTGTACAGTAATTTTGCTGTGCGACACGTCATACAATGTTGATTTTGTCACAATTTACCGGCAAAATACACTTTCAAGTGTAGCACGTGAGCCAGTTTTATAAAAACATAAATTCTAGTGTGATACATAAAAAAGTTGGCAGCTTTTAGTAGAATTGTAACATTTTGGAGATGTGTTTTAACTGATGTATGATATCTGTAGTGACTTATGGGAATTGCCAAGACAACAGCAACAATGTTTTTGTAGATGTAAATTTTCATGAATGGATGTGTAAATCACAAAGGAAAAGGTACGAGTAGCTCCTGTTTCTAATCAAGACAGCTGTCCTACAGATAAAGTCTGCCAGACACCACTAAGCCACCTCAAGCTGCCATTGAACACGTTATATGTATGCAGGTTTTTTTTTTTTTTAATTTTTATTTTATTTTTTTTAAGTAGAAGGCAATCTATTTGAACCTGTACATATTGATTTTACTGCGTACATTTTCCACATATGTTTTATGACAGTGTCTTCTCAAATGATGTTCGTCTTTCTTTGATATTCTCACCTTTGCAAAATGAATGGCTTCATAACACAGGTACTTATGGCTTGTAAGAATGATCAAAACGTACAACGTTGTGCACTCTATCCATGCTCATTATATCACATGCCCTAAGGATGATGGTTGTGAATTAGGTACTTCCATTTTGTGTCTAGTACTGATTTATGAATATTATTATAAACATTTAATTATAGTGCAACGAATACTGAGAAAATATAATTATCAAGCATCATGCACGGGCGTACACTTGCAACATTACAGGTATAATGCTATCAAAATGATTATAAAATATACACTGTAATAGCATTATTAACCTTTTCGGAGCTATTTATAACTTTACCTTAATTAAGCTGATTACAGATTCAAATAATCACAAAAAGACCATTAATTCACACACACACATACATATATATATATATATATATATATATATATATTTTATTTTAGAAAAAAAAGGAATAGTACAGCTCAATAGCTTTCATCAGTGTGGTTTTTAAAGCATTAGGCCAAAATTGTGGCGAGAAAAGTTCCAACTGCCCAAAGTATACTCCAAGGGTTAAGCTACATGTTTGTTTGTTTGAAACTCAAGCGTAGCACAACAGAGGCTGGACTGAAAGGGTTAATCAAGTTTATTTTATGAATTAAAAATGAAATGGAGCATCAAAAGGGCTGCAGTCCATATGTCTCGAAATTGATGGCTCAAAATGGTCACAATCTGTTAAAAAGTAGGTTGAAATGAAAAGATTATTGAGTCGTATTGCACCTATGTATATAAGGAAACCGTCCTCAATTATCAGCTAACAAAGAAATTTCTGTCTGGGCTTGCCGGCGAGGGTTGGCAGGTTGTACGAACGTTTGCATGACATATTAAAATGAATATGAAATAAAGGTATCTACAATTTGGTTTGATGTCAATAACAGCCCAATTACACTCCCACTGGCCACGACAGTATCCTTATTACTTCATGGGTACATTCCAATAGCCCATGTAAAAGGCAAGGGGTGGGTATCGACTGCTGATAATCACCATAATAGTTACAGATGGTATAGTTATACGGCTTGAACTTAAAGAGTGTTGACCTTTTCTCGATCAGAATCAGCTCATGCAATAGCCTGATAAAACGAACCTCCAATTTTCATTCAGATTTCCTATTTATATCCTCGATAGTAAATGAAAGCTCTTTGGGGAGCCAGATTTTGTTTCTCGGAGGCACTACGTTTTTTCTTTATTTTAATATTATTTTAAGAATTCCCACAACCACTTGGCCAGAAACTTCAAAACTGCACGCGGACACACCCTCGGATCTCTACTCTTTAAATTGTTCACCAAATATTACTGCATTGATTTTCCTGGGGTGTGCCTCTGTGTGAACGTGTTTGCACGCATGCTTGACATTTTCAACAAATCTGAAACTGACAGTTGGATGGGGAGGGAGGGGGGGGGGTTGGAGGCGGCATTATGACTTCTATGTTTTTGGGTTGTCCGTCCATTAGACTTTTGTTAGCGTAGTATCTTCAAACTCCCTCAATGTTTTTTTTTCTCAAATGTGGTACACAGATGCATTCCTTAACTCCCATTAGCTGATTAGATTTTGCACTGTGACCTATTTACAGCTCTGTGACCTATTTACTACCCCTCTGAGGTTTGCAACATCTTCATAATGCCTCGATGGATATTTCTCAAATTTGGTACACACATGTATTCTTGGACTTTCACTAGCTGATTAGAATTTGAGGTCAGTGTGACCGAATTCCCACTTACTGTGACCTATTTACTGTGTTTCTGAGAATTGTAAACACTACTTCTCCAAAATGCCCACACGAATTTTTATACAATTTGATACGCATATGCTTTCCAGGACCCAATAAGTGTTTAGGTAATGTCACTGTGACCTATTTACAGCTTGGCGTGACCTATTTACTGTCCATATGAGCTTTGTTAGGGCCATATCTTCAAAATGCAATACAATTTGATACATACATGCTTACTCAGACCCACTTTAGCTGATTAGAATTCCAGGTCACTTTGACATAATTACCGCATACTGTGAGCTATTGCTGTCCATCTTTGTTAACATGATATCTTCAAAATCCCTGGGTGAATTTTTTCTCAAATTTGGAATATATATATATATATATATATTGGTGTCAGTTCACCTTTCATAGATCCAAGCAGATCTTTCTATTGAGACAGCTCCATAAAGATCCCACTCAACTACAATCGTTTTCACTGAGATTTAGTGATTCGTATACTGTACTCCATATGAAGACAAATCTGCCATTTAAACGTAATGTGCCGGGGCGATATCCATTGATGGTCAGGGGGTCCTAATAAACAGATTTCACGTTTGCTTGTCTCTTTCCTTGACTATGACATGCTTAAAAAGTTACACAGATTATGATCAAAGAAAGCTCTTAAATTAATAACTTTTTTGTGCACTGAGAGCAGTGTGTTGGTAGTTTGTAGTTCCTGGTGAACAGGGGCGATGGGGAGGCCTTCCGGTGATTGTGTGCGAACACAGTGCTCTAGTTGGATCATATTTTTCGGGAAGTACTATGATGGTTTAGTATTGAGAAGTACTCCGGAACATGCTTTGCATTCTTGCCTTTTTCTTAAATATTGAGGAGCAAATATACTGATGCAGTGGAAAAAAACCCGCCAGGTTGTCGTAGAATTGACATATTACTCTCCAGAGTTATATAGCATACAAGAAAATTGTGCGTGATAAATGTAACTATACACACCAGTTGGAAAGGTGTAAGGTAAAAACATCATATATTCAGAGCAAAATAACAAAAAGTGGGCAAAAGGTGAACTTAGTGCTGCTAGACAGCTGAGGTACGGCATGGACTGACATGTAATGTCCTTACATTACCATCAATCTAATACACTTTCATCTGGGTAATCATTCTGCTGGACGTTTGTGTTACACAGTCATTGCTGAATTTGAATTCATGTTTTTCTCCAGCATTAATATCGTCCTAACATAGGAAAAAGGTATGCTATTATGGTAAAACTGTCACTGTTGGTTGTATTTATTTGATTTTGAGGGATGACGTGGTCAAGGGACAGTTGAAGCGTATGGAGTTCCTGCCTGCCTCACCGGGAGTAATCCTCTTAGAAGACCAGTATTTTTAAGAGTGTGGCAAAGAAATATATATATATATATATATATATATATATATATATATATATATATATATATATATATATATATATATATATATATATATATGAGTGGGATAATACTTTAGGTGTCACATCCTACTTTAAATGTGAAGAGTACAAATGTGTCTAGCCACACAAGAGACCTCTTGTGAAGAGTGTATTAAGTCGGAACCAAAAAGGCCTCACAAAATAGATCTTTTCGTTTCGGGTAATAGGACAAACACATGAACATCTCATGGGTACGTGGTATTTTGCCATTTGAAGATAAATCGTTGGATGCATTGGTAGTTGAAGGCCACCCTATAACCATATAATACTCCATGTCAGCACCGCCATGCCAAATTTTCCGTGCTTGTCTAGTAAATTGCCATCATATGTGGTTTCATTTCAATCACAAACATCAAAGTCCATGCAGTGAAACAGAATATAAAATGATTTACACTGTAAAGGCTTGCGTCCAAAGTCCAGTCTTGTAATTTCTGGGTTGTAGCTGCACCGTGTAAAATTCTATTGTGGTGGGGATATCAATTGAACACAGTGGAAGATACAAATTACTGTGTTTTACGGAGGATTGTGGCAGTGTGTTGGTTTATATCAAGATCCCGATGATCAAATAAAGAAGTGGGCTGAGGACCAGAAATATGGAGTCTATCACTTTGGTAAGGGGTCAGCGTTCAAGAGCCACTGCATAGAAAATTGCCAACATTGTGGTGATAAATGGTCAATTTTGGTGCATTCTCAGCCTCACCTATGAGAACTTTTGCAGTGAATACGAAGAGAAAATGGATTTTGGTGTTAGCTCTGTTTTCCTGTACTGAACTCGGTAGACCCAAGACCTCCTTGACCCCAATATATGTCGACAGGTTGATGTTCACCGGCCTGTATGTGCTTACGTTGCTGTAAATCTAAAATATAGTCACTGAGGGCAATAAAGGTAGTACATTGTGACTAGTTGTAAGGCTTGTTTGCTTCCTTCTCGGGTCTCCTGGAGTCTGAGGTTTCATAAAAACAAATCTGCCTTATTGATGATATGTTTAAATTTATATGTTTTCAGTCCAGTTGGGAACAGTGTTTATATTTGAACATTCCATCTGATATGTTCAGAAATGTTACTGCGGTGTTTGCTTATCATGTGAATTTGTAATACATGTGTTCATGGTATAATTTGAAAGATCATTACCAAAATATAGTAAACGGAGGTATTCAAATTAACTGGGATCTTATGTTGTCACCTAGGCACACGAAAATTGTCAGGAAGGAGGGCAGATTCACGTATAAAATATGGTCAAATGAGCTATTGTGATAAAGTAACAAATTGACAAAGCAAAAAGCACAAGAAAGGGCATTCAATAAGTAAAACATACAGGATGCAAAACATATTTAGAATATTTCTTCTGTTTGTAAGAAAAGGTGTTATTTCTGGATGTTAAAGTAACATAACTTGTACAAATACCCTCATCATAGCAGATGCATAGTTTTGTTGCCGAGCAACTGAGAGTACCAGAGCAGGTCTGCAGTTAATATGGTTAAATATGATTACTTCTTATTACACAGTAGTTAAAAGTATTGGTCATACATTTTACCTTTATATCGTTACGAAACTAGAATAAAGCTGTTGACCTCGGACATGCTGTTCGTATTTATAGGTCTTGTCTACAATTCTCAACAAAGATGTTTTACATGGACGGGGAAATTTAAGCAAAACTTGAAAAAGAATATTTGTTTCAAGGCAAATCTGTCTGTCCCTACAAAGGAAGTTGTTGCTTTTTGCATTCAAACTCAAAATTGGAAAGCTATCTGTATAAAAGAAAAGAGAGTTCAGACAAAACGTGATATATCAGAAAAAAGGCTCTTGGCATGATATTAAACATTTAAATTTTTAAAGTTCCTTTAATAGGTATAAATCCAAACTTTAAAAGTTTTGTTCGTGTTCCCTGGATACGCCTATGGCACATACCTAAGAATTGAATTCGGAATGACACTTTTGCGTATAATAGTTTTGAAAATATTCAATGTTTAAACTTTCATATGGCCCATGGCCCAAATTTGCATAATTATCAAAACTGTCGCCCCTCTTCATAAAAATCCAGACATTATTTTGTATTGAAGTATGATCATGCCAAATTTGGAGTTTCTACGTATAATAGTCTTCGAATAAAATTTTAGACATATTTGCGGGTAAAGAAAGAAAAAGGAAAAAGACAGAAAGAATGTCTGTGTTGCAAAGTTGTCCATGCTGATTTGCACCACATTTGTATCTCCATACCTTAAGTTGAGTTCAGAAAGAAAAACTTCTGTTGCTGTCTTTAGAGGAAGACCACAGGTATTCATATATGATATCGATCTTATCTGTAATGGATCAATGTCAAGCAAGTTGAAAGCCTTCAGACTGAAAACTACTTCTGCAGAATTTCCTTTGATATCCAGCCAACCAGACAGAGTGTAAAGGACAAAGCCTGAATCGCTGATTCTTTAAATATGAAAACTGGTATTGATGAAATAGTAACTGGTAAGCACTTATCTTGATTTCTGTGTGCATTGTTCTGCAGCTGATGTTATCGCAGATTTTTGTTCGAAGCCATTTTGGGCCTTTCAATGTATAACACTGAGTCTGTATTACATATGTTACAAGAGAACGGATTCTCATAGTGGCTGTCACAATGGCTGGCAGCTGTATGGTGCTACAAAACACGGATGCAATGAGAGACATTCATATTTAACTGCGATCCTGCTCACTTCCTGTGTTGGCGGGGGAACAGACTGATGCTTTCACCACGATCAGGGCAGATTTGTATTATATACTACATAAACATCCATAAATAACACCTTTTCAACCAAAAGAGAGCCCATTTCTAATCACTTTAGGCATCCTTATGTTTCAAATATATGTTGATACATTTTCTTAAGATTATTGTATGTTTGTGTTGTTCATTTTGTCGAGAAAGTACTTTTGACCATGCTAAACACATGGACTGGCTTGTCACTTTCTATGCTCTGAAAACAGACTCAATGCTTTTCTCTCGGAAAACTAATCCTCCTACACATCCTCCTATTTCTTTCCACGGGCACACTTTGCAGGATGTTGGTAAACATAAACATCTTGGTATCACAATACGTTCAGACCTGAGATGGTCTGATCATATCACTGATATATATAACAAATCAACTAAATTAATCAATATCATGAAGAGTTTAAAATTTACGTTGGATAGAAAAACCCTTGAAACTATATTTCCTTCATAAGGCCTATTCTCGAATATGGCAGTCCCGTATGGAACGGTTGTACAGCCTTAGATGCAGAACAAGTTGAAAGTATTCAGTTAAGTGCAGCTCGTATCGTTACTGGTGCTGTGCATGGAACCAGCAACGCTAAATTATATGAGGAAACAGGCTGGTCTACTCTGGCTAAACGCAGAGAAATATGTAACCTGACACTAATGTATAAATTTGTGCACAAACTTGCTCCCGAATATTTATGTTCTATACTAACTACTGCCTCTCCTTCAGGCTCTGGTAATTTCAATACCCGTCGACAGTATGATCTTCCTCATTCCGAGCTCGTACTAACATATTTGACAAAACGTTCTTCCCCTCAACTATCAGACTATGGAATCAGCTGCCTCTAGAAATCCGTAATTCAGCCTCGATTCGACAGTTTAAATCACGGATAGATGTACCTGTTATCCAGCCTGTCAAGTTTCCCGAATTACTCAATTTTGGCAATAGGTTTTTTGCTGTTATGCACACACACGTCTCCGTCTAGGTGCAAGTCAATTAAATTCTCATCTTTTCAAAATTGATGTGAAGGACACTCCAAAATGCGCATGCGGTTCACCCAATGAGGACACATGTCATTATTTTCTTCTCTGTCCAAAGTATACTGTCCCTAGATCTGTTCTTCACTCTATTATTTTGAAATATGCTCCCTTTACATTACAGACAATATTATACCGGTTCCTTCGATTGTACTTTTACTGAAAATATGAGGTTTTTTTTCAGCTGTTCAAAATTTTATTTCCGCTACAGGTCGTTTCGGACCATCTGGTATAGGCTAAAAATGCCTGCCTCATTTCCACTCTATACAAGGTACATTTTTCCGCATATGGATGAATCTCCTTTACATCCTCCATATATACATGGAAGCCTAAGAGGAATCATTACTATGTAAGACGAAACATTCAGCCCCATTTTCTGTATTGTCATGTGATACTGTCACCTTCTCTTTGGTCGTGTGTGTTCTTGTTTTGTCCTGTGTGCCTCGTCCCCTTCTTCCGCAGGAGGGATCAGTATATTGGCTTCGCCCTTTTCCCCAATTGCTTACTCATTTATTGGATTTATATTGTAAATTGTTGTGAATGAAATATGTTTAAACCAAACTCATGGATCTGCCCTGATGCTCGTGGCTCCCTCTTTTGCTCAATAGGTGTTTGAGTAGGACCGCATTTAGATATGAATACATCCTATTGGATGCTATGTGAAACATGGCTTCGTCGCCCTTCGGACACACCTGAGTATATTTTTGAAATCCTCAGAGTTTTGTTGCATGGCCTGTTCAGGAAACACCACTGGCAACAAGTACCAAAATGTTAGGTGACTTCATGTGTATAGTAATATCTACAAGACTGTACTCTATAAAATTGTGTGGTGTTTTATTATAGCTATCAGCTTATAGCTATATATGATAACACATATGTCCTATAAAAGCAAAGCTACTACTATATCAAAGTGATGATATTTCCAAGGGGGATGTTTAATCCAACAAACAACGATAAGCCACGCCACTACAAAAGTTTTGTTACAGACCCCTCAAAGCACGGAGCTAAACAATAACAAAATATCTTGATAATGAGTGAATTGGTACGTGCATTGTGCGTAAGGTTTTCTAGGCTATATGAAAATGTTTGCATGAAAAACTACTCAGCTGGATGCTCAATACTGGACTGTTGTATTTGTAGCAGACATTAACCACATACAAATCTCTTTTGTGGATGTGGCTTTCTGTTGTTTAGCATTAACTATAGTATCTACTGTCAACCAGCCTATGTGTATCGACAGCTTTTGCAATTTGTATAAAGTGATTGTAGAAAATATATGTGTACATTTTTCTGGTGAATTTTTGTGTTATATAGTTTTTTTTTATAGATGTATTAGTACACTTTTCTTTTTGCGATGGCACTCATGCTAGCGAGCAAGTATGGTCTTCATGACACGCCAACCATTTCTAACAATTTGCATCTATATGCATTTTGTGAATGTGAACCTGAACCTGAACCTGAACCTGAACCTGAACCTGAACAATAACGTTAAAACACGCACCAATCGGAAAGACCAGCGTAGCATTGAACGCAGTTCCCCCGGGGCAGCTCCAAACCTGGCCCCGTCAAACCGCACACATACAGGGCAGGGCACCGGTCATACCTGGCCATCATTGTAGCATTCAGTAAAAACCACCCCAACCCAGCTCCATCCATTTTCATTTAAGATAGGCCTGGTTATGGTCACAGACGCAATCAGCAGTGTTTGCAAATAGGCAGAACGTTGCAATGTGGGGATACAAAAAGCATCAGGGTGTCATCCAGGCATGGAATAAACACAGTAAAGTCAAATTCGCGAGAGAGAGAGAGAGAGAGAGAGAGAGAGAGAGAGAGAGAGGAGAGAGAGAGAGAGAAGAGAGAGAGAGAGAGAGAGAGAGAGAGAGAGAGAGAGAGAGAGAGAGAGAGAGAGAGAGAGAGAGAGAGAGAGAGAGAGAGAGAGAGAGAGAGAGAGAGAGAGAGAGAGAGTGATTACACGTGCACACAGTACTAAAATGAAAATTTACAGAGCTTTTAAGTAGGCCTACTCGGATAAAGAGACAGTATCATCTTATTTTTGGGTGGACTGGGCAACGACGTTTGATTCATGAGGATAGTTTGCATGAGTTGGATTAAGAGGACATCTTGCCTGAAGTTGAATTACGACAATTTAGCGTTTATGTAGACTTGACATTCACGGTAATACGCCGTTGATAAAGTTAATTTGCTCTGTCTCCTTTTACCATGCTTCTTTCGGGTTCAATTGGTGAGTTTTAACGCGAATGTCAGCTTGTGTGCAAAGAAGGATTCTGGAAATAGCTGTCGGATCTGCCCACGGTAGCCAATTTAAAGAAGCAAACATAAAAGATGGACACAGTATTTGTTGTTTTCGGTCAACCACCCATAAATTATTTTACCTTAAAGGATATCGCAGGGACTATATGCGTGTGCTGAAATAGTATGTAACCTGTATCATTGTAGAAGTGCGGTCCGGTGTGTCACAGTGTCTGGCATCCACAGGGTCGCATGTCTGCCCCATAATACATCTGAAACGCTCCCCCAGTATACGTGGTAAATTTGCCTATACATTGAACAATTAAGGATTGAGCAGCAATTATTTATTTTAGCATAAACAAATCTAACAGCTGCACAGAACGAGATCAAAAATATTGGTGACACAGTCTTTGAGACAGGAAGAAATGATGTGTGTGTAATATTCAAGAGTCTTATTTTCTCAGCTGGCCTTCGTGGCCCGTCTCCCATAACTGACCTTTATTGCTGCATTCTGCAAATGGACTTTTAACTCCGACTAATGCCTGATTGTAAGTGTAATGGGTGTCAATGGAGATACACCAGCATACTAAATTAACCCGCCGGTCTCTTGTGTAAGCTGCTATTAATTTGGGTGGAGAGTTTAGATATACAGCGAAACCTGCATGTCCATCGTCGTCGTCTACAGTATATGCAGTCACTCGTCCTTTGTAACCATGTTTTTACTAAATTCATAATTTTGCAACTGCTTAAAATCCAGGGCCACGCTAAAAGCAACTTACAAGGTATGTGGGTAGTAATCTGGAGATATACATATATATATATATATATATATATATATATATATATATAATATATATATATATATATATATATATATATATATATATATATATTGTATACAAATAATACTTCAGCAATAAGGGGTCAATTTAGACATACAAGGAAAAAGACTTGGGCAGACCGCAGATTTAAGGGGGCCAAACATTGGTTTCCCCTAAGTCTGGTCATCTTTATGCTTATATGCATGGTCACCTTAATACTGAAAAAAAAATGCTTTAATACATATATCTGATACTCCGTTAATGGGACTCAAAAATGTTTTTATTTAAAGTTCATTTGTTAGGATTATAGCAATTATACTAGGTGCCAGTGTGGTACCCCTTATATTGCAATTTAGGCACTGGTCTACCGAATACTTATCTTATATGTATATATATATATATATATATATATATATATATATATATATACATTAGATTGTG
Organism: Hermodice carunculata; assembly: GCA_964020975.1. Taxonomy (NCBI): domain Eukaryota; kingdom Metazoa; phylum Annelida; class Polychaeta; order Eunicida; family Amphinomidae; genus Hermodice; species Hermodice carunculata. Next base: position 69,027,975 of record OZ026629.1, read on the forward strand.
TTACGTCATATCCTAGCACTGGCCGTTCGAGATCTGGGGTTTTGTGTACATCAAAGTCATTTTTATTTAAGTTTACTCTTGGTCGGATGCTATGGTTGAAGTTCCTGTCGGTACAGATTTTCCTTTCGGTTTAATTTTAACACATCCGATAAATTACTTGGACATATTTTGTAGGTCAGACACTTTTTAGCCTATTATTCCAATTAGTCTACTGTTAACAGCAGTGTGAACGCTGTAGATAAATTAGTATGGCCGCAAAGTCTCTCTGTGACGTTTAAAAAATTGGATGGTAGCAAAAAACCTGCTTCACATACAGATTACCACAGAAGGAATAAACACAGGATGCCTTATTGTCAATTACTGGACATCAGAAATACTTAGCCTCTTTTCCTTGGCAGACTGGTGGACCAGTTTGTCTGGGTGTCCTTCAAATTGGTCTGGACGTTGTGTCTATTGATCCTTACCATATTAACCCTGCGATTGCTTTGCAAAAACCTTTATTTACGCAAAGACGTTTTGAGGCACTTTCCATTCATTAGGCTATGTCGTTGTCTCGTTTATGTTAAATCTTTAAATTTGACATGCAGTAGTCACCATCTACTCATGCGGAACAGGAAAAACCTTTACTACATTTGCATGATTACAGCTTCAGAATATAAGAATATGTTATTTTTTACAGGGGGTGGAAAACCCTCGACCTGTGATAAGCACATCGAGAATTCCCGATCAAACAGGTTTTTTTTTTCTTGCGAGAAAATCAAATAACACTATCAAATTGAACGACATTTGACATCCAGCTGCTTAAGGGTTGCTCTCTGCTTTCACAACTAAGGGGCAATTCAGTTTGCTAGAATCCTGTCCTGTGACCTTTGGTCTCCAGTATGTAATGATCGGGGAGGGGGGGGGGGGCATTTGTTAACTTTATTCTGATCGGCTGTTCATGGAATATGCATGCAAGATGTACATGTAACATGATTGGCTATAGAGCTTTCTTTGCCAGCCGAGTTATACAGCTTTGCTGACACCGAGATGTATCAATCAAGCTCGAACTGTACCAGGTGGCAAATTTACCCTGTATAGGGACCTGTAGCTATGTGTTTGGTGAAAATGACTCCTAGCTGTGACCTTAAAAGGAAAAACATGCATGCATCCACCTGACACTCCAAAGAAAAACCTTACCCGCTCACCGTTTGAAATAATGGTTTGAAATTTAGGAATTTGTATTGATGTGACGTGACAAAGCACAGTGAAAAGAAAGTCACTTTGGATGCGACATAATTTGACAGGTATGGATACAAATAGGCTTAGATATTTCAGATGGATGGTCAGTCACATTCTGGAGATCACCTGAAGCACTGAAGCGAAATGTTGCGCTTAAAGTTACAACCATACACGTAAATTGCAAAAAAAAAAAAAAAAAAAAAAAAAAAAAAGAAAACCCACAAAAAAACCCTCTGTGAAAAATTTTATTGCTACTACCACCATGACGATGTGGATGCAAGTTTTAAATTCGAGATCTGTATCAAATTGTTTTGAGTTGATCAAATAAAGGAAGTCTTAGCCTTAAACTGCTTTCCCCTCTTCGTTTTCAGTCAACAAATCTTGAAAGCATTTAGTCGGGATTAGGCTACTTGTGCCAAGAGTGCACCGAATTTTCCCTTTCCCGCTCAAATCGCCCCCAAAGCACCCAACCTGCGCCACGGAAAGGCATAGACTCAGTCGTAGACTGTAATGGGTTAAAATCGAAATGAGAAGCAGACGACAATAAGATACCGGATATTTTTCGGCAATTTTGCATGGAAAGACCTTGCGTGCAGTATGTTAGCTTTACATCCAGTAAGGAGTGTACAACGATTTTTATCCAGTTTTGTCGTTCAGAACGCGCGGATGTCTGATTGACCTTTAAATGCTGTTCAATACGCAGTTCCTCAAAGGTACCTCGTGAACATATTTTCAAATTTCATCTTCAAGCCCCGTTGAAATATTTCAAATTTGCAAGCATTTTCCAGGCGTCAAAACGCTGGTTTCCTATTGCTACGTGTAAATTACTATTTCATTCGAGGACAAGCATATGGTAAGTATTCCACAGATGCCGGTGATATCATTGTTGGATCGAGCATAAAAGGGTTACGCTCTAAAGCTTGATATATATAACAGTCTGATGGTTGACACCACATAGCCATATTGGACTATTATGTCTTAATATAGGTGTATCCATGCAGATCAAGGTACGTTTTGTGTCTTAGCCCAAGAGGAGACTTGTGGATGCTATATGGTTACTGCCTACTACATGAATACTACTATTTCCATTTATTTGTTCATCTGTCTGTCTGGCTTCTTGTTAGTGCAGCATCTCAGGAATGCTGTGACGGATTTGATCATATTAGACACAAAGAACCCACAACGAAGACAAGTTGAACTAATTATACTTCTGAACCTCTGTGTCTGTACAAAGTATGGTGCATCCTGCCGTGCCTTGTTATCAAAGTGGCATTCTTCTGCCACACTTCCTCCGTCATCACACCAAGGAGTTTAAGCTGTAGTTTATATCATCCCATGGCAAATTACACCAGCTGAAACCGGGTGGATGTCAAATGTCTTATGCGTCAGCTGTAACCTTACGTTTATTTAAAAAAGTCTTTTGAATGAGAGTTTTAAATGAGACCATCTAACTATAGGCTGCCTTAGTTCAACAGCTTTCTTTGACATGGATATCCAACCCGCTGACGTAGTCTTCATGCAACTGAGAAAGGGTGATGGTCCCGTTGTATAAAAAGTGAGCAACCGAAAACACCACGAGGGACCAGCTATTGTCTGTGTAAATAGTGTATGGTAATGTCTTTTCGTGTACATGGCATGTTAAAATAGAAAGTCGTTTTAAAATTTGATGAATCCGTGGTGATATAAGGAAAAGGAGACTTGCATATTAATTACCGGCCAAAATCTGTCACCCTGTCGCTAGGCAACGGTGACAATCAGCCGCCATGATACGGGCATGCTGATGGAAAACCAATGATATCACCGGCATCTGTAGCAATAAAGAATTGTTATTCTAGACATTTACCACCACTCCTTCATATATCAAATTCAGCGTGTGTTTGAAGAACATGACTATGACTTTTTAAACCGTTAATTTTATGCATATTGCTTGTTTGGCAAGAGCAACATATTTTGTAAGGTTTGATACAGAGATCTGTCCATACATACGGGTTCTTCCTTTTTTGATGATAGGAGCCAAGCGGCACCGCGGCTACTATGAACGTCACATATTAGGCGTGTGCTTTGTCTGTCATTCTAAGAGACGTCGGGAAGTTGAACAAATGGCTGTTCTTATATCGTCATTCAACTTAAACATTGAGGAGGTGAAAGTTGTTTTCAGTCACCACTATCGGGACAAAACCCATATGTATGCTCACCCATTTTCTTTTAAAATGCATTTTGTTATGATGCTAAAGTTTGTCGAAGTTTGGAGCCTGTTATTAAGTATCGATGTTTGAATGTATAATATTCAATAATGAGAGAAATGTGGTATCAGGTAATATCAGGTTTTTGATCGGTAATTACTGTCGTTTTATTATATGTTTATAAGTACACAGTGGGTACACTGTACACATTGCGAAGACAGTGCAAAAAGTCAATCCTCCGGATTAACGCCAATCCCAATTTTGACATCGAAAAAGCGAATTGAAAAAGACAAACCCAGTACACACACACACACACACACACACACACACACACACACACACACACACACACACACACACACACACACACACACACACACACACACACACACAATTCAAATACCAATACCTGTCAAACTTTTAACATCAAGTATTGATAGCATTAGTCATTTCGGCCCGAGCGAGGATTGTGTTCAGCTGACCATCCCAGTTTCGGCACCAGTGTCGCCATAGGGGCATGCTCGTCCGTAGACAGAACCCCAGCTGTGAAATGCATCTGGTTTACACATTTGGAAAGACTTTGGGTTTTGAACGTATACCTGCTTAAGTTGTACTTAAAAACTATGACATCGAAACAATTGCTAGAGGTGGAGCAGCTCCCTTTAGAAACTACTAAAAAAATGTTTAAGTGAACAACTGTATTGCCCATTGTACCCTAAAAGGGTTAATGACAAACAGATAAAAGCGTATAGAATGTAAATTAACAATTCTGTTACAACTTTTTATAATAATTGTTAACCCCTTTTCCTTTTAACAAACAGCCTAGTTCAGCAAGCGATGCCAAATTCGGAGATATATAAGAGACGCCTAAAATAGATATACAACAATCCAATTGTATCTTTTTCATTTTTTTTACGTTTAAATTCTGTATGTGGATCACAAAGCTGAATTCCATGTTTAGAACTTTTACTTGGTGCCTTGTGATCAAATTTCTGATCCATAAATTGATGCTGGTATCGATAAATATTGAAAGGACAGAGTGCTACCTTAAGGTCACCTCTATCTGCATATATCCTTTTTTCATCATAAATGAAGACTTAGAAGCTTTATAAAAAACACGGCTTGTTGCAGCGGAAAAAGTACCACTTGACTTCGACAGAATTCCTAAACATTCAGCTGCAGAGACAATAGCCAGCTTAGTACCCATAAAATTAAACATATATTCATTTTCTAAGTCAATACCTCTCTTCTTGAATAGCATGCCCACAGTCTTTTCAGTATTCACCTCCAGCTTTCATTTGATAAAATAATTTGATAAATTGTCAAGTAGAGATTTTAGACGATATAGTTCCAAGTCTTTTTTATATATATATATGTATGTATATATATATATATATATATATATATATATATATATATATATATATATATATATATATATATATATATATATATATATATATATATATATACACATATATGTATTACACAGGGGTGGGCGCAAAGGGCATCCTTGTTTCAGACCAATAGTACTCGGAAATAAATCCGTTACACCTTCTGGTAATTTAACAGGTACCATTGAATTGTTGTACGTGTTACGTATTAGTTGTACATACTCTCATGGTATACCTGCTTGATATAATTTATGAAACAATTTTTCTCTTGGAATAGTGTCGAAAGCTTGTCGGAAATCAAGGAAAGTGCAAAATGTTTTGTTTTTCTTGCTGAATTATTTGTCTACGGTATATTCAATCACGAAAATGTTCACTATTGTTAGTATTCCCTCAATATATCCCGGCTGGCCTTCAGAGAGGAATGAATCATCTGTTAAAAAAATTAACATACGCTCTTAAGTTAAGGAAGTTAACATTTACTCCAAACATTTCGCACGGATATACCGCGGTAGTTAGCAGGGTCATCGTTTGATCCCTCTTTGTGTATCGGAGAAGGCAAAGAGTTTTTCCACATACATGTACTCGGGTATTTTTTCATTGTAAATATACCACTAAACAAATTAAGTTCACTTGTGGACAACATTAAAAATGCCACCACTCCACTTTTGAAATGTTATCTATGTCTTAAGTACTTTTCCTTCCTAATATTTTATTTATCGGATTCCAAAAGTGCTTGTTTTTAGTGTTATGTTCTCTTTCGACCTCTGCCATCAAGCGTGCTTTATGTTGTCGTCTACGTTTACAAGTAACATACTTAATGGTCTTTAGTTCCCGGAAATAAAAATTTCTCAGGAAAGGATCACGTTAGAATCTGTTGTATAGTTTCCTCCAATACCTTAATTGTTGCTTTCTTTGATCACTCTCTGTATTGAACCACTGTTTTTTTTTCTTTTGCGTTTTGAATTCGTTCTATCATTTCTGGTAATAAATGTAAGAGACACTTCAGCTGCACCTAACAAAATATTTTTCAATTCTTGTGTGAAATTATCCAAGTATCCTTCGTATGACAAAGAACTATTCTCTAGTGCTTGAATGCTTGATCTAAACAATTCAGAATACAATGCGCATTTTTCTTTAAATGCAGATTCGTCTTCCCATCGAAATACCAAACATCGTTTTAGCGGAATATTTGAACAGCCACAAGAAGTGTCATTATACATGCATGAAAATGACACTGGTACAGGACAACAGTCGCTCAAAAAATATCTATTCTTAACTCCTAGATTAGAAGATAATCTGCAACGCTGGAACCGTTAATTTTCTGGCAAGTAAAAACACTTGTCTGCCGGAGGCCGACCATTCAGGTAATTAATTCTCAAGTGCCTGGCTACTGGTTTGTGCTGTTGACAGTGCTGTACAAAAAACCATGAACCTTTTGTGAATTTGAAATTCATTATGGAAGTTGTCACGAATCAGATGCAGTATATGCCTTAGGCTAGTATATGGAATTCTCCAAAAAAAAAAAAAAAAAAAAAAAAAAAAAGCGAACCCCTTTTGGCCACGCAGTAAATAAAGTACCTATTCCCTACAAGAAAAATCCCATCCTGCAATTCGCGTATCGCCATGCAATACGATCTGAACAGCTGATATCTTGGAAAACGCTACTAAATTGTTCCATTGGGATGTTGATATTAGACTGAAACCTTTGACAGAATGCAATACGTTATCATCTCTTGAATTTGGACCGATTGCAACATCGACATGAACACACTCTTCAGCCTTTTAAATTGAACACGTTCGAGCAACAAGTCTTCACTATTACCGTCAGAACCTAATATGACATGCTCAGAATTTTTAGGATTGAAAATTGCATTGTAGATTTGGGGAAATTACGCGCAAATTTTAATAATTTAGACATACTTGTACGTGTCAGAGCTAGAAGAACAATGACGTCAGCGTATGCTAACGCGCCAGAAAAACATTGTCAACAACCCAAGCCCGATTGTTTCAGCCTCATTAGTAGCTTATCCATGTACATGCGAAAAGAATGGGCGATACAACCCCACTTTTTTCGCCATTTGTATATAATCTCTCATTTGTAATAAATTCTCTGCGAGGTTTGGTTTCAACATATTTTGATTGGCTACAATTACAAATCATTGTAGGAAGTAGCTATAGAACGATGGGGAAAGAGGGTTGAACCCTATTTAAATCCCTCTCGTGAGGAAAAAAAACGATGGTACAGGGCAACACAAGGCTCGCTTAACCACGTTGCAGAACACAACATAGTGATAAGAGTGAGGGGCTAGTATTAAACTAATCGACAAACTACGATGTCAATAACGCCGTTGCTCTCCACACGATCCCATAAATGTACCTATGACACAAAAAACTGAATGCTGGCCACCAGAACAGGTTCTGAGACAGGATTTCCATAATGAGGCAAACGATCCAAGGGAACCAACAGGTTCTCTGACCAAACAAGAACATTGCCTCTTTCCTGCCAGAAAGCAGACAAATTTATACTAAGTATCTACCTAACACCTACAGTATTGAAACGAACAGTCGAAGAAATAATCTCATGAACAGCCAAGAAAATTGTTATATTTTTATTAAGCACTTAGGCATGGCTCAACATTATCATCATTTTTGAATTATTACTTAGGTTACTAAATTTCACGACCCTCCTCCCACCCCCAAAGTTAGTACTTTAAAATTGATGATTTTCCCAAAACATCACAGCAAAATTGCATAAAAACAGGCCAAAAATGGACCATCATTTTCCATAATCTGTGAAGGTGTACAGACCCATTAAACCCCCTCCCCCTTGCGTACTGTAAGTACCAATTAAAAAATGATGAAAATGTTGAACCATCCCTTAGGGGAACCAGAAAAAGAGTGTGAGCAGTAAAAGGAGCAAGAGGGGCAATTTTTGTGTGCAACTTGGAGGATGGTGTTGAGTATTTTGGCGTGAGAAGACTTTCTATATAGTCATAAAACCACTCGAGAAGACAATCAGTAATTCCAACTTTCTTTATCTTATGAATAAGACCACGATGCGAAACTTTATCGTAAGCTTTATTTGTGTCAAGCAAATATATATATATGTATATGTATGTATGTGCATATGTATGTGTATATATACATATATATATATATATATATATATATATATATATATATATATATATATATATATATATATATATACATACATACATACATGGTAATTACTGGTGACGGAAGAAATTTGTTTCCGTCTTTCCATCATAAATGTGATTCATTCATGCGTGGCTACAGCATTATAACGACCTCGCGTTCAAGACCATCGAAAGCCTCCTCGTCGGCGAAGTCTTCATCACGCGTGAAACTTACCTCGCGCTCAAGCACTCAGCTGCCTTCGAGACATACCTGGCCGTGAAACTTATCTCGCGGAACAAAAGCTGCACCATAGTAGTTAATAATGGTACCATAACAAAAAATTAGTAAGTGGACACATGAAGGCAGGACGACCATTAGACCCGTTGCAGGGTTAAAAAATTGTGAAAATCATCAAATATATGGCGATAATTATTCTAGACAAGCAAATGTTAAGCTTACAAAAAATAAGACCAAAAATATTGAACAGAAGCAATTTGAACAATTTATCCATAAAGAGAAGTTACCGTATGATGTTGCTCAGGCACAAAGGGCAACAGCGTTTTAGTCGGGCAAAAAAGGCAGTGGGAACCAGGTAACTTAAGCTCTCAAGTGCGCATGCGCAGCAAGCGAGGTACTTTTCACGCGTGAAAAGTATATCGCGCACAAGACAGAAGAGCAAGGTCTGGATCATCGCTTGGGAGATGACGTGAAAGCAAGCTAGCTTTCACGGCGGATCAAGCCTTGGAGGTGTCTTGAAGCGGTAGATTCGTGAAAGCTAGCTCGCTTTCACGGGCGAGGTCTCGATCACGACATACTAAGATCCTATATTATAAGTGGGGTATATTTTTCTTGTGATAAGCAAACAGGCAGTATATGCATTATGTGATTTGTTCATAAAGTTACATTTCATTTTGTGGTTCGCTCACATTTAAAACGCGTATAAAACTTGAGCATCAGATATGTAAACGATACAGACATGTTAATCCAGAAAAAAAACAATTATCATAGGTTACTTGAATTTTTTTCCTATAGAAAAGTAACAGTACATGAGACACAGACTATTTTCAGCAATTATAAATTCGTTTTTTCTTTGCGTTTTGCTACAACGATACATATCCTTTCGTCACAACGTATTGATGATCATCTATAATGTTAATTTGTGCGCCAGATCTGTCCGTTTTTGTTTACTGAATCAAAGAAAGGCACACGTAGTTAGTGCTATAACATAACGGAACATAGCCCCATTTCTAGACTTTGGCGCCACGTTGTCTACTGTGAGCAAATGTTGAAATGTTACACAGAGCATTATTAAATTTAGATACATAAACCGGATGATGGTGACATATAGTTATGCATGCACTAGTAATTTGTGGTCATGTCATGAGATGGGGCTGCTGTTATTCGTAATGTAACTCCTTTATTTGTCGAAAGAGAACATCATGCCAGAGGAGAGCTGGTAGATGAGTTTGTTCATTAACATTTTTTTGTGGTTCTCAAGAAAAGTATATAATGATTATGCACGAACAACAGTTATATCAGGATATCAGAGATAAAGCTTGCCTGAATGTTCCGAAAAAACATGATATTGAAATATGATCCACAGTTTACAATTGCAATGCATATGATAGAGTTGTTGTCCTAGGAATATCACGCCACCAATTACATTGTGCAATGGTAATGATTTTAGCTGTAACATTAAAAAAAAAATGAATAGCATGAGCACTGATTATCAACCAAAATTTACGTCCTTCTATTCAGAAATGCCGCAAATTTCCCCAAAATTTACATCCATCTATTCACAAAAGCCAGCAAATTATCCAGCCTACAGAAAAGACATATTTATCCGATAATCGTCACCCTGGTAGTTTGGATCTTGGATCACGCTTGAAATCATTATGCCAGATGCATGTCACATCCATTGATTTATAATAACACAAATCTTTCAGATAAACCTATGTGAGCTACGTTGTGTCACTAGTGAAACAGTATATATGATACATCCATAAAATTGTGTAGCTATCCAGAACAAAGTCTAAATTTATTCGTTGCCATAAATTTACAGCACAGCAATTTGGAATAATCATACAGAAAAACAATTTATAAAATCCCTAAAGTACAACAGTGGTATATTTAGAAGAAAAGGATACCAACAAGACGCACTGCAAAGCCGACAATGAAATAAAAGGAAGGTCCATCCGTACAAGCAAATAATGATATTTGTGCATAAATTTGCGGAATGAATTCAACAATAAAGTTTGTTTTGCGGGCATTTGGATCATTTGCGGCCCGACAGTGGTCATTTGTGCGCGATGAGAAACGGAGGATGCAAATGATCACTGGAGGGCGGCAAATCGAATACCAAGGGCCGTACAATGACCCCAATGACATAAAAACAAACATTATTACTATTATTATTCATTTGTAATATTTTTCAAGCCAATTATCATTTAATGCATGTTACAATATAAATATAGGACCTATATTTAGTCTACCTCGCCATTTATGCCCGCAAAATGGATGCAAATGTCATTTGCATCCCGCAACCTTGCCATTTATGCCCTTTGGTTTGGTGTTAATGTACAGGTAATGCCCTATATATGAATAATAATACAGATTTGCACGTAATTTTGCAAGAATTGAATGACCCTAATCATAAAATTTCACTATTGCCAAACAAAATAAGTTTTACAACGAGTGAACCATAATGGAAACATAAGATGAGATCAAGATGACATCATATTTACATTGAAACTGTTCGATAATATATTTTAAAAGGGTACCAGATTTGGTGAGTAGTATTATATTTCGACTTGTGGGACATTTTTTGGCGAAATTGAATGATTGTTAAATATGAGAGAAACAATGCATGCTCCAATGCTTTTGTTTCTGATACGTGGCAAGACACCAGCTTACACTTCATTATTCTGTGATGTAAATCGACTCTTTGAAACAGGACGGATTTGTAAGCAGATATGCAATAATCAAGTCAAGGGCAATGTCAATCTGCTGAGCGTGGATCGTTTGATTTCACGTTGACAATCACGGATTCCCAGATTTCATATTTTCAAATTGAAACACATTTGACAGCAGCAGTTTGCAATGAAGAGGAGCCCCTTTCGGCAAAGTGATAGTATTTTTGCTGTACAATATTACCGTTCTATCTTAAATACATGTTGCTTTTGGCTTCTGCAAGTATAATTGAATTTAAAGATTGTTTTACGACTGATAATATACCCATAATACAATACGGGAGTAGAAATAATGAGCTTTAATTACATTTCACTACCAATGTGTCTCGTTTCGTAAAAAGTATTTACACAGATTACGGAACATCGGCTTATTTTGAGCCAAGCTCATTAACCTTTTTTCTCGACGAAAAGGAATACAGCCATCCTTTTGGGGAAAAAGAACGGGTTTCGATATTTGCTGGAAGATGTAATTCTAAAACAATCCACTTTGCTTCTTTCATTTAGTTTTCTGACAAACACGCGGTATTGCAGTTTAGTCTCGTAATCCAGTCCCTGTAATAATGCCTGAAGAGCACCTGGCTTAAAACGTTTTATGTCCACATGACAAATGAAGTACCCTCATTCTTACTAAATATTCATTCTTTCTTAAAATAATAGAATCATACTAAACTCTAATGACAGAAACTAACAATTGGGCATTGTACACTTATTTGCCATTGATTGAGAGATTACTAGTGGCAGTTTAGTTTAGATTCTCCATTTATGCTTCTGATACCATTTTTCTGTCCATACATCATTTGTACCAAAACGCGGTGCCATCTCATGAATGTTCCTTATTTTATCTCTTTTCCCGTTTTTACGTTAAAAGACCTCTTTGGGAAACAATGATTTTTTTTATTACCAATCTATGGAAATTACTATTGTTCGTGGATGATAAGTGCCGCGGGGTAGCGCAGTGCTATCAATTCGCGGGTGACGACCCTGCTCACACATCTCTGTGAGACGGAGATCCGCCGAGCGTGGGATTCAGCATCGTACATGTTTTAAGAAAATTATGGGGATTCTGCATTCCATTTAATTGTTCATTTGACTATGTCAATACACTTGTCTAAAGTCCCTGTAAAATTAGCAGCAGTTCTCTGGCTTTGCATACAGCATGAAACAGTGGAGCCACGGCCTTCTGTAATTTACACAAGAAGAACCCAAGCTACTTGCATACCACAAATATCCACAAATGTGTAAATCTTGTAGCAAATTCGCCAACTCCCCCAAAACCCTGCGTTGAATGCACAGGTCCGAGAAGCGTGAGCAATTGCGAGAAAGGCCTATGCAACATTTTGATAGCGTTACCTTTGAATATTTCCAAAGGCTCCATTTAATAGGCATTAAATAGACAACCAACTTATTTTTTCCTAAAAATTAAGGAAAACGTGGTGCTATCTGAACCTGTCTCCCCGAGAAGATAGAAAAGAATCCGGGTCACGAACCTGGGATCCAGTTTATCATTTTGAAGAAAATGGGGTACTGTCAGTCATTACATCATCAATGTCTGACGCGCTTTCATGTTTGGTCTGCTGTGAAACCACATGAACTGGAAACGGTGTTTGAAACGTAGTCCCACTGGCTTGTGTAATTATGTCTCAGTTTGAAAGTGTTGATGAGGTTTTTCTATAGTAGAATGTGGGTTTTTTAGGCAAAATGGCAGGATTGCTGGTGAAAAAGTCTCACGTCAAGTATGCCAAGGCCTGTCATGTGCAATGGTTTACAAACGAAGTCAACATGCACCACACAAGTCCACAACAACATTTGCATGGTTTAGAGTGGAAAAAACCTGGATATTTGGTTGTTTAATGGGCAAGGTATCCAGTGAACTCAATGCTGGTTTGTTTAAAATATGTGTAGTTTCAACACCACGATGTTACTGTGACTCAGAAAACGAAAATATTTTTCACAGTATACTATACAATGAAATTCTTTGCATGATACAGTAATACCTCATGCCTGTTTCACAGTTGAAACCTTTTAACAGGGACTAGAAAACTGCAACATGTCTATTAAACTCAAAATTTACCATGCTGTTGTTGGGCACATACAAGGAACAAACGATTTCTATAGCAAGTGTCATTTTTTTCCATGGTAAGGAACCACGAAACCCTCATGTGACTTTACAACCTGTGTTGCAAAATATAGTGTGAATCTTTTAGATGTCTGTTTTTGTTCATGTATTGTCCTGTAACACGTCCAGAATTTTTACATTTTTCTTCTTCTTTTTTTTTTTAACCAAAGGGGTTTATATAGGTATTGCTTTCATCTAATCGTTTTTTCGTTCAAGAAATAAAATAAGTTTATAACCAATGGGCAAGACCACTTGCTGCAATACAATACAGCTGCACCCAGTTTGCCCCTAAACTTCTCTAATAATAATAATAATAATTTAGTGCTGTAAGTTATGACTGTTGGGCTTTCGATAATATGAATTCATTCAGAAAGCACTCATGTAATGGAATCAATGTCATAAGACAAAGCAAGTCCTAATGGTGCGTTCCCTTCTTTAATTAGATAGTCTGGTTAGTCAATGTTACACATTACAGCAACTGAAACAATATATAGGCGTGCAGATACATGTATGGTGTATTTGATCAGGCTGCCTACATTTCAGATAACGAGAGTGTGATAATGGACAGACCTCATATTGCCTGTGTTGTACAATATACCTTAAGGAGCATGAGTCTCTGGATTCCAAGCAAAGTCTTTAATATGGTAGCTCTGCAGGCATTTTAGTAAAGTAAGCCACAGATTTACTGAAAACAGAGTGTATCAAAAATTAAAATGAATTCCGTCTTTAATAAGTCTGCTAACAGTGCTATTACTTAGGGTACATATAATAGAGTGGTACAAAAATTGCCACCGTGTCTCTGTTTTTGGAAACAAGCCCATCGATGTATACAGTTTTAGATTTGTCAGTATGTGTAGTTTCTTTGCATGTTACAATAAATATTCTAAGATTAACTTTTAAAATTTCGAGGGACATTAGGAATGTTTTTATGTTATTGAATTTTGAAGCATCTGCAATTAACATTGATTATTTTGTCCACTTTGGAGCTCAAAAAGTAGCATTTTAAATTGGAACATTGCCAAACAAGAAATGGTTACCAACGGTATACTCTTGTCCTTACATTAGCCGTTAATTTCACAAAAATCCATCCATCCAGTTTTGAGTGAGGCTGTCTTAAAATTACTAAGTCTTAAAAAATTGTTTCTGAGGTATTCACCACCAAAGGTAACCAAGGACATTTGCTGACTTTAATTGCTCACAAATGACATCTGCTCAGGCCATTAAGAAGGATGACTGAATGCTAATCTCTAAAAGTCTGTCAAAACGTTGACCTATACACTTAAAAACAATATGGTGGTTCTGATCAGTCACCTGTGAAATAATCCCTCACCTGTAAAAACCCATCCAGTGAAGCTTTGACTGTAAATGGATATCTAAAACATCACCATTATTGACCACATCGAACAGCCAATTAACTGATTGACTCCACAAAGCTTGAACTGACAGAGGGACATTTTTTCGTCTTAAGGTTTTGCATGGAAGTAAACATGTTACAGTGAAACTATTTGACATGAATAAAGATTGGCATTTCACCAGCCAAAAAGTAAAAAAAGCTCAATTTTACTGATTTGAAGGTCTCCGGTATGCCCAAACACCTTAATTACATGTGAAAATGCGCCATCCTCTTGTACATTATATCAGAAACAACCATACATATACGCTGAAAAAAGAATCAAATTGACGCCTGATTGTAACCTCCATTGTCAAGTTGGCAAAACTTTGGACACTAGGTTACGACAAAAGACCGATTCATTTCATTTCAGTCTGACAGGTGTTTGTTATGTGCCTTTTGGCAACTGCCTCTGTGAACACTGTCAGTCACTGAATCAATGGGGATTTAACTGTGATTGTGGTCTTTAGGAGTCACCTTCGCTAGTTGAAGCAAGGCGTTGTATGCATAACTATAGCATGATTGGTATTTGTATCAGATTTCAATTGAGATTTCACCTTAACTTGACGGCAACATTATGAAAGGCAACATTATAAAAGCACAACATTATAAAAGGAGAGCCCAAAGTAACTTTGCTTGGGGTTTCACTAGACGTCAAGCTAAATTTTTCCACACATATTGCCAACCTTTGCAGGAAAGGAGCCCAGCAGTTAAATGTCCTGTGTAGAATTTCGAACTTTCTGGACATATCTGCTAAGCTGGCCATTTATAAAGCCTTTATCCATAGTAATTTCAATTATTGTCCAGTAGTATGGCATCAATGTAGGAAACAGGATAAGGCAAAACTTGAAAGGCTCCAAAAAAGAGCTTTGCGTTTTATTTTCAAAGATTTTACTTCATCGTATGACGAACTTTTAACCAAGGCAAACCTACCATCTCTTGAACTACGACACCTACAAGCAACTGCAATAGAAGCTTTCAAAATAGTCAACAACCTAAATCCATCCTAATTGTCAGACTTATGCCTATTCAAAAACCCCCCTTTACAATTTAAGAAATACAAAATCACTAGTAGAGCACCATTTTAGAACCACATCATGGGGACTTCACTCCTTCAAACACTTAAGTGCCAAAATATGGAATAATTTGCCTCGAAGTACAACCTCACTAACCGACCTTCGTGCTTTTAAAAGGGTCATTAAATCGTGGTGTGGCTTCTCATGTAAATGTTCTTATTGTCGGTCATAAGTTTTATCTGCATAAGAGGTCTTCTTTTAGATTGAAATGCCTTAGGCTTTTTTTACAAGAGACCTCTTATTTTCAGTGCTCATGAACGTTTTTCCTGCCCTTTACATCCCATCTACACTTACTTGTCATTATTGTCTATTGTTTACTTCCATTTGCTCAGTGATATTAGCCTGAGATGCTACTGTTGTATTGTTTTTTTAAAACCGGGAATAAAGAAATATTGTATGTATGTACCTAATTTTAAGCAGAGCTCTACAAGAGATGGCGTAGCTGTCGACTGAGCCAGTTAGACTTGCCGAAACAGGTGAGGGAAAAGTGTCGCACCATCTATGGTATTTGGCTGAGATGACAGGTAAGATAAGTCATGAATTCAGGTGATGGTGCCAATACCTGCACTTTGATTATCATGCCGTAGATGTCGCCACTGATTGCCAAGTTTTCCCGCACAATTTCAAGGATGAGTGCAGCAGGATATGCGACTGCTCTGAAACTACTTCTCTGTTAATGTTCTCTTTCTCGAACTAAAATGTACAATTTATTCACATGAGATTGATATTGGCCTTTGATTGAATACTCATTTGAACGTAGCACATGTTCATGGAGTTTCAATTTTTCGGACTTGGCATATTTCAGCTTTTTCTGGCAATAAAAGTGGATATATATATATATATATATATATATATATATATATATATATATATATATATATATATATATATATATATATATATATATATATATATATATATGTGTGTGTGTGTGTGTGTGTGTGTGTGTGTGTGTGTGTGTATTTATTTTTTGTGCTATTGCCAAATGTATTGAAAGCGCGCCGGCTTGGTCTCAGAAAGCGTGGAGGACTGCGTGCTGTTGACGTAGTCTTATTCCACACAGTTATGAGTGATTGAATGTGAAAAGTAACACGAAACAAAAACAAAAAGCACTACAAGAAAGTTACAGTCGTTTTTTAATTTTTTTTATCTTTCTGAAAAAATCAAACGAAATCAACAAGCTGCTGAAATAATGTTGCGCAGCGGACTGTTCTCTGTAGCATCGCATCGTATCATGTCACATTAGGTCATATCAAATCCCAGTATCCATTCCATATCATTGTGTCGTGTCGTATCGTATCGACACCTAACCTATCAAATCAAACCAAAAATACTACAGAACGTTTAGGAGTTTATCAACTTTGGTAAAGGCAAACAGTAGGAAGGCCAGGGTACTTCTAAATGTGAGTAGGGTAGTGGTTTCAGGACAGATCCCGGGGCATCAGTAATTAGTTATGTTCTGCACATGTTTGTATTGCTACAATTGTATGATTTTGGGCAACTTTTCTTTGACTGGAGACACCATGTTCTTATTCCTTCCTGTAAAAGTCAAAATGATATAAACGCTGCTGTCATAAAGTGTCTTGCAGTGGTTCAGATGAACGAAATAGCAATCTGCTTGCTAATTTTCACAAATGGTCCTTTTGAAATCATAGGTCAATTTTCCAAAACCCATATTTTACATTTTTCATATAAGGAGTACGTCATGATCACCCACAACACATAACAGTACTATAAATCATTTCCACTATTTCCTCGGAAAGACGCTGTCAACGGTTTTCTGCAAAGAATGTTTACTTAAGAACAGTGTTTCTCTTTGGGCTACTTAAAGTCTTTATGTCACGATTTGTACAAACAGAACTTTACTCCTCAGCTGAGGCACAAAATCAATGGCGATCATAATTATCCATGAGTCGTTGTATTTTTGCGTACAATTTGTGGGACACTATCTAGTTCTAGTGCGCGTGTAGTTGTTGACTGGGTCATAGTATCCCGGCAGGTTTCCACTGATTCATTCATTTCAAATATTCTGCGAACGCGCAACATGAAAGTTAAACAAAAACGAAACGACCGCTTTGACCGGAAATTTATCGGATTTATTAGATATAATAAAAACATAATACTGCCAGATAAAAACGGTGCAAAAGATTTAATCACATTGACTCAAATATCTTTAGGTGGCAAACAGGAACAAAACCTTGCATCGTTTTTTGTTAATAAAGGTGTCATTTTTGTTTTTAAAATGTTTTATCATTTCAGAGATTGAATTTGCACTTTTCCAAGCACGTACCCCAGACATCCATCAAAAGGTCATTATTGACTATTATTTGTTTGTGTCTCAAATTCTGTAAATGCAGAATCACCCCGTCGTCATGTGAAGCTCCAACTGTATAAATGCACGAACCAATAAAAATTTTTGCATATTAATCAGTATAGGTCATATTCACGACGAAAATGACTTCAGCTAACTGGACCACAAAATTGCATATTGTTTCTCAAAAAAAAAAAAAAAGAAATACTGCTAAAAATCTGTTGATTTTAGTTTTGATCTTGTAATGCAGACCATATATGTGTCTTTTTCTGTCCTTGACACTTGGCAATAACGATTTGACATTTGCTATTGCGATTACAAAGTGTGACAATGGATGGTAAGTTACACGCAAGCATGCTCGTACATCAAGCAGAGAGTGTTCGTGTCCAGAGTGGCAACAAAATGCAATGTTGACCCTGCAGGAGACAACATGCTATGCCTTCAAAGTCCCACACGGGTCCGTATGCAGCTGCATAAACTTGTATCTGTCGTCTGTTCAGATTGCATCATTGGGCATGACATTGCGGACAGTTGCTGTGTTCAGAGGCATGAAAAGAAATGATGTTAAGCTGGGCTTGGTGTGTCGTTTGCCCGACAGTTACATTCCGCAGCCAAATTTTACAAATCATCTTATTGTTACCAAATTGATGACACAAAATGTTGAAAAACCTCTCTCGTAACCGGTTTGGCTTCAGTGCCTTTATTTAAATGATGCATTCATGAGAAGGGACTAGTTGTCTATAAATTTTTCATTAATTTGCTTGACAGAGGTGTCTAGTTTGAATTGAAATGTTTTCACCTTCATGTTCGCCATTACTATGGACCCCTATATGTAAATGTGTATGACAAAAACGTGCAGTCCTGGGCGTTAAAAGACCACTGCTTCATTGCAATGTTATATTTATTTATATATTCATTTACTATCAGGAAAACTTCCCCTTAACAGCGGGGGCAACGATGGAACGGGATAGATTCCATGATGCGTCCAATATATATGTACAAGTAATTGGTCATCCTTGTTGACACAGATAATATCTATACGTTCAAAATTAAATATCTATAATTAATTATTCGTGATTTGTGTCCTCCGCACCAAAACTAGAGATAAACCACGCATTGGGACAAAACTCTTGAAAGCGTAAGGACAAGTACATTATACATTTTGCATAAATACAATGTAGAACATAAAGCTTCCAGTGGTATATACATTGAAAAAGAGGCATTACCACTGTATGTATATACAAATCAAATTGCAAAATTGTATATTCACCATGATTGCATACTTATAGAGATGTGGCTTTACACGGGGGGGGGGGGGGGGGAACCAAAGTGACGGGGGGGGGGGGGGGGGGCGAAGCCGCTCAGGCGTGACCCCGGCTCTGCTGTTTGACTCCGTCTATATACAATATAATACAAATCAGACCAGATAAACACATACTATGTATCTACATATATTTATAGGGTCACTTCCACAAACGCTATTCTCACCTTCCAGGCCTCTTTTATGTATTTTTTGCTTGCTGCATAAAAAAGCCCCCCCCCCCCCCCCTTCATCCCCGTGATCGAAAGCAAGATCACCAAGCAGGAGAGACAATTTCGAGTTTAGGGAAGACGCAGCAAACATTTCCCAGATGAACCTTTTGTTACCCCTTGATAATTCGTTTTCTAACCATTTCCAAATTTCTTGCCGAATTGAAAGTAGGTTAAGGCACAAAAGCATAAAATGTTGCAGAGTTTCACGACCATTGTGACAGAGCGGACAGTTACTATCTGTGACTTGTTTCTTAAGCTTTTTGATCGCATCGTAAACAAAATTCTCATTTATGACAATATCAGTAAGGCTGTTGCCATTGCTTGTACATGAAAGTAAATTACGGACATCTTCCTTCAAATTATCATAATTTTGAGTTTCTGTATCAGCTTTTCCCAAACTTTGCCAATATTCGACTGGTATCTTATTTTTCTGTTTAGGGTCATCAATAATAGCCTCTGTATTATTAGGATGTCGTATCCTCAGGGGATGCTTCAGGTTACCATTCATACCTTTTTATATACGGCAGTAAGCACGGGTATTTTTTGTACCTTTCTCAGAATTCAAGATCATAATTTTTACTTTATTATTCACTCTTTTCTCTCTAATTCTATCACGAACCAGACGTTTTTCGAAGATATTCCTCCCAAATTGCTTGCAGACTATCATTATCTATGTATTCATGGCGAGCCCAATATCTGAATAATCTATTGGCGCGTCTGCGGCTTTCGATAAGACTTTTAATGATTGGATCAAAATTTTGCTTCTCACAAATAGTAAAAGTCGGCTATTGCATTTATTTTTTAACCAGGGAAAATTGTTTCGGGGTCTTGAACTACTGGGGCTTCCAAAGCTACCGAATTACGTGGCTAAAACCATTTTAAAATGTTTGATAGCTTTAACTCATCTTGACCAATGACAAGAGTCGGATAAATACCCCTGGTGGCTCCACTTGAATGTCCTTGATCGAGTGGCGCCATCTGTAATGTTACGCGCTTTATTAACTACAGCTTGCTTGGTCTGCAACAGGTTTTGTAAGATCTAGGACATGTTATAACTATTCACAGACGTGTGGAAATGCTTTGGTATGCCGCATAGATGAGATTTTATATAAAAGGACAGAATGCTCCAACAAAACTCAAGACAGCGAAAGAACGATCATCATACTGCACCTATTTTTGTTTCTGAATTGTGATGGCGTGGCCATCGACACCTATCACTTTATAATGAAGCCAAAGCATAAAAATCTTGTACTTATGTGATTTCACATACAGGCCCTCACATGAGATACAGTTCACTGCCGCTTTGTACGTGCAACCAATATGGAAAAATGACATTGCTGTTGAGACTTATCAGTTTCTACGCTTATCACAACACCTATTTAGATGGAAAAATGTATTTCTGTGACTTTTATAGGTTCATTTCGTCAGATCTAAACACCCATTAACACATCATATATCATCCACGTAACACATGGTTGGCGCTGGGGTTATTATGTTCCAGCAGAGTACATATTGTCACACACGAAGAAGACAAATACTTAATAATTAAAGTTAAAGCAATACAACCGGCTTAACTTAAAAAAAACTGGGAGATCAAGAACATTGTCAAAATGGTGTCAGATGATTCAATCAGAAACAACCAACCACTGGTTCCACAATGTACATTCTGTATAATAATAATAATAATAATAATAATAATAATAATAATAATAATAATAATAATAATAATAATAATAATAATAATAATAATAATAATAATAATAATAATAATAATAATAATTATTATTATTATTATTATTATTATTATTATTATTATTATTATTATTATTATAATATCCATCAACTGAAAAAAGCTTAAATGAGGCATGGAAATAGCTTTATAGACGGGACGCAATAGTGGTATAACATATTGTCATAACAAAAATAAAGAGAAAAGTTTAATAGTGACCACGGAGTTAAAATCCACCTTTACCAAGATATAAGCCAATATATATTCTGCTATACTTATAGTAATAACGCTTACATGCACTTGTCCAAAATTTTAACTCATGAAATGTTATCAGCACCATATGGTGAACATATCTGTAGATCGAGTCAAGGTATTTTCCTAAGTTTTTTTTCAAGAAAATCCAGCAAGTGAAGAAGACAAAAGGAATAAAAACACGTAGGATTTCATACAAAATAGAAGGAAGGTTAAGTTAACGTCCACAGCTCTCCAGAAGTGTTTCTTTTAAACAGCCATCTGGTTTCAGAAAAGACCTTTTTCTTATCCCCCCCCCCCCCAAAATCTGGAAATCACTGGATCATCAATTTGAACAAACTTAGTAGACAAGCACCCAAGGCACATACCCTTCATGTTTGAAGTTAATCTGGTTGACGGTTTTTTGATGAATAGAAAATGTGCATTACTATTGCAATCCTGATTGACTTGGACAGTAATCAATTGCAATATATGTATTAAAGGCCAAGGTTGGGGAATAAAAGTGGCCAATCATGATGGATGTCTCCAACATTTGGGGAATTCAAATTGACCAGAGCTCAGGTCAAAATGTGTGTAATATGCACCAAAATACTGGATACTTTGGACTGAAAGACAGAGACCTGTCTGGGATGTTCATGAAGGTGTCAAACTTGTGTGGCTTTCAATTCTGAGTCTGTTAAGCCCATTATATGTGGAAACTTGCAAATTTTTATTTTGCATCTAGCCAGTTGCTATTGGGAATATTAATGTTTGAGAGACAAATTAGCCGGATCTTAGCCCTTGATGGACAGGCATAACCAGCCCAGGTAACCAGTCGAGGATGTCCAATTGGCCGCTGAGTAAAGGAATACAGATAGATTCCCCGTTGTGTTCGCACCCTGTTCTACACATTAGAGACAATAAAAAGAACACTCTGATCTTAATGGCTATTTGACATCAAACATTTAAAATCAAATTGTGTTTACATAGACCATAATTACTAAACGAACTTGGAATTTTTGGTGTTGCACAGATCTCCATAAATACTTCGTTATATATATATATATATATATATATATATATATATATATATATATATATATATATATATATATATATATATATATATATATATATATATATAAAGGCAAATACTAGGCAAAGAATCAGTTTGATCAGGAATTATATGAAGACGGTTATGCTAATAACACAAGGACAACACATACACTATATATATAAAGGCAAATACTAGAGCACGTGTTGCATGCGCATTAAAAGTGAAAATTTGATTTTTTACATGAGGTTTCTTGACAAAGGACCCTAAAATGCGTGCAGATCTGTCGGTGTATGTGTTGTCCTTGTGTTATTAGCATAACCGTCTTTATATAATTACTGATCAAACTGATTGTTTGCCATATATTTTAGCATACTGCCCACACTGCGAGTATATATGTACCTATAGTGAGCCAAGACCCGTCATGCATACAGAAACAGAAACTGTTATTTTGTCACATGCAAGGTTGCTTGGGAGGATCGCAGATAGTTTACTATCATAAGGACATCAAAATGTGAAAAGACAGAACATGTTTACTGACTGTTAAGTCTTATTAAGCAAGCAAGGTACCAAGGTATTAAAGGAAGCCTGCACATTCCGTGGACTTTAAAATTACATGTAGACAGATGCCTTGAAACACCTGTTAAGTACATAAATGTTTATGATTTATCATAAATAGCATTGATTTCTATCCTTTGTGCGTCACCAAAGCCGCATTTGATTTTGGCAACATGCATGAACATTAAACACAGAGAGGCCAACACGTGAACCCAGCCGTTTTTATATGGATGCAAGTTCGTCGGAGGGGGCGTTAGAATATAACCGATAAATTTTCCGCTTTCTGCTAAATAAGACTGAAATTTGAAAAGTGGTCCCAGTCATATTCCAGCAATAAAATGCACGCCAGAGTCCTACAATATATCATCGTGACCGTTAAGTCACGAGGAAGTTTTAATCTGTGAAAAATATACGGATATTCACTATTTGACGTAAGAATCTAAGAAACTCGTATCAATTACACAGAGTGAATTTTTTGTTTTGTGTTAAGTAAGAAAATACAAACACGACGTCAAGAAATTCTATCTACCACTGGACTCAGTGTATGGTTTCAAGGATTTGCAATCATTATGAAATACAGTCATTGCATTATGGAAAATAAAATGTACCAAGTAACGGAATGTAACGATCATCAAACACTAACATTTGAAGAGTAAATTCATCTGTACTTTAAACAACCTGTAATAAAAGCACGATGCTTGTTGCATATTGTCATGGGTTATCGAACCAATGTAAGCAGGCGTAGGGACTTAGTTCAGAGGTGAATCGAAGCCGTTGGGCTTGATTAGCTGCCAACTGGTGCCGGAAGTTTGGAGGCTGATTTCCGTCAGATACGCACAATATACTGTTCAATATATAATATACTATGGACGTTTAATTATATTTGTCCGATTGATTTGATTCGATATGATTTAAACGTATTTTATTTCCAACTGAAAATGGATTAGAGAAATAGCGACGACACCTGTTAGCTCTTCTCCGCAATGCATACAGAAATACAAAATCACTCGACCTTTCCAAGAGACAGACCTACGGTAGTTGTAAAATGCAGTCCACATGATAATGAATACGCAAACAATAAGGTTGTACCGTATCTTAGTTAATTAATATGTTTGAATGTATGTATACCTTGTAAACTGATTTTAAAAAACAGAAAAAAACCCAAAACAAAACAAAACAAAACAAAAAAACAAAAAAAAAACAGACAAATATCACGTAATTTTGAACATCTCCAGAACCCTTTAGATACGATTATGAACTTTCATCAACGACTCAAAAATATGTTCATTCTCCGCAAACGTTTGGTCGCCCAAAACAGATTTCTATGGAATAATTATTTCTGTGGGTAATGCAGGAAATAGTTTATTCCTAAGATCTCTAGACAACGAACAATAGAGCAAAAAATGTTGAGTTGTTTCTTTTGTAGCCACAATAATAACTGCAACTATTGACAAAATTATGCCTAAACAGACAGTAACATGACATGCTTATCTTGAACACTTTTTGAGGGCAAACCATAGAATCATTTTCTAGTAAATATAGACTCTCATAAAGTAATGGAATTAGCTTAGCAATTTCTGTCCTTCCTTTATCGGCAAACAATTTATACCACGCATGGCGCGAGACTGCCTTCCATCCATGTTCAGTAGCTGTTTTCAGACAATTTACAAATAATAATTTTGTTGAAAGTACGTAAAGGTCTTATGTATAGATGCTGTTTGCATTTGATCCAAGCCAAACTGAAGACTATAAAGAAATATTTTATAGCAAATTATGAAATTTCTTGTAGTGTCCCAAATTGCTATATTTGTAATGGAAATTAATTGATAGGTATAAAAAAATATACAATTTCATTATCTTGGATATCGAACATGATGGCTTACTTTATATTCTTTACTTGCATGTATGGGTGGCACACATGATAGCGATCTAACAAAGATCTTAATGTGTGTTTCCCTGGCAAAATTATGCTGGATTTTTATGTTTATGTTTTAATTACGTACCTCTGTCTCTTTGTCACATACTGTATGTACAGGAGTATTTTTGTTTATATGGTCATAATAAAAAAAGTCTTGAATCCTTGGGCTGCATCCAATGTACAAAGAATACACAAAAGTGTTATACCAGATAGGGGTTAAAAGTGGAGGCAAATTGACAATAGATAAAGTATAACCAGGGACTCCACTTCCCGGATATAACTGTGACAATAGATAGGGGTTAAACACAGGTGGGAGCAAATTTGAAGGTTTGGACTACACCCTATGTAGAGAATATGTATAAGTGTTATAACAGATAGGGGTAATCACTTAGGATAAAACTGGAGCCAAACTGACTGTAGTATAATGTATAACCAGGGAATGCACTTCCAAGATATAACTGTGACAATAGAGAGGGGTTAAATACAGGTGGGAGCAAAATGACAAATTGTCGTCAGCGCATTGCATGCTGTCTGTATATGAGACCACAGCCTGTGGCTGACTCTATCGGCACCACTACTTTTTTCTTGTCGTACATGCGCGTCTGCGTGTAACATGTTTCATCAATTTAGTTTCTCACCATATCAAGAATATCCCAAGTTCTATTCCCTGGTTCTAAAGACAATAAACGCAAGTTGTCTATTTTACCATTATATGCATCCCAACTGGTTTCTTTTTGTTTTGGTGCAGTTGGCATGTGCGTTTCCCATTTTTCCATTGGTCACAGCATAACACAACAGTGAATGTAGGGTACAACACCTTCCAAAAATATAATGCCGTATCTGCATAAATTGTAGCCAGTATATTGTTGTAAGAACGCCACAAAGTAGGATATCGCATGATGCACTTTGTAATACATTCCTTCAATCAAATGAAATTGACACTGCACTCTCATTTAGCAAAACGAGCTTGATCTTAAAAGTAAAAAATTGCATATCACTATGGAAATTATAGGGGAACTTGTTTGCTGTGACAATACACATATCAATTGTCCTGGCGTTTCTTTGACGCAGTTATACTCCCCCATTCTTGAATTTTATGTTGCAGTGTATGGGCTCTCGTCGACAGACCACTCATTTATATACACTGTGAAAAAGTATTTGTTAACTCATTCCAGCCCAGTTATTCAGTAAGTGAGAATGGAGTGTTAAGTAATCTAAGGCCAAGCAAAACACTGGTTTCCTGTCACATAAAAAATATACAGGTTCGACAGGAAGGGAAAATTATATTTCAATTTTCGTCTATAAAGTTTTAGTGTTAAAATGAGGATGATGCAAAAATAGTGACATTAAAGGGTATGTTTTTAAACTATTAGACAATTTATAGTGGGACTCCAATGTCTATATGTTGGTACTTGCTGGGAATTTATTTTGTAGAAATGTCATAGATATTTTTAATTTGGAGGTTACAAGTATGGGTCAGAAAGGTAACATGTAATAAAGAAATATTTTGTTTGGGCCTAAGGTGGCGAGGTATTTAATTTTTCGGATTTCAATATCATATGAAAGTGAATATGTCACAAGTATTCACTGTATGTTACAGCAAATTCGCCAAATTAAATACCTGTACAGTACTCAAAATGAAATATCAAGACAGTTCTCTCAATACTCTGGCTACAAACGTGCATACCAAATATACATATTATAACGTTTCCTCGATGAGAGGGTATTTATTTGATTATCGAAGTAAATATATCTACTGTGAACCAAATTAGATATTGACTATCGCGGACAAACTCACAGAGGGCGTTTTTGAACCACAGTAATGTAGTCATAAACCTTTATTAAAAGAATTCTTGCTATGTGTCTAATTGTCATACGATTTTGGCATATACAAATATCATATTAAAATTTGTAACTATAAGGTTTTTACAAAATGAATGGGCACATTTTGGTACAGCGTGGTACAAGACTAACTACAAAATGCACATTGGAATCTTATCACAAGTGGAGCAAGCAGCCAAATTGGTGTCGTTAATACACTCTTTTATCATCAAGAATTATGAGCTTCTGCCCCAGGACGGGAGACCTTCTCTTCCTGTTTGCTGGATTGATAACGAATTGGTATGATATCTGAGTTTCTTCACAATTATACAGAAAACAATTATTTAAAGAATTTATTATGATGTTCAAATTGGACAAAGCCGAACCCAAAAGCATAATTACATACATAGGAAACATAAAACGGGCCCCACAGGGAAACACAAGCAACACTACTGCGATGTTTTTGTTTTTTTGTGCCACCACATTGTTTTTACTGACGTCACGTTCTTAGAAAAACGATGCCGTCAAATTAGCAAGAAGTTCATAAACTGGGAACATCAATGAATAAAAATTTACTCACAGCAAGTAAAATTATCTGAGAATTGGAGACGATACTATAAAATTCTCAGGACGGCAAATCAAAGGCTTTCTTCAGCGTATTCCAAAAGCAATGAGCCCAATGTGCACAGGGAAAGCTGCTGATTAATATCCATAATTCTTGATGAGAAAAATGAAGCAGACAATATTTGAGACACTGGTTCATCTCTGTTGAAGTTTAATGGGAAAAATTGCACGCCGATCAATACATCGACGTCGGGACCCTCGAGGTTAAGAATAAAAGGTGTCCTTTCGCATGCCAAATGCTGCTGGTATAATATGTGGGGTAGTGTCAGCTGGTCACGGATTCCTCTTATAGTTTGCAGAACTAAGTCATTTACAACGATTTGTAGCAGTGGTGCCTATGGTACGCACTAGGCATATACGAGCTGGGTTTGTGCTAAAACTTCTGCATCAGGGCTGCTATTCCTTGTAATCTCATGTCTATCCAATCCGTATCGTAATTTCAATATATAACCTGCGATCACTCTAGGTACCTCCAAATCAGTGTGATATTTTAAGAATCTCAAATTTCTTGATCCGATTGAAAGGGAGAATGCCAGACTCAAGACCCTTCCCCGAGCCCTGGGGGACTCTTACTGCAGGATGTCTCTATGCTCCTGGAGCACCTATTCACTTTGTCGCAAATAATTGCCGATAATAAGGCCTTACATATAGGACGTACTGCTTTCTGGACCGATACCCAGGAAAACTTAAATGTGACAGCATGTGTGGATACACTTGGTTACCTAATGGCTTATGAGACGTATAAAGTGTGGTCCAAAGGGTTCCGTCATTGCTGACAAGAAACTTACATTCGTTTATCTTTTCTATCCCGCAGACACATCCAATGAGGTGGATTTTCCACACACGAATTGCATCGGGGCATTTCATTTGAATCCACAACCTAGCAGTTTGGTCTAATTGAACACATTCGCTGGTAGTATCTGAAAACGTGTTGCAGCAATCATATGCAGCACAACCGAAGCTGGTAGTTGCACTTGCATGAAACATTAGTATTTTGAGGAAAGGAACATGTTAAGAAAAGATTGCATTCGATCTCTTGTTGTTATTCATATTTGAAGGTCCATGGCCAGTTGTTGTTGTTGTTGTTGTTGTTGTTGTTGTTGTTGTTGTTGTTGTTGAAAACGGTCTTGACAGTTCTTTCACCATGTCCAAACGTATACAGGGTCATCTTGGTGCTAAATTATTATACATCTAAAACGATTCTTTTCGGTTAATTTTTAGCGATTTTACCTGGTCCACAACAGGTCATTGTGTACAAATTTTCATTCGGGAAAGAGAAAAAAAGATGTATAGTAACAGAAAAGCAAACATAACAGATGGTGAAAAAGTTAAAAGTAAAAAGTGGAATAAGATAAAATTAGTAAAAAAGCCCTTTTGGATAGCAAAAGAGCAAGCAACGATCGGGATATGAAGACTTGAGTCTTCATACCCCCAAAGTATAGCCAATCAAGAGTTTTCTCGTACAATTAGAAAATTTGCAAGCTACCAAAGCCTACTCATATATGATGGGAGTATTAATTGAGACTGGTCGAGCATAATTTGAAGGTAGATGGTGGGTTTTTAGGCATGCTTGTGAGACTGTTTCTCTGGCAAAAATATATTACCTGCTTAAGGGGTCGGTGCATTATCCAGTCTCATAAGCAAGGCTGTTCAAAAAGCCATGCGAAATAGTGGTGAAAGATGATGGTCATAGACTAATCCTCAGTCAAATCATTCCAATCTTAGGACTACTGCTTTAATATATATATTGATTACCACTCAGTGCTTAAACAGCCCTGGATATCATGCATGTATCGTATGCAGGAACATGCGAAGGTCCCTCAAAACACATGGCTCTGAAAGCTCAAGGGAAGCAGATGCAAGTTATATCAGCGCACTGTGCTCAATTGAATTATAGCCAATCAAGAGTTTTCTTCTAAAAATCAACCTCAAACTTTTAGCCAATCACAATCATGCTTCTGGGCAAGGTTCGGCTGTCCACTTGTATCGCAATCAAAATGGCTGCTGACAGAAGAGACAGGCTATTGGACTCACTTGGTGACAGAATTATGACCATAGAAAAGAAAATTGAAGTAGAACAAGAAAACAGAAAAAAGGAAACATGGGCCCTACTTTGTTAAAATACAAGAAAAAGAAACAGTACGGATAAAGTTTAATCGTTTATATATGTATATATACGGATCAGAGGAACACATAAATATATTTTTATGAACAAATATGTGATCAGGTGAATAAATATTTAATAAGAAGACTTAATATTTAATCGCATGATCAACTACAGTATATTTGTTCTTCTGACGAAATTGATTTGACGAGAAGTACTAACTGATCTAATCCCAATATCAAATAGATTTGTTAAGAGGAACAAATAAAATGAATTTTATAACATGAACAAATGCATTTGTTCAGATGACTAAATCGGTTTGTTTTTCTGATCAAATAGAAGAAGGTATATCCCGATTAATTCATCTGAACAAACGTATTTGTTCCCGTATCAAATCTATTTGATCTGCTGAATAAATACAAGTTTCTCCCCTACCAAATAATAATTACTCCCTCTTGTATGTCATTCGTTGGTTGCTACCGCTACCAGCATTTCCCTCCATTTTGAAAGGAACTGGGACAGTGAATGTCTGCGCATGCGTAGCACAAAATAATTTTATCCAATGAACAACTAGCATTTGCCTATTTGCTCCCGGCATCAAATGCTATTTGTTGTCAAATACTGGCGGAAGTGATTTTAAATATTTGATCCGCGTAACAAAGCTCAGACAGGGAGCGTCAATTTAATTAAGTTGGGTGATATGTGATGAAATGATCAAATCGATTTGATCAGAAGAACAATTTGATTTAATCAGACGATCAAATACAGTCTATTTATTCTGCTGACCAAATCGAATTAATCATCTGAACAAATATATTTGTTCATGTGATCAAATAAGAGTATACTTGTTCCTCTGATTTAATCGATTTGATCAGAAGAACTAATCAATTCAATCAGAAGATCAAATCGATTTATTCAGATGAACAAATAAGACTGTATTTAATAACATGAACAAATGCATTTATTTACCTCGTAAAATCGATTTGTTCTTCTGATGAAATATTCAATCTGATCAAACAGTGAATAAAACAAGAAACAGCGTTCCATATTATATAGACCCTAAGAAAAGACTAGAGGAAGAGTACAAGGAAAGAAAAACCCGCAGCAAAAAGTATCGCGAATGGTCAGAAGCTGTTAACAATGCTCACCCCATCCTCGTGGCAAGACGTATAAGGCTTGATGTCACAGGTATTGGTCTACTCTAAATGATTGACGCTCCTGTCATTATGGCTGTCAGTAGTGTATCTATCGGCATTGGTCTTTCTAGAATTTTATTAAGTACTTTCTTAGGCATTAAGTTGAGGTAGACATCAGAGAGGAATGAAAATATAAAGCTCTAACGGAAGCATAGCTAAATGTGAACACTTACCATATTTTGCATTCTGAAAAAGATGGATATAAATCTGATGAAGCATTTAGATATATTCCTGTCAATATCGATGAATTTAGACAAGAAGAAAATGTCTTCCAAATAAGAGGTCCAAAACGTGTTTGGGATTGAGAATGATTTTAAAAAGATAATATAAGAAGCACATTCTAAAAATCATAGATCCTGACAAGAAAGATTTTATTCCTTTTTGTTTTAGACCAGGTGGACTATACAGTAAAGCAGCCTTACTGGATGACACGGAAAGGCAGGGCTTTTGGACAAGATATCGCAAAAATCACTCATCATCAACTTCCAGTGAAATCGAATAAAGGTATCATTTGTGAATAAATTCAGACTAAAAAGGTACTGCTACATTAAGTTCTAAGTATCTCATCGGAAGAAGTAAGTCCTATAAAATGTAATGTGGAACAATGCATAAAGACATTTGCTAGCGAAGGCAATATATATATACATATATATATATATATATATATATATATATATATATATATATACATATATATACATATATATGTATATATATGTATATATATGTATATATATATATATATATATATATATATATATATATATATATATATATATATATACATATATATATATACAGTGAAATACAAATGCTCTCAATATTTGAATCATGTATGGAAAAGAAAATATTGGAATGCTTGGTTAAAAGCACTGGCGCTCGTTATGTTCAGTCAGTCAAGCATTTGTGCCAATATTGCAATAAGAGACAATCAAGTCTACCCACAGTACTTTACTGCAGATAAGGCCCTGTGTGGGCCATTACATGTACAGATGTTCTAGGTTCACCTTCTCTACTCACCCAATCCCGCCTGTTATTGCAATATTGGCATAAATACTTGACTGGCTGAGCATTACGAGCGCCTGTGGTATATCAGTGCTTATCATACGCATCCCTCTGATTAGAAGTATACAGGTACAGGTTTTGCTCATCATGCAGAGATTACGGGGAATACATACTCATTTAGGATGAAGGGCGAGCCACGTTCAACAAAACCTAAAGGAAGTGGACAAACCTTGGGTAAAGTATGATGCAAATTAATGAAATATGAGAATTGTTGTCCTGAACAATTACAACACTTTACTCGCAAGAAGAAAATTATGTGCAAGTAAACATTCTGGAAATACGGTTGTAAGAAAATGAATCGGTATGCACGTTTGATACCAAAACACTGAGTGAGTCTAAAAATTCTTGAAATTATTGAACAATTCTGTGTTTGAAAAGTGGATCGAAAATATTCGAAAAAATTAAATCAATATGAAACTAATAACCTCTGGAAATCAGGCAAAAATGTTGATCTTCAAACCATAGCATATACCCTGAACTGTCTTCAAAGAATTTGTTTTTGCAGTCCATATGAAAAATTGAGATAGATGTACAACATTTAATGTTTTCATGTCCCCCTAATAGGCATAAATCCAAATGCTACAGCTCTTGTTCGCGGTTCACTGGATGTGCCTACAGCAAAAACTGATGAAATGAAGTTGGAATGTCATCCTTTATAATAATTTTGAAAATATTCAACGTTGAAACTTTTCAAGTGTCCCTAATTAGCATGAAGTAGAATTTTACGTTTGTTCGTGGTTCTTTGAATGTACCTACAGCACAAAACCATGAATTGAA
Organism: Hermodice carunculata; assembly: GCA_964020975.1. NCBI lineage: Eukaryota > Metazoa > Annelida > Polychaeta > Eunicida > Amphinomidae > Hermodice > Hermodice carunculata. The sequence goes on from OZ026629.1 coordinate 69,060,386, forward strand.
GTTGGAATGGCACCTCAACCTGTAGTTTTGAAAAAAAATCAAATGGTCTGAAATTTCCTAAATATAACTGCCAGCCCTCTTCCTAAAATGCCAGACTTTACATATGAAAGTATAATCATTATAAGTTTGGAGTTTATACGTATTATAGTCTTTAACTTAAATGCCGCAGAAATGTGCTGGTAAAGAAAGAAAAAAGGTAGTAGAAAGCAATCGTATAAAAAAATGTCGGTGTTGGCACACAAACATAAAAAATACCACACAAAAGGTACGAGCAGGTCTGCATGCAAAAACCAACATTAGATTTTATATAAAGACAGAAGATATAGTGTTTCTGCCCTTTCCAAACAAATTACAAAAATGCTTTAATAAAGAAGCTGTGAGTATGCTGAAAATAAAGTGGGCAGGAAATAAATCACGAATCCTGTAGGACGGAGAGAAAAATTACTTGCTTATAAAATGAATAACGTTGAAGTAAAGAATCATAAAATGGTTGAAAAAGCCGCAATGAAAACGTATGTTCTTTGAAGATTGTGAAACGTGCCTGTTGGGTTGAAAAGAGCAATAGAGAAGTACGCTGATAATTAAGAGTTATAACCTCGACATCAACAGAGAAGAGGTTAACAAAATTGCAATTATCAAATAAAGATGGCAAGAGAATGATACTGCCAGATAATGTAGACAGGCATGCCCACGCTTATATCTTTTGCAAATAAAAAAAAAAAAAACGCTTACAAAGTAATCACTGGAAGCGGTGCAACATTGAAGAATATCTTTTTTTTTGGGGGGGGGGGGTGATGGATCATGTGAAATGGTCCACCAAAGAAAGCTATTGTATTTTTGGAAAAAAGGTTTCAAACACATTGGGTTGCATGGTGGGAAAATAGGGAAGAAATTATTTACTTCCACCGTTTTGTAATTCAATCTCCTAATGGCTTATTTTCTTTTCCTAAATCAAAGCATTGTAACACAGAATAACAAAATGCCAAAGTGCCTAGTGAACAACTGTGTGTATACTTATTAAAAACGTTGTTTTTAGGTCATACATGTCATTAGATATAAATATCTAAATATCATATCTGCAGATAAATTTGGGCGTTCTGCTAGAACTTGCAAAATACAAAGAGGGCATGTGCAACATTAAATATTGATATATGGATAAATCTTTAACGAAGAAGTCAGTTCTGCAATATTAGATATGGGTCAGCATAAAATCATAACTGGTGTAGAACCAACTTATACCAGAGGCGCTGTGGCTGAAAATTTAGCAGATTCGTTTTTTCCCTGGATTTATACCTACCGCCAACAGTACAAGTCAAGCGGAATTCACCACATTAAAGTGCAAAGTCGATAGTGGATATGGACCTTACAACAATACTGTGGGTGATGGAGCAGCTTAACATCAAGCTGTTGGGGCCTGGATTTACAATATTTTGTCCTGCTCTGGGCCAAGAAAGTCAAGGTTGTCGGGCATTCTTCAGAAATGAAACGATTAGGAAATTAAAAAAAGTAAAAAAATTAATGCTAGGAACAGGACACCAAATATTCATGTTACAATAAGTTAGGAAAACATAGGCCAACATTTCATGGTACCAATACGTAATATTATTCGTATTACAAAATATTAGCTCCCTCAGCGGCTATTACTCATACTGGACTTTCTGACAGGCAGTTCATCGTCGTATGGTGTTTGTCATGACGCCCAGGAGAGGGTGATCCAGGATACAACATTCCCCAGCAGCATATGGCCAGAGACACTTGCAATAAATCACCGTATCCATGGTAAACAACAGCAAAAGCAACAGCCATCACACAGGAACACCCAGGATCTCTGTGTGCTCACAAGAAAGAGTGTTTCTAATTGTGGACTCTTAGCTGATCAGCATCAGTCCAATAAAGTAAGGTCTGCCAATAGTGGAGGAGACAGCTCGTCATCGTGTGAACATAGGGCTCTGTACTGGTTTTCCACAAAGGGGTATTCACTACTACTTCCCATGCCAAATCAAGACAGATGCAACGTTTCTGTAGGTAGATTACTTTGACCTGGAATAGCAGCCTAGTGAGGGTACCAGTCTTAACTACCATGTTATGACCACTTTGTATACTGATCACGTCCAGCAACAAAGTTTTAGGCAAGGAAACTTTCATTTAATAGAACATTCTTGCGGGCAAACATGAGCCGCAATATTTATTATCGGCAATATTTGTGTTAATTATGGTCTAAATACCAGTTTTACTAATTAACCCGTCTTTCCTATTGACTTTTTGTCAACAGGGACACCAATAAACTAAAAATGAGAACAATATTTTATGCCATTTAATCTATCCCGGGTGGGACATATTCGTGATCGGAATTCTTCATTTCCTGAAGTCAACAAGAATTGCTTTGAATTGTGATACTGATACATGTATCGCAACAGACTGGTGGAGAATAACATGATCTGACTGATATCGTGTTTCTTAATAACCATGTACACATAAAAGAACCGTTGTAGTTGAGTATACAGATTATACAGGGATACAACAAAAGTTTTTTTTCACTCAGAAAGACTACAACTGTTCATATCTTCATGTACACTGTCATGCTATATCCTTGTGATAATTAAATCATTGATACAAAAGTTTTTGGTATAATGTATGAGACCACCTTGTCACGCATTCCACACTGTCTAGGTTTGCGATATATAATTCTTTCTTTCTTTCTTTATGTATGTATTTTATCACCATTTGAGAAAATGAATTTGCTACCACAGGTTATTTTTCTAATCAGCATACGAAGGCTATGAGAATTAATATATATGTACACTATGGTATGCTATTTATTGTTTCAATCAGTGTTCACTCATACCTTCAAATGTTCAATTTTATCCAATCTATCTCAACAAATCATTTAGTATATTCTATTATATGATGGAATGCTTGATGATATTTTTAATTGTATCTTTAAATGTATTTGATCATAAAATGAAAGAGAATTGATCATACTGTAAAATATGTAATCATGTCAAATATTTAGCAGATCATTAAATGCCTCTGTCAGTATTATTAATTACTTTGGAGTTGATTGTATGTTGAAATCAATTTACTGATAAGATACATGTATAAGATCATATGATGGTTTCTACAAATGAGATGAAGCTTGCGGGCATATTCTTGCGTGCAAAAATCTTATTGTTATTTTTATCTCCATTTTAGTCTTATGATAACCACCGGTAGGTGTAACAGAGTTTACTTTCTTTACAGATCCTGTGCACATACCATGTATTAAGCAGCATGATGTGTATGCTGATGCATAGCAGATCAACAATACAAGTTTTTAATTGTGAATGGACATGTTCATTATCATGAGTTCATAGTGAATTGAAACTGCCTGCAATGCAAATGTACTGACATAATAATTAAATTTCTTTTAGGTTATCCAATTGAAAGGAATTAATGATACAGATGCAGTGAGAATTTGTGCTGTTTGTGTGTCAACACTGTAACTGCCTGTCCAGCTCAAGGTCCTATGTCAGTGGCTGGCAGACCTATTACCAAACAATGTTTTGTTTTAACAGGCTCTCTGCCTTTGCCATGGACCGTTGCTACCTGCAGCCACGTGACAGGCTGTTAAGTATGATTGACGGATGGCATTGTTCCGTTTGGCGGTTGAAGACCAAAATACTGACACATGGACGTTCGGATGTCCACACGCTTGTGTGGTTTTGGGCGTTTTTCTCATATTTCAACAGTAGTTAAGAGCTTGAAATTTTGACAACTAATAGAAAGGACATTCATCTTGTAAAAACCGTTAAAATCCCAAAATCAGCCATGCAAAGCTTTTTGGTGTCTTACCAGTCCTTAAGCAGTGGTGTTCACTGTATGATGCTGCTGGGAACATGTGGGTACTTTCAGCCAAATATACATTTGCGTTTTACATTAATAATTTATTTGAATGTCTTTTTGTAAATCTACATCTTTCATTTTATGTCTTGATGTTGGTTGTGACATGTACCATTAAGAGTTTATTAAGAGAAAGGGTGCTGACGAGATTAAATACATCCCATTCTTAGGGTAAAACATGAAGAGACCCTCATCTTCACCCTCATTGTCCCCGGCATCTCCATAGAATGTGGATATAATTAATGCAGAGATATCCCCATGTAAAGCAATTTCAAGGAATGGAGGAGTACTGGAGTGGATTTACCTGTGAGACAAACCTTCTGAGTTGCATTGTTATGGACACCATACTTGTGTGTTGAACCTGTTGCTCTTTTAATGCATGTAATCAAGATGCAGGTGATGTAATATTTCTGGTTTATAAGATAACAGATAATTACCAAGTTTTCTTTTTGATTAACCCCTGTGCACCCTGAAGTGTTTGGGGCATGTGGTACAATATTGGTAGAAACGTTGTCCTGCCCTGTCTCTTTGGTTCCTGCATAGGAAGTAGGTCTTATTTCTGGCCCATCCTTTCTAAATTCGAAATTGTCTTCCAAATTTCAAAAGTATTCTTCCACATTCAGGGTAGCAAACTATGGGGAAATAATGCCAGGTTGACTGAGGTGCATTAAAGGTTTACATTTATTGATTCTGTCAGAAATATTAAGAACACATTATACAGGATTATATGGATACAATGTCTTTGTCTTCACTAAGCATGCACACATCAGAGCAGCATGAATGGTCATAAATGGTCTGCACTACCCACGTCAATCCCCTCCCATATACCAACAAAGTTAACCTGGCCAAAGGTTTCATTATGTATCTTTCGCGAACACACAGCTATATATTTAGTAAGCATGACACAGCTTTATGCAAAATATATTTTGCGAACACCATATATTTTAAAGCTATACAGTTGTGAAATAATACCAACTTTGCAAATTTACTTGTCCACCCATAGGCATATCATTATGTCCAGCTCTAAATGGGCTATGGGAGTGACTAACTGTCTCTAGGATAATTCAAAACTATGGTTACATGATTTTATCTTGTGCATGATGTATATATTTCCATTTTCGCAGTTTTGATTTCAAAGAGGGAAACATCTGACAATTGAAAAAAAAGAAGAAACCAAAGAATAAAAACGCGTGCAACCTGTAAGTAATAATTGTAATTTATTTTCATGAACTTTGCATTAGTTTTTGAGATCTTTTTCGATTTTTTACTTTGGGTTCGGACGATGCCAGACTGCTCTGTTGGGACGCAAAATGGGGACATACAGAATGCCGAATCCAGCAAAAACCAGCTGCAATTAAGAATATCATGGCGACAAAATTTTTGTTTTAGAGTGGAATACATCTGGCCAATGATAGAACCCTGTATTGTGACTGAGATCCAGTTGCACGCCTGTTCATACTTACAGAAAGCCTGACGCGTGGACGTGTGCACATGTACAGAGAAATGGAAGTAGGTGATCACAACCTTTATTAACTCTTCTCAGTGCCACGTTTTGGTTGACCTTGCCTTGCAGCTGCTCATATCTGTACTTCATTGATAACAATTTAAAGATTGTAGACTTCCTATCTTCCGTGGAGCTCTTCTCAGTGGTTTGGAGCAATAAATTAGTCTATGTTACATGATTGGCATTCGGCCCCAATACATGGAATTCAAAAGCACAAAAGAACGAAATATATTGCAAATAAGACCATTGACATAATGAGTCCTTGAAACCTGTCTCTAAGATTTACGCCTGATTTATAATTCTGCCTTGTGAGATATTGTGGCCATGGTGTCAGTCAAATGAATGAATGTATGTTTGTATGTGAATCAGCACGAACTTCTATATTCAATATTTCACTATTTCACTGTAACCTTAGGAACAAAACGATCAGTGTAAGCAAAAATTAACCCTTTCTTTCAATGCTTAGCTGTCGACTGAGTCAACAGTTACCCCCCCCGACCAAAGGCGCACCGAACAACACTGTGGACCTTCCATGGGGGGTTTCAATGAGGGATTATAATAATATTTCATGTGAATATAATTTGGATTGTGGTAACCACCGAAAGACAGACAAAATGTGTATACATTACCCTGTATTTGTGTTTCACTTTATGCTTGAAAATGAAGATAAAACATGCATATTACCATGTATGTTACGTGCTGTAAATTATGACAGGTTTGTTCTTTGCGACCTGCATGTGTGATTGCCTGTCTTTGTGTATGTGACGTGTTTTTGGATGTCGCTCTATATATCGATTCTGAATAGTTTTTATAAACAGGCTTCAGATGGAGCAAGATTTTAATGACGTAATGATAAAATATATATGATTTATGTACGTACACGTGGATATGCACAAATGTACATTCCTGTTGCCAACCACAATATGTAGCCACAGCATGCTGCGTGACTGATCACAGTTTACAGCCAAATTATACGTGAGACAACCTAGGCATTATTCGAGAAATGTGGAGCATTGTGTAGTTGAAAGACGCAAAAGCTTAAAAAAGGACGGTACAGCAACAGATCAGTGTTTTTTCGGGACTTATTACTATGTCGATGAATGTCGTATGACTTCTATAGGAATACTTTGTTATTACGGTACGAATTCACGCCAGGGGAGTACAGAGGTAAACAACAGATATAACTCCTCGGAGATTCGAATAAGATTGGTGTTTATACTAAAGATGGTCCCATCTCTACATCGGATATCGGGTTGGGATATCGCCATCGAAAGATTATCCGATACTGACATGGACTTATTTAAACGTCCTTTTCAAGCTCTAGAATTTTTGTAGTGTATCCCATCCAATTCCATTAAATCAATAAAGATCACATTTAAATTAGATGATCCAATACATGTACAATGTTTGCAAATCACTGCTACCTTTCTGTTGTACCTAATTTAGCGGGCAGTTTTGCTTATCCAGCATAGAATGGATATTAGTATATTGCTAAGAACATTGTTCTTCAACAATAGTCTTGTTGTAATTGTATACTTTACAGGTATTTGATAATTCATAGAATGATAGATGCCATTATTGGATGAAACATTTATGAAAACCATGATTGTTATTCTGCCAACGCAAGTCTTAAAATGTCTACGAGTTGATCTGAACAGATGATCTTAAGATGGAAAATTCGGACAGGGACAGGGAAGGATTAGACCAAAAATGACTGGAGACAAACATCAGCATTAAATAAAACATATCAAGAAGAAAAATAGCAGGTAATACTAGCACTATCGGATGAAGCTCTAATATGCTGTGCTGCAGGTCAGATAACAAGATGATTCTCACAGTATCTAAGTGTACAAATAAACACAGGTGGACTGCAAAATCTGTATTCAGCTCGACATGTTGCTGCATGGGTCTGGTGATCAAGGTAATGGGAGATAGTAATTATAGAACCAACATTGTGTCTCAAGGGAACATTGTGGGGCCCTTTGACTTGCTGACATGAATACAACACCTGAACAAATTTATTTTGGGTGAACTAGTCAAAGGTCAACATTAGCTATGGCCATAAATTTTATAATGCTAATTACACAGACGCTTTTGTGGTAGATTTTATGGAATACTTTTTTAGGAGGGGGGGGGGGCTGCACTCTTTCAGTGCCAACTGCGACTAAAATCGAACCACTGAACATGAACTGCTATGAATTATATTAGGGACACAAGACCCATTTTCCTTGTAAAAAGGCCTTTCATTCAAGTGGCCATGCCAACAATTAAATGGAATACAATAGTCCAGGTCCACAACTTTTCTCGGCACGCTTTCGGAAAATTGCCCCCACCCCGCGCCGAGGAAAGCTGTTGACTGAGTCCGAGTAATGCTGTTGACTGAGCCCGAAGTGTGGCACTGAAAGAGTTAAGACAGCACCTGCTCAAATGACGACGATCGCACAAGTTTATTGTCACGTTTGAAAGCAAAATTATAAAATGTTGCACTGATCAGAACGTGGAAGGCTGTCTAGACTCCACACAACTCATCCCTGTAAGATACGGAGCTTTGTTGTTGATTCGGCAAACGTTCGTCCTGTGTTAAAATTATTCATTTACAACAGCTGGAGTAAGGCTGATACCAGCTCCGTTAAAAACACAAAAGGTTAAAACTTAATCCACTTAATTGATAGACTGTGGTTGGTCTAACGTCACCCGAGACATCATTTTATAATACCAAAGTATTAAACTGCAAGTATGTCTACACACCCACCAGCAAGACAGAAATAGACGTGTGGTGAGCATAAATCTGCATGTGCACATCTCTAGTATCGTTTTAAAGTGTATCATTGCTGCATAGCCTCACCATGGTTGACAAATTTTGAGAATATCAATCCCCAGTTACGATATCAGATGTTAGCAACAACTACCAAGATTATGAATACAGCATTCTGCGTGTCCTTCATGTGCATCTTATGAGAACCATGAAGTTGCTTTTTGACCAGGTACAGATAAGATGAAAGCAGTCCTTCTAAAAATGTGTTGCAGGACAAAATCGTTTAGCGAAGGAGGGATTATGTAGGAGATTGTATTATTATTTGATATCATTGAGAACAAGGACTGGCTGAACGATCGTACTGGTGTGAGACAATATCAGGAGGGAGTGGCTCCAATATGGTATTGGTTTGGAACAATGTCAGAACGGACTGGTTAGGGGATCCTACCAGTTTGAGATAATACCCAGTAGCCACACCTTGCTGTTTTAAGCCCAACCCCAACATAGAAATATTTATCTCGTTTTGGTAACTAACAAGCAACGTCATTGGTTAAAACGTGCTGCACGCTCCGGGTTTACCAGTCCCTACCCTCGGCTTGATTCGGTATCTTCGGATAACCTCACTCTGGAACCGTGACGCCCTGCTCTACCCTTTGCAGACGACAGCACCATTGCGGCTGCAAGCCGCAGGTTTTCCTCGTTAACAAGGGAGGAAATAATTTGTCAGTTCCTTAATAATACGAGATAAAATCGGTACTTCGTGAAGGAGTCCAGTTTACAGAAAAATACACCGGTGGATGACGTGTGTCTCATTCGGCCTCAGGAAATACAGATGTCATCCACCGGTGTATATTTCTGCACCCTGGGCTCCTTGACGGAGTAACCAATAATATTTTGACAGAATACCTTATATCAACAGAGACACAGTGATGTAAACGTTGCACAAATCAGCCAAGTAGAACTGGGTTACTGTTCATTTAACTTACCACAATTGAGTTACCAAAATATGACATAGAGGCTGACATCTTGCCAGAATTATATCCCAGAATGCAAAAATGATGACGTAACAGGCTCACAACACGTATTAACGTATGTTGAATACATAACACTTTGTCACAGGAAAACAGTGGTAACTTATCAATCAAACGTGCACCGTCAACTACTGTTAGTTAAATACAGTGAATTAAAGGTGTTGAATTATTTAGCGTTTAATGAGAATATGACATTGTGTTGGGGAGTAATTCTTTGTCATCAATGTGGGATTCGTATCCTTAAACAAATGTTGTTGTCAATTTGCCAAGAAGCTTTGTGGATCCCACACTTTACTTCATTATAAATTTAGTTCTGTTGGCCTGATCTGTGTAGTTTTTTATCCGTATGTTTCCATTGTCATTGTCCTTTCCTTTCACCAGGACAACTAAGACAGCTAAAATGATAAAAAGAGCCACGCTAAGGCTTTTTTTTTTCGTGAAAAGCCGAAAATAATTTGAGTTATAAGTCTTTTCTCTCGGCATTTATGGGCAGGTTTTTTTCACCCGAGATCCTTTCTCCATCAATTAACTGAAATTTGGCATTTCTCCGCAGAAACGCACAAGAACGCCAATGGTTTTTTGTCCGTCAAACTTAATACTCGATGTTTATTCTTACCTTAGCATTTATCGTCGTTTTTTTTCCCTGAAATGTCGATGCAAAGATTACGGACAAAACGGCCTCACCGTTCTCGTCACAAACGGCAAACGCAAGACACTTTTTGATTCATTGGGTAAACTTAAACTGCCTGCGGATTTGAGGTCCCCAATCTTCCAAATTGAAATATCTGAATAAATATTTGTTGTGAATTATGATAAACCCGTATGTAATAATTTTAGGGAAACATTGCCATCATTTGTTATAGGCAGAATTTTCAGTGTTTCATCTTTCAGAAAATTTATAAAGTGTAATGTGTTAAATTCGCTGGTAATTTAAGGTATATCCTTACGCTTACATGCAATACAATGTATGTGACAACCTGAACTTGTTGTTCTCATGTTATTAGTACCGCTAGCTCCAAAGAGGTTCAACCATTCATATTGTGTCTTGGTTTTTGGACTTTATGCCATCAAATTCTGAGGCAGTTTCGTCCTTAGTCTTTGCAACTAAGTTTGTTTGTGAAAACGGCAAGAAATGTTGAAGTACGAATAATCAGGGAGAGTATATCAGCTTTTTATTTTTGACGAGAAATGCCAACGTAAGGTTCATGGGGGAAAGTTTGTACGCTGGCGTCTCTCTACAAACATGCATGTGAACGGCAAGAAAACAGAATAAACCAGGTTTCCCTCTGCATTTCTCGTTTTCCCTGTAAAAAGCGCCCAGAAAATGTTTTTTACTCAATTTTCTGAGCATTTCTTGCAAAACATGCAGAGAGCAGCCTTGTCACAAACATTTTGATCTCTTATTGCGTTGCAGAAATATCTTTTGTTTAGTTGACTTTGGCTTTAAAAGTGCTCATCAGAACTTGACGTGCAAAAATTATTCACACAAATCACGACATCCTTGCTATTTTGATATATTGTTATCGATGCACACAAACTACCAGATGTCAGAGCAAGAATGTGATCAACATAATCTGGGAACATTGGAAAATGAGCAAACTAAGGTGCTATATATGCATGGCAGGTAATACAGAGTAACTATATGTGTTGTTTGGACAGGTGATGAGAGTGAAAACACAATGAAATTGGCTTATTTGGCTATAATGGTGGTGACTTCATGGAAAAAAATGACAACAATAGACCTGTTGGTGCTAGTGTGTTCAGGTGGGCCAGATAACAACATATTTTACCTGTAAAATGTACACGTGGCTTGACGAAGTTGCCCGCCAGCCAACAATTACCACCATCCAAGAGAGACAATTTAATCTTAATTTGTTCCGCTGGTCCTTATTACCAGGGAGCATGTATTAATTCAGATCAACTGCAGACGTCCCATCCTGATTGTGTATGTATGCAATTTGGTGCTCAACACCTTCGGGAATGAGTCAGTTTTATGCCATTCAGACGAAATGATACTTTTTTGCATCATCAGAATGCGTGTTATATTGTCTGGAGCACTAATTAATTTATGGATTAGAGCTATTCGTATTAGATTTGCGCCACCCACTCGGGACAGGTTATTCATATCTGGTTTCTCGCGGGTTAAGTGTTGTTTATGCAAAATTGCCCTTGGTGTCTTTGAATTCTCAAAGATATATTTGTAATTGGATATGAAGATTCGCTTGATTGTGCCACATCAGCAATTTGCAAAGCCAGGTGAAGAACACAGATCATGCAGTGGTGTGCACACGCAGGAATACATATCAATAAGGTCTGTGCATCATGGAAAGAAGTGTGGCTCAGTCTTTAAATTGCGGTGTGAAATTTGAAATCAGCCTTCGGTAACAGAACCAAATTACAGAATAACGTATGACCAAACCTGGACAGTTCCTGCTTGTACAACTTAACCCCCCTTAAAAGATAACCACTGCAGGCATTGTAAGTGTTCACTTAGCCTCTTTATTTACATATGCAAAACCGCAAGCTACCTGAAATACAGGTGTATGTGAGGGGTATATACATGTTATACATGTGTGTATTTGAGAAACCGGTTCATTACATATTTAAAAAAAAAAAAAAAAAAAACAACTTAACAGGTTGAAACTCATTTTAGCTCAGGTCTGCGTCATGGACATTTATATTTGGGTGTGGTAAGTTCTCGACACATAACCTTCACAAGGATCAGACAGCGTGATGATTTAAAACTAGACATACCCTCAACGCAAGCGTTGACTGAAGGGTCTGCCATTTACTTAAATTAGATTAAGGTGACACCAGAATCTAATCAGTACATCTTGGCATGCTAAATAAGCATACTACCAAATTTGAGCAAAATACGTTGGAGCATTCTGCAGATATTGCGGTAAAGAGCCCCAACGAGCATGTAATTGGCTGCCATTTGCTCTAATTATGTCATAGTGACACCAAAATCTAATCAGTTCATCTTGCTAGGTAAGATGAGGATGTTGCAAAATTTGAGCAAAATACATGGAGGCATTCTGTAGATATCGCGGTAACAAGAATGCGCACATCTGGACGGGAGGACGGACAACCCCAAAACGGAAAGGGTCTCCGCTATGGGGCGAACCCTTAAAAATGTAAAGTTTGGGATCAGACTAATCACCATACAATGATGTAATTAACTGTCGTCTTGGCATATGGCCATTGTATTGAATTTCTACGATCAGCATTACCTTAAGAATCAAATATTATTGATAGGAGTGACTGACACACGATATCATTGTGATAAAACTTATGCTTGAAATCTTACTCTTTTCATTGATAAGTTGGAGACTTAACCTTTTCCAAAAGCACCCACGTGTAAATTGTGTCATCCTTAACATTTTTACTTAAAATTTTTGTTTTAGAATGCAGTTTTTGCTTATGTTTGTATGTAAGACAATTCATGATGACATGCTCTAGGTCATCAGTTTTCCTCGGTGCGGGTTGGACGCAAAGGGTCCAATCCCCGCGCAAATAATCTTTAGACTATGTGTTGAGAACTTACCACACCCAATTAAATGGAAAGCTATTGACTCACTCGTACCTTAACCAGGAATTGGTTAATGAACTGCTTTTATTTGGGCGGAATATGACTGAAATGCATCAAAGACAGCTGTTCATGTCGCTGAAGAATCTTTTTTCTCTCGAACTACATGCATGATGAATAAAAGGTCCTTTTTGCAAGGAGTTTGAAACTGGAGTCATTATGGTTATTCAGATGAGCATAATGTTTGTTGTGATTAACGCTAATAGAGTTAATAATCATATCATTTCTGTAATTCGTGGAGCATAGACAAATTGTACTGATGCTGAAAACTCATTAATGGCAGGAGGAAATGCTTGATCATACCTTTACCTGAAAGCATGTTATATGTACCAAGTATTTCTCCTGGAAAAGGCTCTCTGGAAAGTGCAGTCCGAATGAAGTCTGATAGAGTTTGTGGAAAAGTGTTCAAATGGACGTTTATGACAACAGAAGAATGTATAAGCAATAAACGCAAAGACTGTGGCTGTCTGTGCTCTGCTGGCCCTTCATATTCGGGCTAAATATTACCACAATAAATGTCGTCAAGGAGTTTACATATTTTTGACATCCAAAGCAATCTGGGGTTTATGTTCCTTTGTATGTGGACTATGTGTGGGATATCACAGAGTTGATCCACTTTTACAAAAATAAATGTCCTGTACTCTTTCAATTAGGTTAACCATTTGCAACTTATCATTTACAGGACCATGGGCAGGGGCAATATACAATTTAGAAGTTTTATCTGTTACCTGTTATAGGTCTTGAGTTACTATGTAGAAAGAAAAGTAACTCAAGTTTCCATATGATCAAAAGGTTTGGGTTATGGTCTTTTAAATGCAACTCGAAACTAACCCTTTGCAGGGGCCCATCATTATGTGTAACATCGAAGTCAAAGTCGGTTTCAAATTATTCAATGACCAGTGGAATTCATTAGGTCATCCTGTGACCTTGGATAACAGGTTTCATTTATGCACATTCAGACTGACCGCAGCTCGCATGATTATGTGCAATGTAAAAACCCTAACGGTAATAGTTTTTAAATTTTGGCCTAATATGAAATTGAGAAAAGCAGCCCCGTGAACCTGCAAATTAGGTCAAGATCATTACATTACCATCTCAGGCTGGCTCTTCCAGGAAATCATCATCATGCCCGAATGGTTGTTAGGTATCATCCAAAAACTAAATTTACCGAAATTACCGTCTGAATTTGGAAACATGGGTCCAGGTATTTAATAAAAAATAAGGACTCCATGTGTGCCCTTGTGTAATTAAGATTACTCACAAGATCTGATTTGGTAGAAACTAGCCCACGCTACATCTTCTGAATAGCTGGTATATATGTTTGGACTAAACTGCAAATACATGTCTTTGTAGTAGTATCCCTGTGGTAATCAAAATTAGAAGAGGACCAGCCGATAAACTTTAATGAAGATTGCCCCAACGTAAATTCATACAAGGTTTTAAAACGAATCTAGTCAATAGTTTTGGAATATACATAAAAATGGAGATACACACAAAGAAAATGTAGAACAAATCTTGACTTCACCAAATCAATAAATTTCTAGGTTCACGAATAGCAAGAGGTGTTCCTTTTCAAATTCCGAACAACTATCCATTCCGTTGCAGAGAAGTTTTCGTACCATTTCCCTTTAAATAAAATCGATAATTTTTGAAACGAAATTGTGAAATGTTAATCAAACCTATTATTATGACTTTCTCAAGGTAAATAACCTTAGTTTGCTAGTTTATAAGGGAAAATGTAAACTGAAAGATAAGCAATAAAGTATCCACTTATATAGACTTCTACACTAAACCAGATCACAGCATAGCTAATACAAAAGGTCAAACGTGACTTGGTAATATGTCGGCACTGTTGTGATGGCAATCACTGATCACCTTGTTTTATGTGTATATGGGAATGGGACTTTTTATACAGTGCAGGATTGCTTGTCAGAGTAAGATTTTAAAAAATAGGCAAATGCAGAAGGAAACACACACACACACACACACACACACACACACACACACACACACACACACACACACACACACAATCCTGCCGAAAGCAAATGACCTTCATATGCAACCTGGAAGAAAACATTTATTACAAAAGTATCACTGCTATGTAGTGCATGCAGCTCAAATTCATTCACACAGTCTTGTCAGAGTACAAATGTGAATTTGGTATAGATAAGGAAAACAGGTCCAAAAATTGAAACTGATAACAAGACAGCGCACAACTTCCTCATTAAAGCATCCCCATACTCATAATTGTTAACAAACATAATGTCCTATAGGAATTACACAGTCTGTTAATAGAACAGATCAAACAGTTGTTTGTGTGGCTTTTAAGGAGTCGGTACCCTTCAAGTCTAATGCTTTTGTAGAATTTTTGAGTACCATAAAGATGTGCCATTCAATCAGTTGTATACGGATACAACTGTCAGCTAACATGTGACTATCATCGCATGGATGAGCTCGGCTTTTGCTGTAGATTTCATGCTGTTGTTCCAATAATATGGGTATGCCATTTTGTTCACGCTTGTTTTGGTTGTGTGACCTGATCATTTTGGTTGTTGTCAATGAAATTCCTGCGCCAAACATAGGTATGCGTATTACTCGTTTGCAAAACATATTTTAGTGAAACAAAAATTCTTTATGGGAGCATTACCGAAAAAAATGTTTTTCTTGTTATTCTTCAAGTAAAGAGTAAAAGTTATACCACTACCCAATATTGGTGGCTCTGCCTTGGGCAGTATGGTCGCTACTAAGGTCCGTCTAGTGAGTAGGACTGACAACTCAAAAAGCTTTATTATTATATTTGGCAACCATGTCTGAACAAATAATTCAATTAAACCTATGTTTGACAAACCTTCTGCACCTAGGTATGGTCTTTTACGTTTTTGCCGTTATTGTTTAGTTTAAATTTCATTTCTATAGTTCGTTGGAGTTAGAAAGACCACCCGATGCTCTCCCATAGTTTTTTAAAAGCCAAGACACAAAAGCCTGGAACTAAAGCTGTAACATAATCTATTTCTTGCAAACATACTGAATTGATATTGAGAAGCGTGAACTTGATACGGTGGAAAAATGTTGCTAGTAAATATGCAAAACGTGATGTCTATGTGTCTGAGATCGGTTGGGTAACAAAAAAATTCTGAGACTGTACAGGAATGTATACTTGACGAAAACGAACTGCAAGACACTGTTGATGTCCATCTTACTTCTGTTTGGAGACCCTACAAACGTGACCTCAACTGTTGTCGTAGGACTCCAATCCTGGGTAGAGTCTAGGTGATGAACATGTCTTACATCCATAGTTGTTTTTGATATATTCCGGTACTAGTGGTTATGTTACTAGTATTAGAAGTCTCGGTGAATCCTGACCAAAAGGCTAGGAGAACCGAACTGTGTCTTCTTTGTTCGAAAATAACTAAAATTTAATTTCTCAACAGCCATTGGAATAAAGCTTTTGCTATATCGTAAGTCAATGCCAGGGATAACAAAAATTTATCAGTGTCGTGTTTTAAAGGGAGCCACGAAATGGCAAATGTGCACCGTGGTAAGGTAACACACTCTACAATATACACACCGTGGTAAGGTAACACACTCTACAATATACACACCGTGGTAAGGTAACACCCTCTACAATATACACACCGTGGTAAGGTAACACACTGTACAATATACACACCGTGGTAAGGTAACACACTGTACAATATACACACCGTGGTAAGGTAACACACTCTACAATATACACACCGTGGTAAGGTAACACACTCTACAATATACACACCGTGGTAAGGTAACACCCTCTACAATATACACACCGTGGTAAGGTAACACACTCTACAATATACACACCGTGGTAAGGTAACACACTCTACAATATACACACCGTGGTAAGGTAACACACTCTACAATATACACACCGTGGTAAGGTAACACACTCTACAATATACACACCGTGGTAAGGTAACACACTCTACAATATACACACCGTGGTAAGGTAACACACTCTACAATATACACACCGTGGTAAGGTAACACACTCTACAATATACACACCGTGGTAAGGTAACACCCTCTACAATATACACACCGTGGTAAGGTAACACACTCTACAATATACACACCGTGGTAAGGTAACACACTCTACAATATACACACCGTGGTAAGGTAACACACTCTACAATATACACACCGTGGTAAGGTAACACACTCTACAATATACACACCGTGGTAAGGTAACACACTCTACAATATACACACCGTGGTAAGGTAACACACTCTACAATATACACACCGTGGTAAGGTAACACACTCTACAATATACACACCGTGGTAAGGTAACACACTCTACAATATACACACCGTGGTAAGGTAACACACTCTACAATATACACACCGTGGTAAGGTAACACACTCTACAATATACGCAGTTTGTGTGGGGGTCAATGCGTACAAAAGTGAACAAATTACAAAATGCAGTTCGAACTATATCATGTTAAAATACGATGCGCATACAGATCGACTTTAAAGAAATATCCTGAAAGCTGAAGATACTTTTTTTCACAATTTACAAACACAGTTTTGTCCCAAATCGATCAAGAGCACACGTAATAAGCGTTAAAGAATGTCATCTCAGTTAAATCAAGAACATTATGATCATGTCACGAGACACGACTAACATATGTCTATTCTATGCTGCGAACATAGTTATGTTAGACATGGTCTAAGATTTGATCTGCCCGATGCTGTGAACAAACCATCGGTAAACGTACGGGAGAAGATACATAACCATCGTCTGTAGGTTAAGAGGGATTATGCTAAAGTGTATTTCATACCAGTAAGAAGAGTCGTATAAGGTTACAAATTGTTACATGTGCGCAAATTTAAAGACGCTTGATTAATAACATTATTCATTATCATTCATAATATAATTCAAATATGTGTTACCTGAAATGCATTTAATCCTGTAACGTAATTAATTCTTAAATTTACTTTTTGTGAAGTTACTATCGTCTTACTCATGTTATAATTTTAAGAGGTTGCCCCATAATGTTGTCAATGCCTTTGTATTATGACCCCCCCCCCCTCCAAAAAAAAAAAAATGTCGATATCTGGTTTGGATTATTATTAATACAATGCCTGTGTATTTATGATGGTCTCCCTAAACTTTGTTGATATCTGTATTTGATTATTATGCACTCAATATTTTGCCGAAAAAAAAGAGACTTGAGTCGTGAGCTCTTACTTCTGAAAGCCTAGAAGCATTCCTTCTTTTCGGCATAGCCACCATCAAGCACAATTCTGGGGCAATTAGGCTCCACAATGTAGCTTTTCCTAGACTTTCTGCTTGTGATCATACATAAACTGTAAATTAAACACACTTATTTATTCAATATACCCCAAACATGAATATTTCCAAATAACAGGATTAAGTCTTTGATACACCTGTCATAGATGTGGACGACCTACGACATGACCGAATATATTCAGGCCTTCAGAAATCTAGTGCTATGTTTGGTATTCTTTGATTGAGCAAATGTACATGCACTTGTAAATTATGTTCTTGCATCTCTGTGTTGTAAAATCCAGATGCAGAGCACACTGATACTCATCTTGGTTCACCTTATGGTGTGCCAGGCTCTGGTGGCCCAGAAGGTAGGTTCGCTCAATAACTGTGGATTACCAGCAACCATGTCATGTTAGTCCACGCCAAAGCAGGAGGCGATACAAGAATGGCATTTTACAAGGAACTGCAATCTCATCACTTTCAAAGTAATTGGATTTGGTTGCGTTTATATGGGGCTCGACGCCTGTTTTTTTTTAGTACATATGGTACACTGCAAAGGTGTATTCTGGTTAGTTGGTCTAATAGGCTGTACGCAGCACTCGACCAGGACGTGAAGTGTATCCATGCTAGAAAAAAGAAACAGTGTTACCTCTTTCTCTGCCTATCTCTAGAAAGCCCTATGTTAACTGCTTGCCTAAGAAATCAAATTGAAATTTATAAACAGAACGCCTGCATTGAATTCTGAAATTTAGTTTTAAACTTGTCATATATGTGTAATATAGCTGGCTGACTACCAGCAATGCCGCTGCCCAATATGACAAAGTTAACAATTTATCACAATCATGACATACTTTCATATTTTATATACTCCGAAAACAGTACTTCATTTGTACTGGAATAAATACAATGAACTTGACCGTGTCGATTATGGCATTCACTCATACCGTCCTCCATCCTTTTTTACGACTGGGGATTTGGTACAGTAGGTATGTGCGTTTCCCATTTTTGTCTAGGTGATTGATGCCAAAGGTCGCTGGTTCGAGACCCGTCCGTTCCGTGGTCACAAAACATATATGAAAGATGTAGTTTCTAGTGCCAAAATTTAGTTTCTGCTCAGGAATACTCTATCACGATAATTTCGTTGTAGGCTGTTTCTCAAAATGTTTTTGCTTTCAGAGCCTACATGTTACTTTGCTTACGACTGAGGAGATTCACGATTATTGGACTACCGCTGGCGAGTGGACAGGTTTCCAACTGTGATACGGATTGCAAAGTCGCCATATCACGGGCATCTTGGTAAACCTCGTGTTGATCTGGGCAGATCACATTTTTCAGGGTTGAAAGGTCACAAACAGTTAATGCATTAATGGCTCTTTGGCTAAATGAATTTCTATGACTCGTCAATGCCAAAGCGTACTCGTGCTAAGGGCAGAGTCATAATCTGTCTCCATTAATTTATCAACAATGACAAGCAGTTCTCTTGGTGGCCACATATACAGCGGCCAACTCAATAACAAGCAAATCCAAACTTAATGCTCTGCAAAAAGCTGTCCCTGCTTCCTGAAATTAACAAGTCACAAATCAATTTACTTCCGCTATAGTGACGGAAATCATCTTTCTTGAAGGGGTTATTCGCTATGGACCCTCAAAATATGCACAATACCATATATAATAATTACATTACATTGCCCAGTAAAAGAGCTCAACACAAAGCTTTGTACCAATTATGGGACTAGGTCTGTGATAACAATATTAAGATATTATTCTTGATTTTTTAAGTGCTGAAAGGGCGTCAATCTCAATAATGCAGTCCACGGCAGACATACAAGTTTCCAGACTATGACCATTCAAAAATGTATTTCTTATACCTAATGCGGAGTAAAGAATCAATAGGGCGCTAAAGTTGTTTTTGTTTCTGTTGTTGTCTTTTTTCCTGTTATATTTCTATACATTCAGATGAAAAAAAAAAATCCCAAATCAGCCAATGGACGAAAGAAAACCAGGCTTGCGTGTGAGTGGCAACTAACTGATTAGCTCGCACAAGTGTGAATATAATTTGCCACAGGTGCAACACAGCCACCAATTTAGGGCATACTTTTATTCAAATAGCCTTTCAAAGGGTGTATGGAACTAGAATATCTATTTGCGCTCCATGAGCCAATGATGTAAGACACAGAATCTTACACGATTCATCTGTATATCCTACTCAGTTTTTCTCTTCGGCAAAAAAAGTGTCTCTACTTGTTAGTTCCATGGGGCGTAACGGCCAGTATCACATGTAGCTTATGTTACGGGAAGCTATTGTGGTTGACAAAAAGAAAATGTGTTTTGAAGAGTATCTCGTGCTCTACGGATTGAGATGATATATCAGCTAGTACTGGCAGATATCTAAATATGGTCCGCAGTACGGCACCAAATAGCTGTAATGGGGCAGCCTTGAATACGACAGATGACAGGACGAGGTCACTGGTGACATTGATCCTCAAGCCGTATATCATCATCATCATCATCATCATCATCATCATCATCATCATCATCATCATCATCATCATCATCATCATCATCATCATCATCATCATCATCATCATCATCATCATCATCATCCAGTTTGACTTCTCCTCAGCTGTATATCTAAACTCTGCCGATATTAAGTCGTGCGTTTTTTTCTGGTCCTCTGCATTAGCAGCAAATTTATCATATTTATTTTATTATATGTAATGAGCAGGTAATTGAATATTACGATTCCTACTTTGCAAATGTATGTGTTACTTCGTAGGGCCAACACATTTTCATAGAAACATAAACCATAACCAGTGGCACGTAAAACAAAACAGGCTCGACATATTCCCATTTATTTTGTACAGTTAACACTGCAGTATCTGGACATACTTGTAACGTAATAATCATTTCAAGAATTTAGCAGTACGTTTCGTTGCGAAACCATCTGGGGTTCTGCATTCCAGACAAAGTTAAAAGCCCAATGGGTTTCCCGATGTCCCTTTTGTCCTTAACTCCCTCAGTGCCACATTTTGGACTGAGTCAACAGCTCTTGGTGGGTTTTGAATGCGCCCAAAGCGCGTATGGAAAAGTTGTTGACCTGGACCACTATATTCTTTGGAGCTGTAGCCATGCTAATACTGGAATGAAGGGTCTTTTCACATGGAATAGGAATCCACCATCCTTCTTATAGTGGAGAGCAGGTCGTGTGATGGTGTTCGACTTTAGTCGCAGTTGGCACTGAAGCAGATAACATATTTTGCGCTTCTATCTGCCTCGCCGTATTTGAAAAGGCAAACTGCTTGAGCTTCGGCAGTGAGACAATTTTAGAGCGTAAGGTGTTTGGGAATATTTGGCTTATCTTGGGAATTACCATCGATCAACCCAGTTTTTTTTATCATCTAAAGGCTTGCTGGCGAGACCAATATTGTCAAAGGTTTTATTCGTCGCTTCGTCGCTCTTTTCAAGTGACGCTATCGGTTTTAGCACAAAATTAAACACGCATTGACATCTAAAAAACAGAATACAGCATGGGTAATTTTTCCAGTTTTTTTTAATATTGTTAAGTGCTTTAAATTCCAAAGAATCATTTCCAAACCCCGCGCCTGAGTAACCATTTTTTGAGAATTGAAAGTGGAAGATACTGTAACGAAACCATAGAAGAAAAAATTGTACATATTATAAGAACAAAATTATTGAAGAGGAAAATCACTTATTACTACAACGTCCAGCATACGATCACATTAGAAACAAACATCCTCTCCTCTTTAAAGGCTCATGCAATTAATATCAATTTGTTATTTTCTCTCTAAACTCTTCCTACGCAACCATTGTTTGAGAATTGAAACTTGAAGATACTGTAAAGAAATCCACGTATATATAATATAGCCCATTTCAGCATAGGAAAAGTTCAGATTAGTTCATGGTCGATAATTGTAAGCTTCGTTCACTTTCTTTTCAATATTATTGTGCTTGTATGTATTTAATGCTAAGAACCCTTTGAGGGTATAAAAAATTTATTAAAGTGTCCCAGCAAGTGCAGACATATTTCTACTCAGCTTTGCTCACACAGAGGTTCTGTCATGAATTTTAAAGATTATAAGGAAGACTTGTTTGAACCAAGTAACAAACGTTGTAACAAGAAGCGACTCGCTGTAATGTATTTGAGTTTCAGAGACCCTATAACCATACATTCGGGTCCGACTGTTTACAGATTACAGGTGGTCAGTAAGAGGCCAATAGTTATTTGGCTATTATGTGTAAAATGTTTATAATATAACATTTCCTGGACTTATTTAAGCGGGTTCATCAGCAAGTTTTCCTATCTTTGACCAATATGTTAGGACGGGACGTCACATTATAACACAGTTTTTGTGAAAAATGTGAAAATCATTTCTACTTGTGCAGTTGTACTATGTTTCAAATTTTAAAATGAAATAAAACAACTATATTTTTTGTACAAAAACACCTAGTGCCGCCCCCTGCCTTACAATCAAATGGTTGGCCTCTTATTGAGATGATTTTCTATCTCTCTCCCTATCAAGATATCTATTCACCTTTCATCCAGATGAGTCAAAATCTTGTAAATATTGGAGGATTGAGTAGACAGAAAGAAAGAGCAGAATAATCCAGGGTTTTGTATGGTATAATTGTCGCCTTTCTTATCTGGCAGCGCCAGAGTTCAAAAAATTTCAAAGGGCCATGATGTCAGGCCACAGGAATCAGTGTGAGGAAGAAATGGTCATAACGATAAGTTAAGATGAAATTATGTGAGATTACTTGCCTATCTAGACAAAAAGGTTTAAACTATATTTCCAGTGGTCAATCCTAGTCTGACACAGCGATAGGACGTCCCTTCAATCGTATGTAAGTCGATCAACGGATTTCTTGTTTTACCTGATGTAGCCCTTCTGACTTCAAGCAGACATGATGCATTTCGATAGCCAACACCCAGGAGACTTCAGTGTTAACAGCTTCCACTGGCAAATTCTGGGATGATTTGAGATTGGGATACAAACATTTTACGATAAGCAGCATGCAATTCTATCATAACCTGATGTGCCGAGGACTCCAGTCAGACTGAACACCATGTGGGTTGCAGAAGGATTACAAGGCAGCACAGACGAGGATTTCTATGAGGGGGCTGAGCTGATGGAAGTCGTAATATAAGGAGGTGTCGCCTTGGGACTGCTTCTGAAGTGTCTGGTGTAATTGGCATTATGTGGATGATATTGCAGTAACATTTAATGTTTTATAAAGCTGCTGCAAAAAGGAAAAGCGTGTGCATGTTATGTCTCTCCATGCCATTTGTCGGGCATGTATTTGTTAAAGGGTGTCTTTAATGCTGAAATACTAAATTAACCATTTGAAACCAAAAGTATTATGTCCATATCCCTTGCAGATGCAGCATGCTTTCAGGGGTCGCATTTGCAACAGAACCAGAAACATTAGCCCCCCCCCCCCCCAACATATTTTGATAAAGTGGTATTCTCTTTTTCTCCTATAGGTATCTATAGGGAAACAATATCGGTAACGTCGTACGACTGTGTCGATTTTTTCGTCCAAAAGCGATAAAACAGGTAAACCTATTTGTTCTTATTAGATTTTATTATCCAATCAAATTCAATATAACAAAATGAGCTGCCGGAACTACGTTCATAGCTTGACGTTCCGTAGCAGCGAAAGTAATGTTGTACCATTGGTATTAAAGCGACCGCCAAGCATCTGATGGCCACATTGAAAAAGGCGTCACGTTCATAGCTATGGAGCAGCTCAAACGTGAAAAAAATTGCATGAGAGGGGGGGGGGAGAGAGAGAGAGAGAGAGAGAGAGAGAGAGAGAGAGAGAGAGAGAGAGAGAGAGAGAGAGAGAGAGAGAGAGAAGAGAGAGAGAGAGAGAGAGAGAGAGAGAGAGAGAGAGAGAGAGAGAGAGAGAGAGAGAGAGAGAGAGAAACTCCTACATGAACTCGTCATTCGGAATTCTATATGTGATCCCCACAAAACCGGTCCAAGACCATTTTTTTCTTAAACGAACGCTGAGTCAACAGCTTGAAAATCTTTTGAACCTATCCTCATGAATCTGTGCACTGTTTCTTATTTAAAATGTTTGCTGGAGGCACGAAACGCAAGAGTACATGGAGCGACGATATTTAGCATCCCGCGACGGACAAAGGTGATCACAACAGCAAGGCACTTGATCAAGACACTAATCCAAAGGACTGTGTCATCCATACATACAGTCCAATTAATGGCAAACAGTGTGAGCACAAACCTGATGACACGGAGTGAACAGAAGCTTTCCTCTGTGAGACCATAGACGTACTATACGTACAGTACGTCCATTGTTACACACTCATCTGAAAGATTCATTCCTTTCTATTTGTTCCAGTACCCCGACTTACATATGATTAGTGTATAGATAGTGGGATATGACTGACTTGGCAATTGAGGTAAAAATGTAAAACATATTTGAGCCGTAATACGCTGAAGGACACTATGACACGTGGCATGCAATGTTTCTTGGTGACAAAATCCCATGCACTGTGGCGATCACCTGGAGGTCAACTGAGAGCAGGTTATTCTCATGAAAATATCCTCTTGCAGAAAGCCCCATGAAAGAACAAACGTTCTATTTTCTGAATGAGCAACCCAGGTAAAATAAATAAATAAATAATTAAATCAATGAATTAATAAACAAACAAATAAACAAATAGATAAATAGATGGATGGAAGGGTGGATGAATAGATACAGATAAATATACAAATAAATGGATAGATACATAAATAGATAAATAAATAAATAAATAAATAAATAAATAAATAAACCCATGAATGGATGGATGGATAGATGAATGATAGACAGATAAATAAACAAACAAACAAATAAATAAACAAATAAATAAATAAATAAATAAATAAATAAATGAATGAATGAATGAATGAATGAATGAATGAATAAATAAATAAATAAATAAATAAATAAATAAATAAATAAATAAATAAATAAATAAATAAATAAATAAATAAATAAATAAATAAATAAATAAATAAATAAATATTCATTGAAAATATTTAAAGATAGAATTCCATCACAAACAAACACAAACGGTTCAAAATTGCACTTAAACGGCCAATCAATAAGATACAAAACATTAGGCGTATCAACAGGGAGAGTTCAATCGTGAAAAATGCAGCTATGTCATGAAAAAACAGTACCTCTCTATTGTAAGAGTTGCACCGGGAAGCAAGCAGACAATAATGTCATAAAAAATCTCTGCAAATATCCTCCCAGAGCGAGTGAAATATACTGATTTAGCTTTCCCTTAATTGCATATATTACACAATTTCCATCCTCATTTGGAGCAATCAAAGTCGTTAAGCTTTCAACAACCGCAGCAAGCAGGCTTTCTCTCTGGTAGTCGTATTTGGTACAATATATGAGAAAATGTCTACTTTCAACGGAGACAAACACATCAGAAATTCCCTCTTATCAGATAGGGTGACCGGTCTGGTATGAAGACCTTTTCGTGTTAAAGTAATGCAAACTAGTTCAAACCTCACTATAACCTGTATGTATGTATGTATGTATGTATGTATGTATGTATGTATGTATGTATGTATGTATGTATGTACTACTTGCAAGTATATAAGTTAAGGACCCCATATCAAAATTGTATTTGAACAATCTATTTTGGGATCGTAGCAATGGACCCGCATTCAACGCTGCAAGTTGAGAATTCATTACATGTTGACCGAATAATTCATTTTTGAGATATTGAATACATTTTGCAGGGAATCGCCACGGAAATAACCTATTTATCACATTATAGAGGTAATGTCAAAAGTTGAATTCCATTTTGTGAATCAGCCTATCGGCGATAAAAGTCATAACAGATGACTATATTGGGTGTTCGTAGATCTGCCTTTGAGCAGCCGAACAAGTATGGAAGCAGAAAGTCGGTCAATTGCCTTAATAAATGCATTGAAGAACGTAACTGTCAAGTGGGGCAAAGTGGTAACCCAAATCCATGCTTACCTTGGGCATAAAACTCGTCAGTTGTATAAAGCAGTAACCCAAATCCGTGCTTACCTTGGGCATAAAACTCGTCAGTGGTATAAAACAGTAACCCAAATCCATGCTTACCTTGGGCATAAAACTCGTCAGTGGTACAAATTAGTAACCCAAATCCATGCTTACCTTGGGCATAAAACCCGTCAGTGGTATAAAGCAGTAACCCAAATCCATGCTTACCTTGGGCATAAAACTCGTCAGTGGTACAAAGCAGTAACCCAAATCCATGCTTACCTTGGGCATAAAACTCGTCAGTGCACGCACTTCTTAAAACAAACCTACATATGAAGTAAGAATCTCTTCGGATTCCTAAGATCTAAATACACAAATGATTTTCGAAATATCTTATATGCAAGTAGATGGTCTTTCATAGAAGATCCTCTTTGAAGTATATGATTAACATTTTTCAAAGACTGCTACATAGCACAGCACGCTTAGTAAAAAGCTGTTTTGCAAGGTTACACCTTAAGTTTTACAACATTGGTGGTTTTTAATGTTGCATAACAGAAACAGTAACATATACATGACATCTTTGCGCCGGGCAATAAAACGTTCAAGCGCAACCTGACATCCACAATATGAAAAGACAACAGATAAGTCCACATGAATTTGGATGACAGATGGTCATCACCATGGCATGGAGATAATTTGAAACACAGCCAATCTGTTGACATGAGAGACACGCTCAAAAAAAAAAAAAAAAAAAAAAATGAAAAAAAAAATAAAAATAAAAGAAATAAAAACCCATACAATTGCACATACCTTATCACCATAAATTTGCTATGGATCATAAATTTATTGAAAAGGTAACAGTAAAAAAGTATTCTTTTAACAGGGTAATTTTTTATCATGGCATCATCCCTAGGACAAGCTATATTCTACTATCATAAATATGAATTTTCAACAAATCAATATTATATCATGTGACTAAAATATATTGCAGAGGGATTCTATAAACTGCTAAGAGAACACACACACACACGCACATACACACACGGATATATATATATATATATCTGCGGTCTGCAGTTCCATAAAGTTTCCAAATTAAAGGTAGCGTTTTAAATATTAGGACGACCTTTGTTTTGTCACTCCGGGCTTCGTACATATTCTACCTCCTGTAGCCTTAGTGAAAGGCTTTAGGCATTCGTCTTACAGTTCACCATAAGCATATATCATACCATGTTCCAGGTTTTATAAGAAATATATTGTTGACAATAAAATACTACGCATTGTATGTGTGCTGTAAAAAATATTTTGCAGGCTGATTGACGTTGCTGTCTGACATATTTGACAATATGCGGGGGAGGGCAATTCCCCCGGTCATGTGTCATGTGTTAACACGGGCTTTCCTAGTCCAATACTACGCCCAAATTATCGAGTCGTACAAGCCTGGATGAATTGTACTTGCATTGGTTCAGAATCCTTTCCGCTTTGTCCCTTTTTTTTCAAACACCCACATTGTTCGATAGGTTCTCGAGCGTCGTTTCTCAAATTATCATAAGCATTATAATATAAAAGTCACACGAGGAACACGAGTCCTGGAAAAATTTTGACAGCAAACATTCCCTTCGATATGCAATTGTACTCTTAATTCCAAGATAATCTTTTCTCCCTAGGAAACCTAATCACGTTGAAATCGGGATGGTATCACAGCAAGAGTGAAGTCTGGCTGATTGAAGTAAAAGGAGTCAATTATTGTGAAAAGATCTCAGTATCAGTAAATTAGCACATAGGTGGCCATATCGAGCAGCCGTCGATTTGGGGCAATAGTGAAGGCTGCCAGCATGAGAGAAACCCAGGTGATCTGATAAGTTCAGCATGAAATGCACTCGAATCAGAATCAAAATCAGAATCAGAATCATTTTATTTGACATGTAGGTATCAAATTGTACAATTTATATGCAATACAAAATAGGTGAGAAGATACTGCTCTTTAACCAATTTGAGCAGTACAAAATATGACAGGAGACCCCAACTAAGGATATTTAATCAGCTCTCGCTGAGGCCACCTGCGAGGAGACATGGCGTATTTTCAACATTCACATTGCGGATCCAAAACGCTTATGCTTGAACGGAAAAAAAATGCTAGACTGAACTTTGAATTTATTTCCAGCGGAACAATAGTTTCACGATTGTTGCATACATAACAGATAAATGTGGTACATTGGCATTAAAATACTTTTTTTTTTTTTTACACAATATGATTTAAGGTATTTTGAAAAGCCAAGGTATGAATGTGTTAGAGTTTTGTTTTTGATGCAAGGAGGAATATTTTGGAGTCAACGAGGACTGTAATAGCGAACAAAATTTTTCAAAGTTGCTTTTTAAGGGACAGGGATCATAGCTAGGTCTTCCACTGGAACGTGTAAAATGAGGGTGTGATACAAAAGTTATTTTAAACATATCGTCAAAACCATATAACCGGTAGCATTTTTAATTACAATTGACGTAAACACGTACAGTGAAGTTTCTTTTTTAAATTTACCTTCTTTATGACATATAATAAAATACAAACAAATATAAGTTGCCCGTATGGCATGATTGGCTGGAGATTCATAAGAGTAAATATATATTTCTCCATTGTGTTTGTTGACGATAATATCTGAATAACAAATACCTTTGTCGTTGACTATAATTTGGCCTTCTCATAATTGATAAAAGCCTGTTATTTAGCCTGAATATTTGTAAATTCATAGTCTATAGTTGGTAATCGGATACAATATGCGATGGAAAGGTTAACTTGCGGTGTATTTCAAATGTGTAGTCGTCTGTCCATGATACCAGTAATCGAGACAACATGGACATGCGGGTAGGGTTCTTAGCTTTTAAAATAATGCCATGGATTAGAGATTCTGTGTGATAGGCAATCAGGCAGGCGACAAGTTGAAAGCCTTTTCTGATGCCACACGCTTTGTAAAATGGTATGTGCATGCAAGCTTTCTTCTAAGCAGTTTAGAAGAGCATTTCAGCACATAAGATTGTACGGCTTGACCAAATGTACGAGACTTTGATGTCTGATGGGGGACACTATTGACCAAGAAAGATGCCTAATAGGCCGGATTAAAATAACAGATACTTGCGTCTGACTGTGGTGCGTGTTAGAAGACAAACGCACGCCATGAAAATCTAGTCCTTGGCAATGATTGTATTTTGCTCGCCGTTCTGTCCTTTCATTAGTATAGGGGTTAACTTCACTCATTTTCGCTGGAAACCTGATATAAATCTGTTTCTATGTTTATACACCTGTAGGCAATGTAAAAAGAGCCTAAAGGTCATGCAGTATACTGCTTGATTTTGTATATTTAATGTAAAATATTTTTTTAAAAAATGGGACAATAGGGACGAAAATAGAAATGTAGATTCCAGTGTAAACGTGTTCTGTTTTATTTTCTCAATCGCAAATACCAAAACCTAGGAGCACGGTTTTTGTAAATGTGTTTAGTTATACTGTTTTAATATTAAGTTTGAGAAGAAAGCTACTGTTTAAGACGATCGCTGACATATTGGTTACCTATAATCCAAATGATTAAATTCGAATATCGCTTCTAGAGCATCCTTCACACCAGTGTATATTTTTCAAGCGCTCAATCCTCACGTATTTTACCATCAGGGTCACGCTAACTGGTATGGTTTTACTATTAAAAGCAGTAATGGTGAATAGGCCTGTGCGTTCTTTGGATAACGTTTTGCTCTAATTTCTTTGAAACAGCGTCATTGACCATGTAACGTCTCATGCTTTACCCAATATTCAAACGATGGAGTATTACTACCAAGAAAATAATGTTATGATACAATCAGCCTACCATACTCTTCAAGAAGTAACTACATACCTAGATTCTTATTTTGAGGTCCTGTCGTTTGGTTCAGACAGGCTAACAGGTTGCACCGGAAAGTAAATGCCGCAAATGAGCCATAAGACTCTCCTTGACCTTTGAGAGACATTTTTTTTTTAAATTTAACACACATATAAGCAAAAACTGCAACTGAAATTTCACAATATTACAGAAAAACGGGCTCCTCTGCCCAATCAGAAACAAAGCCAACTTCGTTGACATTATATGCCGGATAATATCGTCACAGATGGCGCCATGATTATTCTAGGAAGTATACAGAACGAACAAATACCGGTGATAGATTGGTTCACGAATAAAATAAATAAATAAATAAATAAATAAATAAATAAATAAATAAATAAATAAATAAATAAATAAATAAATAAATGAATGAATGAATAAGTAAGTAAGTAAGTGAATAAACAAACAAACAAACAAACAAACAAACAAATAAATAAATAAATAGATAAATAAATAAATTAATAAATAAATAAATAAATAAAAAATCTAAAGAAATAAAGTTGTTTCCAAAATATATAAAAGCTTTTTGTAAAGTTGACACTTTTGACATCCACGTATTATGTGCAGATAGCTTCATATATATATGCAAGTAAAGTCAACCTATATGCAAATATCTAAAAAGACAACTGCATCATCTCTAAAATAATAATTCATTCGCATAATAGAGCAAACTGGCTGTATGTGATTTTGCTTATGAAAAACGTAAGTTATTTATTTATTTGAACATGTTTATACAAGGTAACCCGTTCAGTCCTAGACTGTTCTTCCACGGGGCCCTGTGACATACAATACAATGTTAAGACAATATAAAACAAATATACAGTGATGATAATAAACAAGCAGAGACAGGTACATCTAAAACAATTTTCAAAAACAATGAAACACATAAACTAGAGCTACTATATAGTTACACAAATAGAAAAAACATTACTAAAATAAACATAAATTATACCAACCATCACAGAAATCTATTTAATTACATATATATTCACACGAGCTGACGCATTTGGTTTTTGAAGCTCTGAACAGTTAAAATAATGAAACTATTGCCCTCGTTATTGTGATATCAAATATATTTATTTTTAAAACCCGGCATCGCAAACGAAAAGAAAAACCCAGACTGAATAATTATTTGATACATCTTGGACTTATTTCTACCAATTGAGTCAGTATCTAAATTGTTAAACAAAGAAATGAATGGCATGTGACAGTGTACATATTCATCAGATATATCATTAAAATTTGGCACAAGTTTTTGGATAAGGTATCCATATCATTCTATCTTTACCAGATGCGGCCGCTGAGAACACATTTAATTTCACTAGTTTATATATTCCTCGTGAAAACCTTTGCAACATTTATGAAGCAGATAAGGTCTAGTTTACTGATATAACAAAAACTGCTTATTTCTGATACCACCTCAGTTGCCTGTCCCGGAACACGTGATGTACTACGGCATTTGCCGGTCTGTAGTTGTTCGTTCCAGAATGCACCAATAACGTTCCGTGTGGACATCAAGCACGTGTTTATTACAGTGTCACGTTCTCTCTATTGCACTCAGTAAAAGCATGGTCAAAGATCTGCCCAATTAAAACATCAAAAAGCCACGTTAGGGAGAAATCTTTAATTGGGTTAATTGTGAGTGCCACAATGCTGTGCATGTCGCTGTAATGATGCCCAAAGGAGCCGTTCTGTGGTACCATAACTACTTTCATGCCCGTGCATTTTCATCGCTTTCAAAGCTGAAACAACGGTTGACAGACGAAGTGAAGGCGGAAGAGACATCCCTCTCCGTGGACTAAGATTGAGTCAAGATTTGTGCTTGGCGCGCTCAGCGTAAAACGCGCGCCAAGCGACGCTCATAACCCATGGTAGGAATAGGTCTCATCATTAACGTATATTCTGTATGATACGTTCATGATCTCATCCTCATTTCTCATTCAAGATCTTTTTCATTGATGTTGAAATTACAGAAAAAAATATGACATCCAACCAGTCACTCTTGGTCAATTAAAGGCAGGTGATGGAAAAATAAGATGATAGCATGACATAGTATCTGTCTGACCCTTTCTGTATAGCGGCGTGGCGTGTTTCGTCATAACCAAAACAAGATTGATAACGGCAACTCGAATGCCGTAGTCTAAAACCACAAGCTTTTTCCCTTGAATGAAGTGGATAGGAAAAACCAAATGAGATCGTTCATTTGTTTGAAATTAATGGAGAATAAAGTCGAGTCTCACTCTATCATATTTTTGGGCGGTCGTTCACACTTTCTCAAATATTGCAAGTTTTGCTGTTCCTTGATTCTTAACGAAAAATTTAACGTTGTTGTGTGCATTTATGTGTGGAGAATGTTGATTTGGCACCAGTTATGTACTTAGAATGATGGTACATGAAACTTTATGAATTTATAAATTTTACCGCTGAAAACCAAGGTGGAACTGTTCACAGTTTGGCTTCACCGGGCAGGTATCAGCTGGTGCAGTCGGTATCAATAAACGTTTCTTAGTTGGTTTTACGGGCAGGCCACTTAAGCGTTTGACATTACCATTTTTTATTTTAACCAAAGGGATCCTGAATCATGCCTGTGGCCATATTTTCTTGTCAGCACGATGGTTGAAAAACGACGACGAAAGCATTCTAATGTTTATTATTGGGCAGTACATCGTAATCCTTGACATTGTTAGTCAAGAAACGGGCGGATCAGATGCTTGATGGTCGTTTATGGTTCTGTATAGTGCTCATGAATCGATGACAGCTGGATGCTTTATGCAGGAGAAAATGAGAGAATTGCAGCCCGCACCACAGAGGAAACATCTGGATTGTTGCCGGCCAACTCAAAAAGAGGGTGAGAAAAAAAGAAATTCTTAGCAGGATTTGGTCAGGAATACGATGATGCTAATAACACGAAGGCTTCATACAATTCTTATAAGATGATTCATGTATGTAGCATCTATCAGGCCCTACCAACATCTATCTTGGGGGTAATAAACAGTGTTGTATGTCCATTTTACCCACGCTTGAGTGGTCTCCAACGGTGCATGACAAACCTTTGATAGAGTGTCTAGACGTCCAATGGAAGTTCTGACACCATGCAGAGAGAATGAGAGACACCGGGCAGTATTTCAGAGACACCCATGTGGAAGTCAAGGCACACTGCAAATTCAGTTGGTGACGAATGGACTGGCCACAAGCAATTTTCAAAGTAATGAGATTTAGCTCGATTAGTTTCCTTACTCAGCGCTAGATGGCACAAATAAAAAGAACCAGCTGCGTTACTACGGAGCCCCGGAAGGGACATGGGATGAAAAAAATCGAAACCAGCAAGTTGTCTTCACAAGACAGTAACTCGTGACCACGAGATAGTGAATCGTGGCTCCGAGATAGTTAAATCGTGGCCATGACATAGTTAACTTGTGGCCACGAGATAGTATGTCGTGGCCACGACAAAAAGCACGTGATATCTCCAAACGAGGCAATTTGGTGTATTGAGTCCATCTTTTTGACAGCGATAATCTTCAACCAGGTAAGTTTTTGTAACTATCGTGTTCGCATGTGTTCTCAAACGAAGCAAATATTGACCATATGTGTTAACATTGAATAAATTATATAGCTACTGGCAAAATGATAAATTGAAGTATCTTGATCAAACTGCAAATTACCAACGAACCATATGGTCGAGTTTACCTGTGAGCAGGCTAGCGTATTCGGAGGTTTACGTCCTATCTATGCCCCATGAGCCGACTCACGTCCGGACTGGCCTTTTGCCGCCATAATTGTGATTGCAAGAAAACGGGATTTATATCTTGTATATTCGTGATAACTCTTTCTGGTTACCCACTCAAATAGCTCCAGCATATCACATTCTTTGATGTTTCATACACATTCCAACTTCACAGTTTTTAAATGACAAAGCTGATGCAAGCACAATTGAAATAATTTGAAGTGCGCACCTGCGGGCTGTTTTCGTGCATGCAGACTAATCATACACACTGCTCCTTGGGCGTATTCTACAACTTTCCATTGCTCATTTGTTACCTGCTTATAAACCAAACCGTTTATGCTCCTTCCTCATGCACATGCCCAAGTCCGACTGGTTCAATATGCCAAGAGGTACGATTTCAAATTTTGTATACGCACAGACTCCGGTCTACACTTCTTTGAACACGTCCCTGTTTTCATGTATGACATTGCGTAATGAAAGTTGAACATTTCCTATTTTCATATCTGACCCGGATTATTCCGAAATCAAAGTTTGTAGAAGAATACCTTAGTTTTGAAACAACTTTGCTCGAAAAACAACCTGTATTTATCTTTGAAAAATCAGTAATAAAGGAAAGAAAATTTGTTATTTTAGGAAGCGTAATCTTTCTTTCTTTCTTTCTTTCTTTCTTTCTTTCTTTCTTTCTTTCTTTCTTTCTTTCTTTCTTTCTTTCTTTCTTTCTTTCTTTCTTTCTTTCTTTCTTTCTTTCCTTCTTTCTTTCTTTCTTTCGTTCTTTCGCTCGTTTAACTACTAACCTATCTATCTATCTATCTATCTATCTATCTATCTATCTATCTATCTATCTATCTATCTATCTATCTATCTATCTATCTATCCATCTATCCATCTATCTATCTATCTATCTATCTATCTATCTATCTATCTATCTATCCTTCTATCTATCTATCTATCTATCTATCTATCTATCTATCTATCTATCTATCTATCTATCTATCCTTCTATCTATCTATCTATCCTTCTATCTATCTATCTATCTATCTATCTATCTATCTATCTATCTATCTATCTATCTATCTATCTATCTATCTATCTATCTATCTATCTATTCTTTTATCATTGGCCATAGTGTGTACACGTTGGTTGCAAAACATACAATACGATTTGGTTCCTAAAGGAATATGATTCAGATGACAGGGTTACCCAGTTGGAATGGATATATTTAAACTAAACTGTATAGTCTGATCGCAATGTGCAGATGTCATCATTCAAAGTTACACGGCAAACGTTGTATGACGAGGTCATGGGCACGAATTTACACAATTTTCATTCCTGTCCAGGCCAGGAATTCTTCTTATCCATTGTTTTCCCAGTTTTTATTTGTTGGCAAGGGATAAAATTTACGTTGGTTGCCGCAGGAATAAGTTGGAAATCACACAGCCAAATAACAAATTAAACTCTCATGGCTACATGTGTAATTTCATAGTCGACACAGGTATCGCCATAAAGGCTCGCATACTACAAATAAGTCCACAATGCACTGCGCGTCAAAAAATTTGGCGCATGCGCTGTGTCGCGAGCATAAGATCTATTGCAAAGCTATGAGTGACTCTTTTTATGTGCACGTATGGCCCGTCCATAAGCAGCAGCTGCTGCGGCGCAAGGGTTCTCGCTTCCTTACAAAAACATAGCGCTATGCCCTGATACCAACAACACCAGGTCTGTGATCATGTTAGTTGCAGTCTTTTGGCAATGAAGTTTCTGGTTCAAAAACCTCGACGTTTATGGCTAGTATGTACCCATGGCAAATGTTGTAAAAATGTAGTTTTTTAAAACTGTACCAAATTAAAAAAAAATAATAATAATGAAAATTTGGGGGATGTCCCGAAAGTGGAATATTTCCTACCAGCAAAAATTCTTAATCTGCAAAAGCTCCTGTGTGGGCATCTTGGTCAAATCTGACCAAGGTAATGTACCCAATTTTTGCATTTAATCCAATACCATATCAGCAGGGATGTGAAATGTGGCCTAAAGCAATGGGAACATGTTTTACATAAATTCCAAATTATGAACGTGATTTACAGTATTAAACTTTCTTTTTGTGTGCATTACCGTACTTTTACAAATAGAACAACATACACGCAAGCTTTGTGTTCTTTCGCCGTTAAACGAACATAAACCAACATCATTTACATTTTCAAATTGTACAAATTTCAAATGTAGTTTCAAACATATATTAAGTCAGAATAGAATGCAATAAAAACACTCCCAAGGTACGTATCGTAAATTATAAAACTTTGGCAAAATAGTACCAATGTAAAGTGCAGCTGAATAAATTTATATTTTCTATAAAGTCATCACATTGGTTCAACAATTTTACTTTTGGCTAAAAAAAAAAAACAAAAAAAAAAAAAAACAAAAAAAAAAAAACAAAAAAACAAAAACAAAAAAAAAAAAAACAAAAAAAACAAAAAAAACAACACACACACACACACACACACACACACACACACACACACACACACACACACACACACAAAAAGGGTTTCAAAATATGAATCAAAACATTTTCGAATGAAGCCACTCATGTTTATTTTAACAAGTTTAGATAATTTTTCCTACTCTGATCCAGAATAACTGGCCTCATCTTAAAACCTGGGATCCAATTCATAAACACACTATAATGGATTGGTGCTAGATATTAAGCACCGCTGATTCTTTCAGATTGCCACAGCAGGAAAAAGTGGTCAGGCCTGCTTACACAAGAAACAACCTGTCAGACAGTGGCTCCTTCTGCATATTCATGAAAGGTCAGAAAAGAGGCTTCACTTGCCTACCTACGAAAGACAGGACGTGGCTTCATTTGCTCGACCGTGAAATAGCATGCTGTAGATAGGCTTCACCTGTTTCTCTATGTATTACCATGCTATGGAGAGGAGTTGCCTATCTACCCATTAAATATCATGCTTTAAAGGGGTGGCGTCATCTGTCTACCCATAAAACACCATGCTTAGGGTAGATGCCACCTGTCTACCCATGGAAGATCATGAAAACAGCGTGCATTTTATATTGGGCTTATTCCTTACCTTATGCCACTCTTGTGCTGCCAATTTTATTATTTGCCATCAACCCTTCTATAACATATGGTAAATGGAAACTGACTCCCAGGCTACTTGTCAGCGTAATATATATGCTGCGACAAATATAACTCAAGTCCAATGTTGGTATAGTTTCCAATAATTACATTCCTTTGTAATGCAACACGTTTGGAATGGCCCTCAATCGTCCTAATTGCTTTTTGACAATCGGAATAATAGTCTGTCAGTTCCGCAAGGAGTCGGTTACATCATATCAATTTTTCACGCAACCACCACATCGACAGCAAGTTTCAGGTAAGGCATGGATCGCGCGGAAAATCCTCGGATAAACCAATGTGTAGCAATGACTTGGAGGAATTCTTAACAGATATTGCAATATGCTTAGACCTGTGGACAAGCATATTGTAAATTGTTACGATGACTAATGAAAAATATTGTTAAACCCCGGCAGAATAGTGGCAAATTTTTCTTTACCCTCCTTCACCCCGCAAATTGAGTCAAAATGACAAAATATTCACGATACTGAAAATTTTTATTAACTTAAATTATATATTAGCGCTAGATATGCTATTTCAAGTTGATTTTATGGGTTTGTTTTTGTACGGGCACCAACGGAACCACCAACAAAAGTTGTAAATTTTAATTTATGCTAATTAGGGGCATCTCGAAAGTTTAAATATTGAATATCATTATACATATTCCAACTTCAATTCGTAACTTCATGCTGCAGCACATCCAATAGACGGCGAGCGAAAATGGTAGAATACTAATTTATGCCAATGAATGACACGAGCAATTCAGTTCGCTGGATTTCTCTGTTTTCGCTCGGCTAGGGCGTACACAGACAAGTATGAAGCAAACGGTCAGATGGTCACAGCGAATTTACAAGCGTTACCCACACAGCCTGTACTTTTACAATTTCATTTTGTGTATGCCCCGTGCATGTATATAATCATTTCGTGTACACAATGACCACATGTTTTTGATGGATGCGTCTCAAGTTTATAGCCATGCAATCTGTTTTGCTGCAGCTGGCGCTGTCATTGCTGTGTAGAGATTATACAGTGATTCCATGTAGAATCACGCTCAAGCCCTCGCCGTGACAACCATTCCCCGGCTGCTGCTTCATACTGCGTGTACGACAACGTGCATTTTTATATGTATAACCTGCAGCTGGTAATTTTAAGTTTTGAAATTGCACAATCATCACACTTGCCAAGCAGCCTCCCCCTCATTGACTAAAATCATGAAAGACTATCCAAGAACGGACAGCAGAATGACCTTTGTTTGTTGAAAATAATTTTGAATTGGGTTGTTCAAAGATGATCTTAAAATGCGTATACATATTACGATTGTACACTAACTGTCTCTTCACAGTGAAGCAACATAATAAATGTACAGACAAGGTTTTGCTGTCACATAGCCTGTACGCAGTCCGGCTTTTACATATTATCTTATCCTACTTTACTCCCGGTGATGCCGTGGCCACAACATCACAATGTACATATTAGAGATTCAAAATTGCAGCATTTACAATCATGCTTGATACAGAGCCATTTAACAATTTAAATGTTGAATATCTTCAAAACTGTAACATTTACAAAAACAATTCTAACTTTCTCCAATACATTTATGTAGATTGTCTAGTCATTGAATGGTAGACCTAATTTAACAATTGACATTATTTTTACCGGGGACATGTAAAAGTTAAATATAGAATGTCTTCACAACAGTTAAAGACATAGATGTCCAGAATCTACCTATATACGTTTTCGGATGATTCTGCATGTCACAGATTTAAAGTCATGGTCATAGTGTTAAAAAGCATGCAAATTAGGGTCATTTAAAATTACAATCTCCAATATCTATATCTCATATAGATAGAGGCTAGCTTCATTTGTTGCCAATTTAAATATTTGTGCTGAATATCCTTCCATTAAACATGGGGCACAATGTGCGTTTGAATTTATCCTGAGAAATATTGTAAAGCATAAATGTTGAATATCTTTAAAACTATAACAAATCATTAACATTTTCAAAACTATGACAGAGAGAAATGCCATTCCATTTTACAGTAGTTTAAAATTTTGATAACTTAAAAAAAACTGTGACACGGACGAAGAAATTGCTTTTGTACACAAAAAGGCAGATTTACTTTGAAGCAAATCTTCATTTCCAGTTACTATTTGTGTTGTTTCTATCATCATGACAATCATAGTATTAAGAAAATCATACTCATCAAAATATTTTGTTAAGCACGACTTCACTGTGTGGAACTGCATTGTTATAGCACCCGGTACAGTTATGATTACTAAAACCTCCTGGCCCGATGTCGTTGCATAATAAGGTGTTTTCGTCACTCAATGGTCGTCCTCTGATTGTGTGTGCGGCCAGAATCATACACGTGAAGTCCGTGCAAGGAAAGAGTTTCAAATAGCGCTACATTCGGCACAATATGACGACACGATGGCGAGATTTAAAACGAAATGCTTTGGTATCATCCATCTAACAAGTTTATATTCTTTGCACAGCACATGTGAAATACATATACATATTCTGCAAAGAAGAGTAATATCCTCCACTTCTCCCTTTTGATGTAATACGCTTGTATATATGAAAAACTGATAGGGTACTACATGGTGTTTGTTTGAATTTTAAAATACAACTTTCGTGCTACGCAGATATATTTTGATTGAAAGATGAAAAACGTACTATTATAATATATAAATCAAAAGTTTTCATTGCGTCCCTTTTGAAAGCTTTGAAGTAGAAATTGACGATTAATAAGTGGAGGAAACAATTTAGTTTCAGTGGAAAAGTGTTAACAATGCAAACACTACTCCATAAGAACATTTATATTACTGACACTGTTAGGGTAAAAACAGTAAGTACTCTTGTTTAATTCATGGATCTTCTTGATAACCGCATGAATAAGCCTGTGTTCAAAATAACACCATCCATATCACTCTGGTTATACCTTCCAGATAATATCATAAGGCTGCATGTAGTCGTTTTGACCAATAAAGTGCAATGAAAGCGGGGGTGGCAGTGAACTTCCGTACAAAATTGCTGTTGACAGTTGGCCAGGATATTATGTACTACGCCATCACTTGGTACGGGAAACAAGCATTTGTCTGCTGCCTGAACAACGTGTAGATTGGCTGGTTATCGGGGACGCTTGAGCTCTCCCTTAAGACCTGAGTCCACGCATGCCACCTACCACTGAACAATATAATGCTGGGCGAGCTTGTAGAAGAGTGTACATGGCCATATACCATTGTGACCGCAGTAGCGAACATACAACATGTATGCATGACACAGAAGGTTAGCTTGATGTGGCTTGTGCGGCAGGTAGAGAGCTGCTTCTGCCCCACACCCAGTCAGACCCCCCCCCCCCCTTTCAACTTAATTAACACATACTGTGCACATTGCTGCCGGGGTAAACCCTGGCCTGGGGCTGCAACACGTTATGCCTACAGCTTCACTCTTCCATTTGATCAATGCTCCAGGGACTGCTTCCTCTCAACATTATACATTTATTGGGGATTGCCGCCAGGAAACGAAACAGATTCGAACCAAAGACCTTTCGTTCCTGTCACGTCGCTGCCAAGGTGAAGCACAATTTATCACCCACCTTAACCCCATGTTCCATGTGCACCTGGTGGAAGTGACTTTTATTCCAAGCCAAATATCTCCATTAACATAAATAACAGATTTTGCTATATCCATAATAGAGATACATCCCCAACTGAATCACATTTTCGTTGCAGCATGGACCTATTAACGATAATAGGTCCATGGTTGCAGGTTTCCATCGTTTGCCTTGGTGTTCAAAGGGTAGCATGGCAGCTGAGTCACAACGTTTAATTTTAGAGATGGAACTGACTGTTTAGGAATGAAGGTTCGAACAACAGAAAGCAGGGAAGAAAGAAAGAAAGAAAAATTAATGAATAAATTTTACTGAAAATAGTAAAAATTATTCGTTAGGGGTTTCACATTTTTCCGATTAGAGAATATATATGTATGTAGTATGTATATATATATATGTATATGTATATACTATAAAATTATATATATATATATATACATACATTTATATATATGTATTTGTGTATGTACGTGTATATATATGTATGTAAAAATGTTCAGTCACTGCCACTTCCTGTCAAAAGTAAATTTTCTATGGATGTGGACCTCTGAACGTTTTTTTTCTTGACGATGAGTCTTTCTAGGCGGACAGTGTTCTCCTCGCATGTAAAGCGAAAAGCAAAACTTTTCAAAGCCATCTGGAGCCAAGATGAATTGCCATAATTCAAAAGCTTTAGTAGGGAGGACGTTTTACTTGCAACACGAGAAGATAAAGAAATTTACCACAGTTTTGATCCATCAAAATATAATACCAGGCAGTAAGTCAAATTTTGCTTGTTTACATCTTTGATTAACTGCTTAGTGTTACATCAACCCACTTTGCTTTTACTTGAATGCCCTAGTCTTTATTGTCGCCACATAAAACCGCTTTACATCAATTATGAACATTGGCTATGTCCGCCAAGTATTCCCATTACTCCGGCTTACAAACAGCACATCCGCAGGGAATTTTTCAAAATGGGCCTATCACTGAACACGGTTCCTGTGCGAATTCAGCCTGTAAATGTGGCAAAATAACATGTTTCAGTGAATTTTATCCTGAATGTTAATGACGACATCTTCACTCTGTTTGCAGGTCTGATTAAAAATTACGTAACACATAAACTTAGTGTCGAGGTAAATGAAAACGATGAACAATAATGTTCAGAAACGCCATTTATCAACTATTCTTCAACTTTTAATTAAGACGAACTTTACATACCTCTAACATAACCGACAATATAAGGAAGGATCCAACAGTAGATCCAAAACAAAATTACAGCATCCTGGTGACAATCTGCAAAATAGCATTGGATAAATATCTTCCAAGTAGAATCGTCAAGTTCAACAAACATTAACATAAAAAGAGCAGCTGGACATCACATGGTATTATTATTTCCATAGCACATACGGGTAGACAGTATGGGCCACTTAAAAAAGACAAGAGGGCTTTGCAAACAACCCGTCCTGGGCTGACCTTGACATTGAACCCATTCTCCACTCTAGTCCTGAGGATGGCGATCTTGCAGAAGAATTAAAAATGTGACCTTCCATTGCTATCTACAGGGTTACATGGTAATGAATAGGAATGCATCAATTGACGGACAGGAACCCAATTGAAAACTTCGTTAAAGGTTAGGGATTCAGAATATTACCACCTAGTGTACAACACTCTCACAAGCTACATTTTCATTAAGTTTCAGACCAATTTGCATGATGGTTTTGGAGAAAACGAAATTTTCAAATATCCCAAACATTCCTCAAAATTAGAAAAGTGCAGCGCCACCTGTTGATCAAATTAAGGTCAGGGGATCCCAGGAAGCGTCCCTACGCAATTTTAAAGCAAATAGCTTAGCGGTTTCGGAGACTTTTTTAAAGATATTGCCAAAACATGAGCGACGGAAATATATATATATATATATATATATATATATATATATATATATATATATATATATATATATATATATATATATATATATATATATATATATAAAATCACTAGAGGGCGATCATCCAAACAAACTTGGGAGAGACACACCCAAGGTTCATCCCCCCACCAAGGTTGAAGTGAATCTGGTTGACAGTTCTGGAGAAGTCGAAAAGTGAATTTCCATTGCAATTTCTACTTACTTACATAATAATCAATAGGTGTGCATGCATTAACCGATGGGTACCCGAATTGAAAAATTCGTCAAAAATTCAGTGATGTAAAGTATTACCACGTAGTGAATGACGTTGTTTAACCCTCTCACAAGCTACATTTCAAACAGGTTTCAGAACAATCTGTGAGATGGTTTTAGAAAAGTCGAAAGTAGCCTAAACACACACAGACACACACACAGACACACACACAGACACACAGACACACACACACACACACACAAGCACACACAATTTCCTATTTATTTAAAAAAAAATGCAGCACCACCTGTTGAACAAATTAAGGTCTGGGGTTCCCAGAGGTGTCCCTGTGGAATTTCGAAGCAGTTGCCTTGGCGGTTTCGGAGAAGACCTAGGGTTTCACCAAAATATCCCCCCCCAAAAAAAAATCCCAAGAAAACAAACAAATAAACTCAACAAGAGAAGAGTTAGGGTTTCAGCAAAATTTGAACCACGCTCCCCCCCCCCAAAAAACCAGTTATCCCCCATGAAACAACAAAAAACCCAAATACCCCCTTCCAAAATTTTTAAATCCTAAAATCACAGGAGCGTGACCATTTGAAAGATTTAGTAGAAGCCCACCCAAGATACATTCCCATCACTTAAAGTGAATCTGGCCAACGTCTTTTGAGAAGAAGTTGAAAAGGTTAAATTGTTAACTACGGATGGAGAACGGTACCATTAACCTCAGCTGACTGACAAATCATAATCCAAAGAAAACGTAACCCCATCGATCAACACAGAACTATAATGTGTAAACGGATCATAGTAGATACTATGATAAATATTTAAACTGGAACGCTCACAAACACGAATGCTCACACAGACAAAATTGCTTTCAAATGATGTCAGACTGTCGGTTTTTTAAATGAAAAACTCATAGATCGTTTGTTTCAAAATATTCTCTCAACACTTAACAACTTGCTTGTTCGTCGTTACACTCACGTGATGAAACTTTTTTTAAAGGCTTCAACTGTGTTTATAAGATCATTATGTGAATACTTCCGGTCCTTCCATCGAGTGATATTATGAAGCTGAAAAAATCATTACGAAATGACGAATAAGAAAACGGCTGCAGCATTATTTGCCTTAGTCGTATGCAGATTATCCAATGACCCTTTGCCTTCACCACAAAAATCGGTCAATATCCAGATAACCAGCCTCTCTAATATCGCTACTATACATAGTCTTCACTGAATTGAAGCTTGGAACATATTAACTACTAAGTTGTATGAAAATGAAATGCAATATACTCCAAATGGAACGACAGATGGGTTTATTTAATTCCCGACTCTGAAAAGACGTTACGCAAGGTTACGTATTGCGTGTGGAAAGCAACTGGCGTAAGTAACGGTGTTACAACGACTGTTATACGCTATGCAAAGTACACACACTGGAAAGTAAACAGATCAGTCCGACCCCGCATAAATGAGGTCTGTTATTATTGTTATGATTATCGTTATCATCATTATTATCATTTAATGCTTTAAGTATATTTTTAAATTG
Organism: Hermodice carunculata; assembly: GCA_964020975.1. Classification (NCBI taxonomy): domain Eukaryota; kingdom Metazoa; phylum Annelida; class Polychaeta; order Eunicida; family Amphinomidae; genus Hermodice; species Hermodice carunculata. The sequence continues at coordinate 69,104,461 of OZ026629.1, forward strand.
TGAAATGATAGTGAACATGTTTTCGTTTTTCAAGTTGTGTGTTTATCCATACCAAAAGTTCATGCGATTTTACATGAAACCGATAATGGTACTTGTACACTGTACATTGCCACCTATCCGTAATACATATTATACACCCTAAAATACAGTACAGGTTTTGCATGTAATTCTGCTTCCGTTTAGTGGCTACATTCTTATTCCTCATTTTCATTTTGTTACAGAATATTAGTTACATATATATAAAACATGACCTAAATGACAACAAAGTTAACCAAGGATTAAGAAGATGTAAGGTTTGTATGGTAGGGTATGCTTTGCCTGCGAAGCAGACTCTAATGCCATTGTTTATGTAGGTTACTAGCTGTGTACCAGGCCGCTTCGAAGGCAAGGGTATGCTACTCGTATGTATACTCACAACTCAGGGATGTGGATCTTTCCACATTCCTGCACTACCATTCAAAACCCCCACATGTTGGTCTTGCCTGCATAGTGATAGGGTTTAGCCATTAAGGGTTTATTTGTATGGCGGTAAAGATAAAGCGGATCAATCGGTATACTGTCTTCACTTATCTGCACATTGTTGTGGACATCTCTACATTGATTAACCTAGCGGATTTTCGTTCGAGATTATATATCGTTTAGTTGGGACCTTAAATGCTCTCTTCACATGGTGTTTGCATTGCAAATACTGACATTTCAGTGAAGCCAGCGGATCGAGATTTACGCAATAGGCAAAGCCATCCACACACAACTGTGCCATCTACTACACGTGTATTACCGGCAAGGCAAATCTTTTCAATAATATATATTTAATGATGGTGATACCTCATCAATATAATTCACTGCAAACTAATTTGGGACTGTTTTATAAAACAACTTAAAAAAAAAAAGCAAAGTTCTTCAGTCCCACCCCCCCCAAAAAAAACATGTCCTCGCTCATACAATATAAAACGCAGAGATAAAATATTAACTGCTATTTTGTCCTTTGAAACTTGTGGTATCCAAAAACTCATTGACACCGAGAACGTATTATTTTGTATAAAGTTTGTGATGATACATACCTGCAAGTTACCGGATGTCATTTTTTTGTTTTGTTTTTGTTTTATACCTAATTTTACTGTTAATGAGAAACGTTTGACTAACACCAATGAAAATAGTATGTTTTTCAGGTGATTGTCTTCATTCGAAACAGGCCTGGCGCAAAGCGCATAAGCATGCAACGCTATTGACTTGGTCATACTCCAATTGCAAAGAGCCTGCAACTTACAAGAAGAGACTGTTGATTCGAAAATGTTAGGTAGCACAATACTTGATATCACACGCTGGATATGCCAGTATGAATGTCGATTATTGTCATCGAGACAGGGCCAGGTTTGAATGGGCAAGTGTGGCGACGATGTTTCCACAACAAAAAACTATTGAGTGGGATATCGGAGAAAAACGACAAGCTGTGTCGCTGTGGTAAATCGTCTGCTGTTACTGTTCCTTGCTCATGTTGGCATCAACTCGTTCTCACCGAAGCCGGGCGACAGCGACCGAGAAGTTGCAGCGTATGTAACATCGAAACAGTTTCTAACATAAGTCTCTGAAGAGACCTGCCTAAATAATGAGTCCTAAGCCTTGGTGTTGGAACAATGCTGCACACAGCTGAAGTGCAGCTAGTGTGTTTGGGGTTCCATAATTTATTTTTACCATTATACAACAATACAATTCAATATGTTTATTTCAGACTCCATGGCCCATGGGTGATACATAGTATGTATAAAAGATTAAAAGAAAAAAAAATGATCAACACTCTGGAACTAACTACCATTGCGCAATACATTGTCTCATCTGGTTTGAAGCTTACTGCTCCCTCTGCAAGAACACAACATAAAGGCCTTTAGTATTGTGTTATTGCTTTGTTTAAGTCTTGTTTCAATGCTGTACACACGTTTCCGAACTTGCATGTCAAATGTCGTCACATAGTTAATTACAAACATTTCGCTTGCACTGCAATTAGGAGGCAATTTAAAAAGGCGACGAGATGAATTGTTATAAGCAACTCTTACCTTCTGTAACTGCCCAACTGTGAACATACTCCAAACTTGTATGCAAAGCATATTCGTGCAATAAAATATTAAATTTATCTCTCTACTTGCAATGAGCAGGAGGAGATATTCCTTATAAGCATGTTGATCCGGCTGTATAGTATATACTGATGAAACAATATGTAATTTTGCCATATTAAATGAGGATGAACTTCATTTTGTAACAATTTTTCCAAGGAAACAAAGCTTTTAATTAGAGTTATATTTGGAAATCACGAGAGAAGAAATTTTGCGCACGTGCGAATCAGCGCACATAATTGAAGTATTAAATTAGTAGGGCACGGATGGTCTATACAGACATCTATTAGTGAAAGAATATGCGATTTTGCCAGTGAAATTAGGAAGAACTTCATTTTGTGTTGTTTTGTAACAATATTTGTAAACATGCATATTGACACTTTATTTTCTGGAATTACCATTTAAGCTGCAGACAATCTTGGAGGCGTGAAAGGTATTGGCCGTTCATAAATATTTATGTTTAACCTCAATGAGAACAGCGTCAACTGCATAAAGATTATGTACATGCAGGTTGTTGATATTGTTTCCAGTCCTTTGGCAATTTTGAGAAAAATGTTCTTAAACTTAATAAAAAGAGGTTCTTTTGGCTTAATACAAATCCTAATGTCACCTGAAATATGTACATGGCGATAGGCAGGGATATCAATGCGCCTTAAAACCAATTTGTCGGGTTTTTGTAAGGTTACCGAAATGGTACTTTTTTACTTTCCTAGAAGCTGGCAATTCTCGATTGACGGTTGAGTGGTATTGAGTTTCGATGAGACAGAGGCACGAGTCAAAAGTAAATATTTATTGGTATCCCCGTTATGGAGCCATCGGTTCTGTCCACTGCCAGAGGCGAGTTCCCGCTGGAGTTCCAGTAATAAGACGCATACTGGAAACTTAATTTGGCAATGATTGCGTCTTGTATGAGGCAGGACACGACGCTGTCTCATATATCCATCTCTAAACGGCTTGTCTATCGCTACCTTTTAACCCTTCCTTTGTCATGCATAACCCTTTGTATTTCTTAGAACAATAAATAGTCTTTAGTGTGGTTACCTCAAATACATATAGGACGAATTGCTTAAGGCGCACTGCATGCCTTATTTGTGTGCAGGCACCACAACATCCGTCACAGGGACCTATTTACTATAAATTACCGAGTTTCTACGTTTACATGATGTATAATTGCACGTTGCGAATCGCACTGTGGCTGCAGAGTTAACCTGTGTACATAAATCATCAGAAATTGGCTGTAGCTTTGGATAATGCATTGTGATTCAGTGAAGCGCACGGTCACGGATATTTCCCAAATTTTCTCGCGTAAGTCGTATTTGTAAACATAACAAGTGATTTCCTTCAAATAAGCTGAATGCTCTTTTATTGTTGCATCTTAATGTAAATAAATAGAGATGCACTAAGGTCTACATGATGATAGTATACGACACATGCCTGGGTAGTATTGGCGTATATCACACATATATCATTAGAAATAACGACCAGTATTCGGGACATTTGCTGAGCAGCTAGTTGCTTGTTTATGAATGATGTCTTCGTGCTGGCGGCTACATGATTATCAGAGAGAAGTGTTTGATGGCAATACCAATAAACCATCTACTTAGAATATAAATTATTTGTATGCCCATCGGGAACTGAACCTTGGACCTCCGGGCATTGAAGCCCAGCTAGCCAAATGTATGACATTTTAACCCCCAAAGCGCCTGATAACAGGTGCTCACAATGGGATATCTGCATTTCCGGGTTAATGCAGCAACATGTCGAATCTTCACACGGTGAGCATCTTTAAAAGGAAACTTGAGATTTTACACTGCAGCCTGCGATATCGTAGGATATTTGTTTTAAATTCCATGGCTCGCTCATTCGGTGACACTGCAGTGTCTACTATGAAGTGGCATATCAGCATTTTTTGCGTCCTATTTCCAAATTTCGTGACTAATATTGGACAAGGTTCTGGGTTAGATTTCAGCCATAGCCACACTTATGAAAAGCTAAATATCATTTGAATACCAAAGCAAAACATGTCAAATGTTGAAAAAGGCGTGTGGACTTGTATATCTCACTCATTCACGTGTTTTAAATAGTCTGTAGTAATATCAGTGAAAACAAGATAGCATGAAATTGATAGTCTGTTCCGTGAATGCATTACGACCATGGGCACCAACAAGTAGTATTCTTCTACCCATCAAGCCGGCCAATGATACGCGAATTATTTCTTGAATGAGAAATGCAGATAACATCTGCCAGAAATGTGTGCACGGAGTCAAAAATGACACAAGTAAAGGTCTTAATATAAGAAGCAAGGGACTACAATGTTTGCTGTGAACTAGAATGTGTCGACGAAAGCAGCTGGCTCATTCTTACAGCAAGACGAATCAACGACAAGCTCCCTTGGTGACAATTAAATGTTCATGGATTTTGAAGTTGTTTCGATAAGTAAAACCCTGTTTCACCTGTGATGGACAGGATGGAAATTGATTCGTAAGTACGCTGGCTGGAAGAGTCAGTGAAAGCATAGAGTTCACTTGTATCTGTTAATAATACAGAAAGAAGAATCAGTAAGGTTTCGGTCACATTGATCAATGTCTGATCAGATAGCCAGGCTTAGATCATGGTCTTTATTGCAAAAGAACTGTCAGCTCCATGCCCCAAGGTCACTGAAAATGTCAAATATTTAGAAATAGGTCGTAATAACCATTTAAAATAAAAGTGCCACACTGCAGTGCAAGAACACGGAACTGATAAGATTACCACGCAAGCGCCTGCTGTGATCTCTGTTGCAAGTGAACGGCCAAACTACTGTGCATGATCAGTGAACAGATCAGACTCTACGGACCACGTCGTGAGATCTGCTGTGCAATACGGTTAGATTGCAGTCCAAGATCATTGAACAATCGACTATCACTGTCCGGCACATGTCACTGTCTGTTGCGACTGCATGGTCAGGCTGCAGTCCATGACCGGCGATCAGATCGCACTTTCAAGTGCAGGCCGAGCTTTTTCCGGCATGGATACGATCAGGCTCCTCAGTCCATGAGTTGGTTAGGTGCAGTTCGGACTGTCGGATGCAGCTTTTAAACTCTGTGGCAATAGATCGTCTCCCGACAACATGCAAGGAGCAGATAAGACTACAGGACATGATTTCTAGAGAAAAGTGAAACTCTGAGTCTTTGAACCAATATGGTTCGAACTTGCGCTTCTAAAATCTCCAGTATTCCTTTAGGTATAAAGTTTTCCCACGATTATATACCACATTTACGTGGTTAAAAGTGAAAATAAAATTTCCCAAGTCTTTTACTTAAAGTTTGCTGAGCTGTGTGTTAACCGGGGTGCATTATTCAGATAAATATTCAATATAAGATACTTTTTGTACCTACAAAGACGTAATGAGAAGGGACCCAGGTCGCAACCTGATAAACCTCTTATCCGAAAGCCGAATCGCGGTTTTAAGTGTTCAAAGGGTGCTTAGAAAAAAGCGCACCTTCATTTGATGGATCAATGGTTAAACGTATCAAGATTCATCCTCATCAATCGTGGCCAGTCAATTGATCACAGATTCTCTGTTCACTTGCAGGTTCTTGAGTGTGTGTACGCCAGAATCATGAAGCATGAATCTTGGGAGGTCTTCCATGAAAGCAATGATGCAAAGACAATAACAAGAAGGTGATAAAGCGGCTATCATTTTGCACTTTCACACATTTTCACCGACCTTTCTTAAGATCAAATCAATCATCACTCACATCACAACTGAGACCAAACCATCGAATCTGCCTCCAGAATGGCTCCTGTCTCCATGGGAGCTGGAGTGTTCGTTTAGCATAGGCAAAATAAAGCACAATGTATTGCTGGCTTATATATTACAGATATGGGAATCAGCAAACCTGCCATATAAGTGATATATCAAAGGTCAGTATGCACAAATAAGCATTTAGTTGTAGTTTGAATGCAGAGACACATCTTCTGTTGAATGATGTACTGTGATTCCAATGATTGCTGAGCCCGCCTGAAGCTGTGAATGGACGAGACGCACACAAGAACACCGTCACCTTCAATTACGTTCTGTCTTACTCCAGTGCAGGCGGGAGACGGATGAGGGGAAAGTCATAAAACCATATCTGAAGCTCACAAAAGAGATATACAGTCCTCGAAATTGCCAGTTGAACTGTCCCACAAGGACTGTGTAACTTCAGTGCCGCCATAAATCATCCCTATTGCAGGTCAAAATATGGACCTCCGCACCCTTTTCCTCCGGTCCTAAATCTGATAAAGCACCCTTTGATAATTGCGATAAATAGCCTTCAAGAAGTCCTTTAGGCACTTCAGATGAGCCCTATCAACATTGGTTCTAAAGACTTTCCTGCAAAACATTGGTTCTGAAGAATTTCCTGTAAAACATTGGTTCTGAAGAGTTTTCTGCCAAATCAACATTGCAGAGAAATCATTTTATTCTAAGTCAATCAAAAGAGCATTGCTATAACATACCTTGAATATAGCTAATCATCGGGACATGAATTAAGATCTGGCTTATTTTTCTGAAGATGGCGCTGCTCAAGGCAATAGTGCATCATAAATTTCCTAGTTAAACTGATCACGACCTGCTCGTTGATATGGATTTTTGCAGGAACCTCTCACTAGCTAAACTCATTACTTCTAGCCAATTTAATGATCAAGGACTTTAAGGCAATGTATGTTAAGATGTTGATCAGAATGCAAAACAAAAACTATATACACCAATATAGACACAAACACATGAAAAAAAGTGGCGAATGGTGCTGTTGAAAATGGGGATATTGCGGAGCAAGAATTAACAATTTACCTGAAAAACACCGCTTGCCTTGTAAGACGATCTTAAAACCTCTTTGCCATTGTTATATTTTCTCAGAAGGGTATAAGTTAACGCACTTTCACCTACCATACATACTTAGGAATTCTTTCAAAGCTAAAGCAGCCTTCCTACATTTCTCAGAGGCCAGTTGGAAGCAAGATTGTTAAAGATTGAGGTATTCCACTCTGATGTGTACTTCACGTTTTTGAAAAAAAAAATCAATCGGTTAATCCTCTCTGAATGAATGTCTCGTTTAAAGGTGCCCAAGTAAGCCCTAATGAATGAACATGATGCCAAATGTAACTGGCTTACACATTTACCTTGTGTCAAAAGAGATATCTGAGGAACTTATTTAATTATCGCTTCAACAAAACAGTATCTTGTGTTAACACGGGAAAAACAATTTGTAACACCTGGCCTGGTGGAACAAAATTGGCCGAGCCTAACCGTACTGCTAGCATACTATTACAGAAGAGGAAATTACAATATCAGCGCCTTTTAACCCGTTCCGCTCTCAGCGATAAAGGCGCCCGGATATCATATTTTGTTTCGCTTCCCGGGCTACATTATCCACTTTATCTTAAGTATTTTTAATGCGACTTGTAGATGAGGTCTATCAAGAACACATGTCTGAAGTCAACATCTTTACTTTGCGTGGGTTGGCGGCTCGATCTGAAGAACATTGCCGGCTCAGTCTTAGAAAAATACGTTACGGTTGCCTTGTCTAACGTGCAGTTACACAGCAGTAGTGCATAGTGGGTAAAGGCGCCTAGAGCCAAATCCACGCCTACGTTATTTGAGTTCTTTGTGTGTGTCGTTTAAAAACATTTAATTATGTCTTAAATGACACACTAAGTGCTCATATATTTACATGGAAGACAAGAAGTCATTTATATCATAGACAGATTGCTGTTGTACGTATCAAAATATTATCATTTAAAGCAAATGTGGCACATTTCAATATTGTTAGCTCAAACAAAAGTCAAGCTTTTCACAAAACAACATGTAAGCAAAGCTTGGAGCGTTTACGCGATCAGCTGATATCCTGGATATCATATACCGGGACACCTTTAACACCCCATTGTTTCTTTTTGTATATTCAATCTTATCAGTCTGCACAGCATCATTTTCCAGTTCTCGCATTAGTCGCTCTAAATCAGGAAAAAAAAAAACCTGATTGCATTGTGGAATTTTATGAGGTGAAATGACGATGCGCAAAATATCGGGAGAATATACACTCATAAAGGTATATATATTTTAAGTCAAAATTCAAAAGAATATGCTTGTACGAGTCACGCTTGCAACGTTTTGAAATAAAACATTTTGCAAAATCACCAAAGTTGGGTCCCATCTTAAATATCCAAATGATTTATAGTTTCTGTTGTTTGGATCGAAGCATATGTGCACAAGTAACTTCAAAAAATTAATCTCGTATTTTTTTAAAAGACCACATTCTGTTCATCTGATCAACGGAGATCTATTGCACAGAAACTGCTCGTTTTCCTGAAATGGCTAAACTCAAATGTTAATCAAGATAATCAAGCACGCAACCACACTGTCATCATCACGTTACGGTCATATCTAAGGTTGCCGAGAGACCACGTGAAACTGCCATAACAGATAGATATACAATTATGTAAGCTTAAGGCGTCAGACATATAAAGTCTTAAAATCTACTCTCTCACAACATAGATTTATTAACTTGTGATATGATTCATTTCTGCCAGAAATGTTTACATAAACTGTAGCTTTGCCCCTTAAGCTTCTAACGGTTTAATAAAATATGTCTAAATGAACTACTGAATAGGGATTTTCTTTTTTTCTTTCTTGTTTTAAAATTTTACTATTATTGCCTCTGGTTTGCTTGTCATTCGCATTGTTACGTGTACTATAACATACCTCACGCACAACTTCATTCTTTTTTTGTTTTTTTGGACATGCTTACTACTGCGGAAGCTTAATGAGACGACTAAATTTCCGTAAAAAGCTCGTAATTACGAGGCATTAAAAATAATTCGTAATTTCGTGATAAACTCGAAATTATGACTTTTTCTCGATTAACGAGTTTTTAAACTCGAAAATAAGAGTTTTTCGTTATTTATGGGGGTTTTTAAAACTCAAAATTACGAGTTTTTTTACTGGAAATTACGAGTTTTTCTCGTAATAATGAGTTACTAAAATTTACTAGTTTATTCTCGTAATTACGAGTTTAAAACTCGAAACTACGAGTTTTTTCTCATACTAGCGCGTTTTTGCTCGTAATTACGAATTTTTAAATGTCTTAATTACGATTTTTTCTCATAATAACGAGTTTTCTGACTATCAAAAGTTCAATGTACCATTAACCAGTGCAGCTTTTAAATAATAATTGATAAAGATCAATGGATATGTGTCAATTGTTTATCAGACACAATTCCATATAATCACGATAACGAGACTGATAACCTCACATATCTCTCTCAACTTTGGTTCTCACAAGGTGTTGATTTCGAGAAACTTAATGGTAGAGTTTTTTTCACTATTTCAAAGAAATCATGATTAATATAGCTAACTCTCTTCTCTTTGAGTGTGATCCTGATTACCATTTTTTTTCAGAACGTGTCTCATTATCATAAATCATTCTTAGTTGGGAATACTGTTCAATTGTACCAATTAGCATTATCCATGCTTTTAGCTACATGTACCAAAAGGTGGTTAAGTTGAAGTGTCTAATCTGAGGGTCAGTATGCATTCCAGGACTTATTTGGACAGCTTGCGACAATTTTGAAAATTTATATTCACAGGAAAGATGGTTGCTGGTACGATCATGAATCAAGATATATACTTTGCAAGTTTTGATCAGATTGACCTACAAACGTGTGTAATATATTGCTGCACATTAAATGTGAAGCATGTTGACTTTACTTGTGATGTAAAATTAATACTATGAAACAAAACAAACGTTTTAACATATCACAATAAATTTATTTGTTTAAACACATTTTACATATTTTATACACATAACCACATGAAATATGGAGCGAACCAGGTCTTATTGTTTTCCATAATGGCGAAAAAAAAAAGACAAAGTCTCATCACTTCAGTCTGTAGACTTAATCATCAAACCGTACCAGATCGCATTTGTGATCCTGTTGGCATGCTGTTAATATCATTATCATAGATTCGGCAAGTTGACTGTTGATAGTCGGAAAGCTCGTAATTACGGAAAAAAACTCGTAATTACGAAAACTCCCTCTCGTAATTCCGAGTTTAAAAACTCATAATTTCGAGAATATTCTTATATATGAGAAAAAAATCGTAATTACAAGTTTTAAAAATTTAATACTAGGTACTTCTGAGTTTAAAAACTCGTTATTTCGAGACAAACTCCTAATTTCGAGTTTTAAAACTCGTAATTACGATAAAAAAACTCGTAATTTTGAGGAAAAACTTGTAATCACGAGTTTTTAACAATAATTTTTGTGGTATCATTAGGCTTCCGTATACTACTTATGTATGAGCTAAAAACGGTTTTCATTTTCTACGAACATGCTTTGTCCCATCGAAATTAATTTTAATATACACGCATGCGTGTGTGTATTCATGTGTGTGTTCTCTCGTTCAAATGTGGCAATCCTTTTTCCCATTGACAAGCATAAAATCATGTTTAAAACTAGCGAGACTCAATGTGCCAGCTTATTAGCACCAGGGAATGGGTTGGCACAAATATTATTCAGACTGCCTGTTCTCTTCATTATGTCTGGTGATTTTAGCATATAATGTGTTTTCGTTTGCCAGCGGAACTGTTACTTTTCTAGTTGTACCAATTACCGTTCAAATAGTTGAAAGACAAGATTGCATTCAATAGACCAAAAATCGCTGCGGCCAAGGGGAATGCAGGGGACTATAATATTGACGGTGCTCCTGCATATAACCACTCATGCTGAATGCGATGGGTTCCGTCCGACATTAGATGACCAATTACCACCGAAAGGATTCTCATAAAATTGGTCCAGCGAACAGGTTTCTAGTTCTGTATCATATATTTGAGTTATGTGCTGGCAACAGAAAATGTATGTACGATACGTGCAAAATACAGGCCACAGTTTGTACAAAAACAATGTATACACTTGCTGAATAACACGTATCAGTTACAGTGTTGTCAGGTGATACTGTATTCATTGACGCATTATCTTTGACTTGTATTTAGGTTTTCCCCGCTAATTGACGATACGGCTTTATCTATGTGTGTGTAATAAAATTTAGACAGAGCCTGTATTTTGTATTTGTGTCGAAGATAAAAAGACTTGATGTCCAGCTGTAATAGTGCTCATTTATATCAGGCGTTATACATTACCCGTGCAAAAGAGCAACAAAATGTACAAGTTAGTGTCTGTGGTAAGAAAAACTTATTTGCTTTTTAAAATTCTTAATACCATTCAGCTATTATATGTCTCATTTCGCTCACGAACCTTAAAATTAAATTAAATTTTGTCGGCTCATACAGAAGTTACGATAAATAAGAGTACCTACACCCCCAAATACCACAATTAAGTTGATGGCAAAAATGCCGTGTGTATCACATATGGTTCCGTTTTTCCCTGTTGTTGCTAATATTGGCATTTGTTCTTTTGTTCGAAATGCGCATATGTTTGTCATGTATATTTAACTTTCTTATCTGTTCGAATAAATGTTCATATTCTATTGAATAAATTGCATTTTTCTTTCTTAGATGGAGAATAATTTTAAAATCCGAGAAGGTCCAAAATACTATGTTGTTAATTCTTCTAATCCACATCTCATTTTGTTGCGACTTCAAGTCGACATGTACTTCAATTGTTCCCTGAAGATAACTAGCCACCACCTTTCCCTGCTAGAGAGCAAAGGCCAGGGGCCAGGCAATGAACTCTCAACGTTAGCGTATCAGTGTATCGTTGTCGTTGATACAGCTGATCCAAACCGCGTGACGTTGGCCCAGCCCCCCCCCCCCCCGACCCAACTTTGCATTCTTTAGAGGTGATCTTTTTCATTCATGATCAGTATGTATACTGGTGCTCCATTTAAACCATTTTATTTATGTTGTTCTTTTATTATTTATATGGTACACACAAGCCCTGCAGGCCATAAAGTGAAATGAAGTGAAATGAAATGAAATGTAGCATCTGCATGAATGTCCAGTCTCTCGCGTTCTATTTTATTTTGATAAGGCATATCATCATGATTTGACTCTTTACAAGTCGATGAACAAAGCTTTGTTAGTACCAAATAGTATCCACAAAGAAGTGAATGAGTACATCATGTGCACAGCGGTGTGTTATTCTGGTCAAAGGTAGATCCAGTGTTAGTATGTAGTGAAATATACGAGACACAGAGAGCGCTGTGAGGGGCCTTTTTCGATGTATTTACACAAGAAAAGGATATAGAACAGAACAGGATAATTGTCAACATAGTTTACATCAGGCCCATCTAGTCAGGATGTGTGCACTTTCCATGTTCAAGGAAGACTGTACAAGCACTACATAAAAATATATACTCACTGTAAATGAAAACGCGCAACAGGCTTAATATTGAAAATGTTTATCATATGTTCATAAATTACCCACTCTATCACATATAAACTCTTTCAACACTTTACTGGGAGTTACAATGTTAACTTGCATTGAGTCGTGACACAGAGTGGCTGTTGTGTGGCATTTTCTCAGTTTCCCGTAATTTCAAAAGTTACATCTTAGTAGTGCATTGCCACCGCCAGCGTCTGCACAGGCATTGCATCTGCAGGGTATGCCCTGTCGTAGCAAAAGCAGGATTCGTTGGAGAACGGGATTCCTCTCCACTGTGCCTGGTTCCACCAGGCATTTTGACAGGACCATGCCAGGCGGCTGTGACGGCGAAGTACAGCAAATAAAAAATGCCCAGTACGCTAGTAGGGAAAACTACCAAACGCCCCTGCTTGTGTGGGGGTTGCGTCTTCCGGGTGTTTCTCTGGTTGTATGGCTTGCTCCAGGGAATCTGTCTCGCAGATGGATCCGAAGAGTCGTATCTGTCTTTTGCCGCTATGGTAACTCTTTCACGCCCTGGACGTGGCCTGTCGTCTAGGGACCGTGTTTCACCGATGTTGACCACCAGCCTGTTGATCGGGGAATGAGCACAACACATTTGACCTGTCACCTCTGAATAGGAATGGCCAGCATGTATCATCCCAAAGGAGCGGTGGCGTTCAGCACCTGTTAATCGTGACATCGTGGAGTCGGGAAGGGCTACTTCTGCGTTTCTCTGTCAGGCTTTATATAGGAAATGGAAGCAATTTTAAAAAATCACTCCACAGATGAAACCCAGTGACATATCGGCACCCTTACTCCTGGTAAAATTATGCAATACGTGTCCGGATACAATGGTGCGTGTGAAGACAGTTGCTTCATTTATTTATAGCAAGATCCACTAAGGACTTCTCATGTAATATTCAAATGGAGCTATGGCTTCTGCAAAAAATTATACTGGAAAAATATCTGTGCGTTGTCATTGCCCGCAAGTATAAACGCCTATAGCCATGTTTCAATTCTAGGAAGTCATGTGTATACAGCAGAATAAATTGGACGTCAATGGTGGTCTATATATGTAAAACTTAAACTACTGATGTCACAGTGCCAAAATTCTTGGCATTATTCACGCACCTATGGCACGAAAAACATACTCTTGTCATTCTAAAAAACAGCAACACAATAACTGATCACTTTATTATGTAAGCATAACTAGCATCTAATATTGTGGAAAACACCTGATTTGCCTTTTAACACATTATCTCTATGGAAAATGTAACCTCATGTAAATTCTAAAAATCGAGTACACGATGGATTTATTGGTCAAAATATAGGCCTTCATTAAATTCCTTTTCAATCCTTGTATGCGACGAAACCTCGCCTGCGAAGGATATGTTTCTTTAATTGGCGCAAACAAATAACCAGCAAGGGTGCAGTTTGCTCTGTTTGGTGTCTGTCTTCACAAAGGAACATAATTAGCCCTGTTTGTCATGTAAAATTTGTGCGGAAGAGCAAAGTGATCTATCATTCCCAAAGAAAACGAGCTGTATCTCTATGAAACTTGCACGCTGCTTTCATATAGTAGTTTCTTTTTTAAGCACATTGCCTTATCATGGGATGTAAAATACTGTTTCTAATCACTTCTTGCACGCAAATACAATGTCCGCAAAAGAAAAATGCAGGCAGGGGTGCTGCGTCCCATGGACTATTACTGTTCACTAGACTTCTGCCACGATACCCCTGTAGTTAAAGCCGCCCAATGTGGGTCTCTCAAAAGTGCTCTAGAGATGGGAACTCTGTCTCATCTTTATGATCACGTGACAAGGAAGGTGGGAAATGTTACTTGAACGTTAACAAGCACAAATTCTGGTTCCCACACCACCAGCCATATCATTAAAGGTAGTCGTGGACACTGAAGTGAATATGGACGAAGCACTATTCGCCGGATGTTTTGATGGCACCAATTTTGTTATATCATGTTCTTCATTGAATCTAATTATACAATGTCTTTGGAAGTGGCAAACTATGGCATTATGCAAAAAAAAAAAATAATATCGGTTACTCGATGGAAGAATCCACCCACACGCACCGCCCTCATAAAATAGCTCAACTGTGGAGCTGTTTGCATTCGTTACAGAAGAGAGATTTACGTCAATGTGACATCAGTTTGCGAACAATACAGGTCTGCTTCCTTATTTATTTATGAATTTATGTATTGTCTTGTTGGCAGTATAGACGGATGAATCATCTTTATCAGTGTGCTATATTGATGAAATGTTGATTGCATTTATCATTTCAAGTCATGTGGGCTGTTATACTAAATACATGTAAGTGCAGGCCTTCAAGTTTTGTTTCTTTTGTTTGTTTTTTATGTAGCTACAGGCACATAGAGCCTAATGTACCCCTGGTGTCACACTAAAAGTTGCCTAGCATGTGAAAGACATGGGTATTTAACAACCTACTTTCTTTAAGCCTCGTAGCCTAAGAACAGGAAACTTTTTGTCACATTTTCACGAAAATTGCAGACAGCAGATATACATAAAGGAATCTTAGCTACCAATTTCATTGTGTGATAAGAAGGCCTGGGGGAGAACGTGGGTGTACAGTAAGAATAAAAGAAAATAGTTTGGCTTCTAAAATATTATGTGTGAGAGCACTGTCTATATCCACAGTGATGACAACTGGTAGAAGGTGCGAGCCTGCCTGTATCTCAATCTAAAGCTTGTTGCGAATATCACAATTGTGTCACATTGCACAAGGGAGGGAGACATGTTTCAAATTGTACAAAAATATCACAACCTGTGGAATGGGTCGTAAAGACGAGGACCATGTTTCATCTGCAGAATTCTGTAGGATGCTGCAAGGGGGTTAAAATAAGAAATCAATTCCAGTTGTAATGTGCCTATCTGCTGTCTTGCCAGACACATACAAAAGCTATACGGCCGCAATACAGACTATCGTTGATCAGTTAAAACCCTTTAACACTTTATACCAATGAATGCCAGATTTTAAGGAAATTGGGAACGTGAAGAAGGTGTATAGTTTATATATATATATATATAAATTGAGGAAAAAACTGGAGAAGCGGATGCGGATGATCACGTATTCTTTCTTGACGGAACGAACTTATTTGATAAGTAAAATTTTGTTCGGTGGGCCGTGAAAACGTATCACGCTGTATACAGTTATCTTTAAGGTACTGATGTGTTAAAATTTATATTAGCTGTATTTGAAACAAGGCCATAGAATTCCCAACCTGAGCCTGTATTTGTGTTTAGAGGCACATTGGTACCTGTATAGACAAACGTTTCATTTGTCTTCTTTATGGAAGTTACGACTGTGTCATTACTCTTACAATATCAACAATAGGTCACTTTATATTTTCGCAGTTATCATGACGAAAATACATTTTATTGTAAAGGTTTTATCATGTTTAATGTGTTACAACGTTTCATACAGAAACGGTGCGTAGTTTGTTACAAATTGCCTGTTGTTTATTACAATAGGGGTGCATTAAAAGTGCAAAATTGATCTTTTGAAGCAATAACAACAATAAGAATTATTTATACTTCGTACATACCGCTAATTGAATTTATTAAACAAAAGACAACCAGACGACAGTAATTTCTGCAGCTCGTTAATTCGTTTATATTTTGTTAGAAAAACCCGTGATGTGGATATTATAAATCCATGACAAAAACTGTGCCTATGGAAAGGCTTCATAGTATCTTTACGTGTTACAGACAGATGAACGGATGTTTCAGCAGAGTTTGTGTGACCACGCAACGAATTTGATTTAGATGTAAATACAATGGAACAAAATTATCAAGGCAGGGCTATTATCAATATTGCATTGGTTTAAGACAACAGTCATGTAGCACATCAGCAAGGGTGTTACAACAAAGAAACCGATAAAGACATTCTTCAGTACGGTAACTAAAAACATGAATACGAACACGGACCAGTAAGTACAATTATGCCAACATACATTCCGTTGAATTAACTACCAATGCAGTTTTCAATCCTACAATTGCAATTCAGATCCAGGCCTTGCTCTTGATTTTAAATCTGTCTATAACCTTGAAACGATGACAGCCCTACGCACGGACTCTTTGACAAGGCCCCTGTATAAATCAACACTCTGTCATCAATTATTGAACCAGTGTAAACAGTTTGGATTTAATTAACTTGTCCAGCGGCTAGGAGGACATGTGTAAATATAGAAACCTTACAAGGTTATGTAAAAGTAACTCGACGCTAGTCTGGTATTTGTATTATAACCTTGCGCTCACAGGAACAGGCAGCAGAACAAAGAAGATTAAGCTTTGAAGTTATATACACAAATAATTTATATACACTACGGAGCCCTAGAAAAAACAAAATTTCAATCATGCTAATAATGTTTTCTGCATTTGTTTCCCTAGAAAATTCAAGTGTTTTTGAAAAATGTCAAAGGTGCAATCTAGGAAATTCTAGCATCCTGGCACTTTGTTCGTAAATATACGCTTGGTTTGCAATGACTCAGACTCAAAATCAAGAATCCTTTATTTGACCATACATCAATTATGAAATACAATCTTTTTAAATATATGTTCTTCCATAGTTACCCATGTGGAAACACAATAGTTCCCGACATAAGTGTGCAACGATTTTACGACCGAACTGAAATAAAAGAGAGAATCCTATTGGTTATTTTTTTCTTTGAAAGCCAGTCAGATTACCTAAGATAGAAAAGAGTAACTGAAAGTTCTTTCTTGAGAGACGTACCTTAGCAACGCAATGTTGAAAGTGAATAAAATGGAGTCGAAACGGCTGCTGCAAGCACACTATACCAAGTAGGTTTTTGACAAAAACATAGGATTTAACGCTCTATGGGAGAAACAAAATTCCACATGGTCGTGTCATGGGGAATTCTAGATTTCCTTGGTCGGGAGACTCCCATAAAGGTCGCAAACAGCCGCTACATGAGAGCCACCCAAATACTAAATGACATAAATTCAATATATTAATAATAAGGAAAAAGGGAAATTACAATTACATAGAAAGTGGTATACATATATGTTGACTGCGATTTACATTAAGCAACATTAATACAATTATATATTATTTTATGAAACACCTTCAAAAGAAGATTGACTATATTTTTTTTTTTAAAAAGCCATTATATCCTCAAGAAATGTAACGGTCACATTGTTGATTATGTCTGTTCGCTACATTCATTTGGTACCCCAATAAGATATATATATATATATATATATATATATATATATATATATATATATATATATATATATATATATATATATAGGCATTTATACATTTTCACAAAACGACCTATTTCGGAGCAAATATTTCTAAATACGAAATAATGTTGACTCTTTCAATACCAACTGCAACCAAATTCGAACTAATTAAGCTGAACTGCTCTCAATTATAATAAGGATGCTCGGTTTATTCAAGTACCAGCATGGCTATAGTTCTAAAGAATACAATGACCCGGGTCAACAGCTTTCTTCAGCGAGGAAAGCTGTTCATTGAGTCAAAAACTTGGCACTGAAAGGGTTAACTCTTTGTACAGTCTGGCATGATATTTTTTCCAATTCCGCATTGGAAACAAAAACTTTAACGAAATATTCCTAGATTTAAAACTTTGATTCTGTTTGGGACTTTCAAGTATGACCACACTTGATTGTTTGTGTGAGAAAATATGCTGAACACAAAACTCGGCCTGCCTAAGAAAAATGATAACGCTCATCGTAAAACCTGCTGTTCTTGTGGCTAATAAATAATTGTTTCCCCAGATTTGCGTTGTGGCTCTATTCAAATTAAAAAGAGGTGTAATAACCAGAAGAGAGACTGGTTAGGCACATATGTGAAAAAGTCCGCTATTCTATTGGTTTTTTGTTTCTCCACATGTAAATGCTTTGCTAGAGGTACGATGCCATCATTGGTCGATCGAGTTTCGTTTCCTATCGGATATGTCACAAATTGCAATTTCTAAGGAAAATGAGGAAATGAAAATAGGTACATTATGAAATCCGTGTCAAACTAGCCTTACCAAAGTGAAGTGTTGCTTGTAGATCATGTATATGATTGGTGTCGCTTGATTATTGTGTTGTTTCAAAAATGAGATATTAAAATAACAAAACGATTTGAAAAAGAATACCATTTAAGCTATACAAAACAGTGATTTTCAGCATTAACGTTGGGTTATATATCTTAACAATGTAGTCATTTCTAGACTAAAGCACGAATGCAAATCAGAAGCACAAAATTTGATGCAAATTTTTGATCCCAAAACACATAATGTGTCCAAGAAAGGGAGAGAGACAACACACCAACACAAAGGACCACGGGGGGGGGGGAGAGAGAGAGAGAGAGAGAGAGAGAGAGAGAGAGAGAGAGAGAGAGAGAGAGAGAGAGAGAGAGAGAGAGAGAGAGAGAGAGAGAGAGAGAGAGAGAGAGAGAGAGAGAGAGAGAGAGAGAGAGAGAGAGAGAGAGAGAGAGAGAGAGAGAGAGAGAGAGAGAGAGAGAGAGAGCATTTGGCAAATTGAAAGTGGGATGCTATATTTCGGCTGTGTGGTCTGGTGCCAGATTTGCTTCTGCAACCGGTGCCAAAAGGGCTTGAAAATAGCCATTTTACTTGGTTGTTTTCTTGAAACCGTTACTTAATGGATTTTCATGCTTGAACACTTTTGTAATTACGCTCCATTTAAATGATATCTGGTTATCGTAAAAGTAAGAAAATATGGGTGATCTTTCCAGTCCATTTACAAGAATGTCATATAATCTGCGAGGGACCAAGGGCTACCCAAATGACGCAAAATTTACCACAGTGGATGAACGTTAATATGTGGCCTTGTCTCTCCCTTGTGGGCCTGGCTCATTTATGGGCTGCCGCGTCCACCATGTTTATGAAAGAAAACTCAACAATTGATCAAAACCATGAATGATAAGAACAAGCACAGTTATCATGAAAGTTGGCTTTATACCGCACAATTAGGTTCATAGAGAGAATGCAGTCTTTCTTTTTAGCCAAGCACATTGTAGGTGGGAAGATGTGAGCTAAAGCAACATTATGACTTCCTGTCAAAGTAAGGAAGCGCACAGCCTTCTTAGCCAGCAGCTTTTTGTCTTCTGTCAACGATGCAAGAAAATTTGCAAAATCGCTCCAAAAGAAATCCTGCTTTCATTTAAAAAAAAATGTACGAGTTCACATGGCGTATAATGAGTGCGTGCCGTAGGGAATAAACAAGCGTATACAGGTTCCCCGAACGGCTAATCTGAATTTCGGATTTCAGCTCACAATTTATGACTATTATTTTTGGTGCACTCACACCACGCTGTTAGGACATACGTAAAAGACAAAAACCGACTTAGATAAGAAATTCGGTTCTTTATGTTCATACTCTTTATCTGTCAGACATAAAATAACCAGGACAGTTATACATGAAGTTATATAATGTAACAGTTTTACACGAAGTTATATAATGTAATAAGTTTCGACATTGACTTAATTTAAGAATATGACATAAATAGTATAAAGATATTGCTATTTTCATCCATATTTAATACGTAAAGTTTAAATTTAGAAAGTATTAATGAAAATGGTGAATATGGGTAAAGTGTTGACTCTCTGGCTTTGTGGTTTTGTACATTTCCTGCAATTAGTCCTTAATACGCTCATCAGCTCCATCAACAAAAACGCCTGTCCAGTTAAGCCATAGGTTCACTTATTTTCTCATGTTACTTGTACACGTACATGGATTTTTGCCGACTATATGTTGTAATGTATATGTTTAATAGCGCAGTCAATAAAGTCCTTTAATTTCATGTACCTGATTAGGTGTGCGTTGCAAAGCCAATGACGATGTACTCAAACGGAAGTTGCATGTTGTAAACCAGTTGCCAACCAGCTTTTTCTCGATCAATTAGGAAACGGCCAAGGGATTCCATCAATATAGCCGTATAGCAAATGCATGTCATTTTGCCCCCTCCCTGCCCCTAAAGAATAAGTAAAAACCAAAAAATCCAAAAAATCAAACAAACAAAAAAACAAAAAAAAACAAAAAACAAAAACCTAAAACCCGCAAACAAACAAAAAAAAGGGAAAAAAACAAAAACAAATCAAAACAAAACAAAGAACAAAACAAAAACAAAAACAAAACAAAACAAAACAAAACAAAAAAAAAAAAAACAAAAACAAAAAAAAAAAAAAAAAACCCACCTCCCCAAATCTTTGACGTTTAAGTAGATTAACTTCTCAGAATATTCAATAGCTGCTGGACCTTCTGTATCAACAAAGTGTCACTTTGAACATGCAATTAGCCGAACAAAACCACTTAAATCTAAGCATTTCCCCAGAAGGCTGTTTCTTGAAGATTATAAAAGGGACCATGAAAAAATTGAAGTGGCTTAACTCCTTAGATTTTGAACGAAACGACTTGGGGAACATGTTGCAAACTCTTTCTTATAGTGGTATTGGAAACAAAATTATGGCCATCAGATTTTGCGTGCTTGCGTAGTTTTGTCGGAACAGCCAATCAAATATCGCATGGTGTTTGAACTACATTTACTGACCGCCTTTTCTGTTAAATACTCTTCTGACTCAACAATAGCAGATACAATTCCCCACCACCCCACTCCCCGATTTTATAAATTCATTTTCACTTTATTTTCCATTAAAAATAAACTTATGTAATAAACTAGGTACATCCGCACTGAAGTGGATCTGGAAAACGGTTTTTCAGAAGTCGAAAGTTTGAAACGTGACGACTGGCCATCCTATATGCTCAGTTGATTGACAAATCAGCTGAGCTGATAAAAAGCAGGAAACATTTGCGATAAATCGGGAAGAGGGTATTGTATTATTGCTGTATAAACACCAGACATCTCCCAACCTTGACATCGCAAAATATGGGATTCCAAGTATGTTATCTTTTATTAAAAACATACTTTCCACCTTTCGTGCGGATTCTTTGTTTTGTGGGGCAGTTTGTGAGACCCCCTTGCAAGGTGTGTGAATATACTTATTACAAGTAATAAACTCTGATTTAATTTGTCCTTAGCGACTGGTGTAGTTCCTGTGGACTGGAAAGTCGCGCGGATTACACCTATTTATAAGGATAAGGGAACCAGCGACTATTATTCTTCTTATCGTCCTATCTCAGTATTATCCCATATATGTAGGATTTTGGACAAATACTTTCAATCTGGTTATTTACAATTCTTAACTAAAAATAATTTAATCACACCTGATCAATCCGCTTTTTGAAATATCATTCCCCACAAACAGCTCTCCACGCAATGGGTGATGAGTGGCTACATTCTATTGATAAAGGCACTTCCACTATAGCTGTGTTTTTAGACCTACAGAAGTGCTTTGATACTATTGATCATACCATACTTTTAAATAAATTAAAAAGGTATGGTATATCCGATATTGAACATGCGGGGTTTAAGTCATATCTAAGCAATCGCTGTCAAGCCGTCTACTGCAACGGTCGACTCTCTCAAGAACAAAATGTAAAGCTCGGTGTCCCTGAAGGTTCGTCTCTCGGACCTACCCTTTTCTTAATCTATGTAAATGATTTCCCTTTAGCATTGAAATATTGTAGATGTCGCTTGTTTGCTGACGAAGCAACTATTTATTGTTCTAAGCAGTCTGTTAAAGAGGCAAAGGTGCACTTGCAGTCAGATCTGCATCTGACTGGCTCTCGGAAAACAAACTAACCTTAAACATTCCAAAGTCTGGTGTAATGGCTATTGGGCATCGCAAACACATTGGTGATGAACAGAGTCCAGTGACTGCCATGAACGAAAACTTGTCTGCCGAAACTACTGTAAAACTTTCAGGCGTTGTTGTCGACCCAAATCTCACCTGGTGTTCTCCCATAAATCACGTTGTTTCCAAAGTGAGTCCAAAAATAGGGTTGTTAAGCCGACTTAGGTTCTCCTTTCCTTCAAAATTATTGAACGTGGTCTATAACAGTATCATATTGCCGTATTTTAACTATTCTAACACGGTTTGGGGGAAATTGCTGTCAAAAGTATAAGAATGTGTTGCAACGACTGCAAAATCGATGTGCACGTATCGTCAGTGGCAACTTTGATTATACATGTACAGTTAGCCCGACGGTTCTTATAAGGCAACTGGGATGGCAACATTTGGAAACACGACGAAATTTTCATTTAGCATCTTTGACTTATAAATGTCTAAATTCGCAAGCTCCCGAGTGTTTGGCAAATAACTTTAATTACTGCAGTGAAATTCTTGAGCGAAGTACCAAGAGTTGTTCAGATGAAAAAAATTGTATATACACGACCTCGCACCGAAAAGTCCAAGCAGTCTTTAGCGTACAGTGGTGCCAAGTCTTGGAACATGCTGCCAACTGAGATCCGGTCATCCGAAACCTTAGAGATATTTTAAAGCAGATACCACAAACATTTTTTTAATTCCCGGTATTAACATGAGGTCATTGCTATTAATTACCTCTATTTCCAGTTATTCCCATGTTAATCTCGATATTGATTAAATGTTTTTCGCATGATTTTATTTGTCTGCTTACTGTGATTGTATTATTATGGCTGTACTTTGTCAACTGTGTAACCTTTTATTAATGTAACTGGGCCCCAAATAAGAACAGTCTTGGCTGATTGGGCTGTCCAGTATAAATAAAAACAAACAAACAAACAAACAAACAAACAAACAAACAAACAAACAAACAAACAAACAAATAAATAAATAAATAAATAAATAAATAAATAAATAAATAAATAAATAAATAATTAAATAAACAAATAAATAAATAAATATTCGTTGAAATATATCGGTTAAATGTCTCACCAAATTTTTTATTTCTCCCGGATCTTTTGGAGCCACTGTCTATTCTACTTTTATACTCAGGACAACTGACCTGGCTGAGCAGACGAAGAAAGGTCTGTTGCATAAAATATTCCATCAAGCACTCTTGCAAACTGCAACCCCTTATGACATATGTTTGTCAGTCCATATACCCACAGAACACGTTGAAGAACCTCTCCTAGGGTTCACCCTGACAGGTTGGGTGTGAGTGCGTCATGTTCCGGTGATCTTATTTCCTTCCTAGTAATTTAACCCTTTCCCCTTTAAACCGTCCCAAAGCGCCAACATGGCAAATGTCTGCTGCTTTGCTTTACCGGAACAATCTCATTCATGAAAATATTTTGGATGAGCATTGTAAATAAGACCTATCGAAATAGATACTCTCCGCCAAGAGTTTTTCCTAGCGCGGTTTGAGAGTAAATATGTGACTGATTCAGTCTCGCTACAACCGGAAAGAGTTAAACTAACCTCATTCAAATGGGAATGTCGGTCTTATCTTTAGGTCAACATTGGACCGACATCAGTAAGACCCTGTCTTAGCCACCATAGCAACTGGTCAAACAAAATGAATCATTCCCCGAAGCTAACCGGCATGAACGTAGTCGCTGTCAAGTGGTACTTTTGTGACGTGGCCATCAAGCCATACCCATGGAGACTGCTGTACACTGCAAGATTGCACATCCAAGTCCCTTAGAGTATAGCATGAAAATTAGACCAATAAAAATGTACCACTTATACAAGAAGCATCTTATTTGAATTCATGTTTACACATTGGTTCTTTGTAAGGCTATGTCTTGTTAACATGTACATCAGCTACTCTTTGTCAATGTATGAAAATCAATTATTTAAAGATAGCGAGGTTGGGAATGTCATAAAATTCACATGCATGTTATAAAAGCATCTACAATTTCAACAAATTTTATTGCACCGTAAAATGGAGGCATTGTGAAAGAAATCACATGGATAAATATTTATTGACCTGTATTTGAGGCCGTTTACATTTTGATTTCACATAACGGAAGTCCACGTGAGCTCACATGCATTTTCTTCATTTTTACAAAATAAACAATACGTAATTACATAACTTCACTATATGGAAAGACACTTGAGGGTAGGGTAATTGTCAAAAGTTGATATTGTTAGTTGGTTGTGGAGTGCTCTATATATCATTCTAAATAAGAAGAATGGCGTATATCCGTGCAATCATTAGGACAAATAAGCAGATAGAATAACGCATTGGCATAGGTATTACAATATGCCAGATACAAATAATAAGAATTGCCGCTCAAACCTAACAGAAGCGCCCGGATGTAAAATATCGTCTGCTTGGTTTTTCTGCTTAAATTTCTTGTTACACAACAGCAATCGAATTTATATTAGAAAATGAGACTTTTCAGGGTAGCGTGTTCTATGTGAACGGTTTCCCTTGGTTTTGAGCGCGATGGGGGTTCAGGCAGACAGTGAAGTTTGAAACGAGTGCTGTATAAGTCAACCCTAGTGTTACTTTCGGTCGGATTTTACATGTATTTATACCACAATATTATGATTTCAGGGCGAATTTCCCAATAAATTGATTTCAAATGGTGGTGCTCCACTGATTTTTGGATTTTCAAATGATTTCTTGTTCATCTTTTGTCAAAATTAAAAAAAAAAAAAAATCTTTCAAACCGCTTGGCCAATTGCTTGGAAATGCATAGAGACCCCTCCAGGCGCCACTGAACCTACATTTGTGCAATATATAGCACCACATGTTTATACAGTCTTCATGTGTTTTTGCTATTTTCGCCTTCCATCTCCAAACTGTCTCTCAGCTTGTTCTGATATTTGGTGAAAATATATCTTTTGGAAAAGTAAAAAAAAACACAACAATTTAGCAGTTAGTGAAGCTCCGGATCCCTGATTTTTAATGAATTTTTCAATTCGCGTGCTTCTCCGTTAATGATTACATTCCTTTTCATTATCATGTCATGCTTATTTACATTTTCGACATCTCCAAAACTGCCAACAAAATTTACTTCAAACTTGATGGCTATGTCCCTGCTGAGATTGTACAAATGGTGTTTAGCCCAAATAATTTGGGGTCATTTATTTATATATCTATTCAATTCAATTTAATTTATTGCAAAATCTCATAACTTCTCCGAAATCGCTTGGCCAATTGCAGTTGCTTTGGAATTGCACAGGTGCATGCATGACGACCAGTAAACCTTAATTTGTTAAACTGGTGGTGGCATATTGAGTAAGAGAATTCTCTCTAGCCATGGTAGAAATATAGCTGGACTCGACCTGCACTAAGTTTCTTAACTATTGGCATTTCCTAGTCTAAAAAAATATTGAAACGAGGAATTATCGGTAAAGGTATTTAGCGCTGATACTGCAGGGATAGCAGCAAGTCTAACATATTGGCTCATATATCTCGGTGATGGTGGATCTAGGCTCCTTGGGTACCATAACACACTGATAAGAAAATACCTATGGGATAATTTTTGGTGTTTATAATTTTGTATTTGAGTGACAATGAAAGGTCAGACTGACATGTTGGTTTACATCTTAGTAATAGGGTATTATGTCACGTTACATAGTTAAAAATGATGACTCCAGAAGTATGTGAGTGAAGACTTTGATATTGTAAACAGCGGTGATGATCGCAATGGCAGGCAACCTTGGTATTATTCCGAAAGTCACAGGACCACTTCGGCCTGTGTATCCACGGCCAACTAAGTACAGAACGGTAACACCCATCTTGTACTAATGCACCCAGTCGCGACCAACGATGTCATTTTTACAGAAAGATATTGGGGAACAAGTAAAATTATAGTACTTCACTTACATTATTAGAAGTAAAGAGATGTATGTCCCTATTTCAACTGGTGGCCGTAGGTCTCTTTACCAGAAACACCATATCTAAATACGGCACTTATATTGGAGGTAGCTATCATATTTATTGCAGAGTACTTTATGTACCTAGGTGAAACGTGCTGGTCTTTAATAAATTTATATGGTGGACATTTCTGCCATTCGTGTGTGAATCATAGTCACCTAATGTGCTTTTCATAATTGCTACGTGTCTCATTTTACTGTTACACCGTGAATTATGGTGTACATGGCGCCAATATTAATGTGATGGCATTTTATTTGACACGTTGCAGCTAAATGTTTAAGCTGTTTTAATTAGGAATCAAATATTTAAAATCAATATCGCTGACTTGATTAATTAGTGATGATACGTTAATCTCCTAATTGTTTAGCAATTCAATCAAGTTGTAAAGTTTCAAGGCAGTACAATAAAGTTCCTACATTTTCGGTCACACCGAAACAATTCCCGCCATTTGTGTAAGATAATCAAAATGTCAACATTAACACCATCACCTAAATGAAATACACAGCTACGACTGAAGCCCATTCGATACAATATGTGTTATCAAAACACGACTCAATCCCGACAAATGTTCCCTGAACGACCCGAAAATGTCAAACGCCTGGCTCTAAAATGAGGCGCGCCTTTATTTGCAGTCATCCTGTTGACAATGCAGACCTCTAGCCAACAATGTGACAATAACCAAAATTAACTGCGAATTACTGGTGCAACTTTCGTCCGCGTTAGCCTTGCGTTGAATTGAAAAAATTGAATGAAAAATGTGAGCAATACACATAACGTAATCGGCAGCCTCTTGATAGCGCTGTTTAATTCCCGCAGCAGATCAATCAAATTATTCATGAAAATTACTCACGCAACATTTGCGCTAGTATTCCTGTGCTTCTATGGCAGTTTACAAACGATAAAAACAGTCCAGTGTATTATTCATATGATCACTTATCTGGTAATTAAAATATTTTGTCTGAAATACATCATGATCCGTTGTAATAAATTACGATTGTTGCATTAGTACTTTACAAACGGTAAGGTCTGCTGGGGTAGAGCTCTGAGAAAACCCATTAGAGATATGGCGTCCGTAAAAACTCTAGTATATGCATGCTCGGATTTTGAGTAAATATGATTTATTGTTTCATTAGAAGGCCATGGTTCTTTTTCCAACACGTCACTTTCTTTTCAATGGATCAACATTTGAAGGAGCGTGGCTCATAAGTATATAACTTCTGAGTAAAATGTATAATTAACAATTTACGTATGAAATAAATATCTGTTCCTATAGGAACGTTGTTTCGTTACGTAAAACCAACTAGCTCTCATCTTAACCGTTACATCCACTAGACTGTGCTGATATTCAGCGCATGTGCCTCGGTTTGGACAAGGTGTCAAATGATGTCGAATTTTCATGCACATTTGTTCGCAATCTTGATAACACATAATTGGTGTACATCATCACATAAAAAAATCAAGACACGTATTAAAGGTAATAGGAAGTTGGTAGAAAAAGTGGGCCACTTTTTATTTTCTGGGTGGGTTCTTTAGCTGCGATGTCATCCTACGATGGTGATGTGATAATTAGCTTTCCTTTCATCTCTGTTTGTGGGCCGGGCATGCCGGCCAAGGTGACATTGGTTGCAGTGTTACCCACTTCTTGAGCTGACAAGAGATTATGTATACTGGCCTGCCCCATGCATATCATTAACATTTAATGAGCCACCTGAGCTACCTTTAAAAAAGTAAAGGGTTTTTAAATAACTATACACTAGACCTGATGTTGTAACTATACCCATTACAGGTTAACTAAATGTAGATGTGTCAGGGCAGTATGCATTATAAGGATTTGGGCGAGAAGGCCGCGATCCAGACCACAATACATGTATCTCTATGTTTACACACACACACACACACACACACACACACACACACACACACACACATACACACACACACAGACACACAGACACACGCACGCACGCACACACACACGCACGCACACACACACGCACACACACACACACACACACACACACACACACACATTGTAACAAATGCCCTGAATGCCAAACACCAGGATCAGTTACACAATTTTTGGCAAAGTTTGTTATTTTGCATACTTTTCAAGCTCCATCGAGGATCTTGTTGCGCAAAGACTTACCTGTTGTTGACAATCTAGCTACATGATCTACTGCACTTATCCGGTGTCCACAATCAATTCTTAATGTATCTAATTGACTACTAGTCTCTCAGTTCATAATTCATTTTAAGGGGTGAACTTTTCACAAAAACACGTTTGTCTTTTCGCGAGATGATATAGGCATAGGGCAAACTTCGATTTCTCTACTTACGCTCTACAGACAACCGCAGGACTTTCGCAAACACAATTAGTTAACTTCATGCACCAAAGATTTCATTGATGCAAATAAATGTGTTTGTAAGGCATAAGCATTCTTGATTTTTTTCTACTGCAGCATGGAAACCTATATCTCGTTTTTTTCGACAGGGACGTCCGTTGTGTCATCTGTTAGAGTATTTTCATATGAGGACCACAGAATAACCTTGCCGGGCGTTTTTATCTAATGACGATATTTTCTAACTTTTACGTCTTGCTACATGCTTGAGTATGCATAGTTACTGCATAATCTTTTTAGTTTCTAGAACATATGTGCTTGGAATCATGTACCCTGTTGTACCAATTTGTGAGCTTCCTACGAAATCTATGGTTGATGTTTGTGTCCATTGTAGTGTCTACAACCAAACAACTGTACATGATTATTCTGGAAATATATACCAGTTGGAGTATAATGGAATGAAAATATGGTTTCTAAACAAGGATGGATAACACTTGATAGTCAAATAAGTAAAAGGCAACGAAAAAGAGGGAACAGGTTGCAGATTCAAATCAGAAGAAACGTTTGGGAAGGAACTATTTATGTAAAAATTAGTAACTGATAGATATATTTGCCATAAGACAGAAGCCAAAATCAGTACTTTTAGTAGTTATAATATCTATTAATTCTCTCTGAACGTCATTGATCGTGATGTTTCACATATGGTTCTGAATGTTAACTCACGTGTATTGTAGATTGTGGAAATTATCATATCATTTACCTGCTTGAAACCATTTTTGCATTTGTTTGCAGCCTGTGCTGAAACAGGGAGAATAAATCAATAGCACTTTTTACTAGTAATTCAGGGATTACTAGCCAGGACTTTCATGAAGTTTCACACTTGCGTGTCTTACCGGAACATACATACATAAACATATGCAATCGCATATATATATATATATATATATATATATATATATATATATATATATATATATATATATATAAAACTATGTATGTGTGCGTAAGACCACAAACACACACACACATGTATATATATCTATAAAACTATGTATGTGTGCGTAAGATCACACACACACACATACATATATATATATATATATATATATATATATATATATATATATATATATATATATATATGTATGTGTGTGCGTGTGATCTCATAAATAGAACTGCCAATAAATATTCTTCCTCCATTTTAAACTGATATAACGGTTGTTTTTTAATTTAAATCAGCATTACCAGTACTAGAGGCCGAAACGATAGGTGTACCAGTAACAACAGCATTAGATTAAACACGTTTTTTTTCAATAGCAATTTGGGAGTCGGCGAAGCCTATATGAACCCCTCTTACGCAAAAAAGGACCATGAAAAAACAAAGTAGACGCTCCACCGGACAAGACCTGACATGGACGAATGTACTGAAGGGTGAAAACACATGAACTCAACAGACAGTTAGCATACATGAGGTGTGGCCGTGTGGTTCCCGTTGCCAGCGTGTCAAGATGATATTTAATACCTGCTAAGTGAAACGATTCGTATCTTGTATAAAGTTTATAACAGCTTCATAAATTTCGATTTTTTTCAGTATTTTGATACCGTTCTGGTCCATAGAGTAATGTTTAAAGCCAGTATAAGGAATAACTATGTTTCGTAAGACGTTTCGTTCAGCTGTATATAATGAGCATTCTAAAAAATAGTGAAAGAAGTCTTCATTGCTAAATCCACAAGAAGAAGATGGAGATGCCACCTCCTGGATTTTGGAATGAGATATAAAATAAATCTTTACTTTCCTTTTTTTTCTTTTTTTTTTGCTTTGTAACTTAGACTTGAATTCCTTGATAGATTCACTTTTTCCTGTTGGCAGCTCGTTCCACCGTTTGACAATACATGGGGAAAAGCTTTGCTGAAAGAAACAGCACCTGTAGGTATGGCATTAATTTTGAATGACAGCGACCATTATATATAGATCTATCGTGAGCATTTTGACGTAACAGATTTTGGAGGTACTGAGGTGCAATTGTGTTTACTAATGGTGCATAATGACTTGTTTTTAATTTTTTCCTTTGGGTAGTTGGTGTTTCCCATCCAGTTTCGTTATAAGTTTGAGCATGACTGGTAAAATGACCTGCACCAGCTGCTGCTCGAGCGGCTGCCAGTTGCGCAGTATCGTCTGCGAAAAAAACTAACGCCTGCGTGTATTATATTGACAAGGTCATTCATATGAATGAGAAAAAGACAGAACCTTGTGGGACTCCAGATTTAATGTGTCCCCAAATTGATGCTGCACCATTTATACTACCCTTTGAGTCCTCTTCTGAAGGGAACTATGAAACCAGGCGAGAAGTTGTCGTGTGAAACCAGCATATGCTTGTTTGTGAATAGAACTGGTTGCTAAACTCTATCAGATGCCTCGGATATATCACAGAGGACAACACGAACTTCCTCATGTTCATCAAGTGCTTTCCAAAATTGATGGTACAAGAAAATCAACTGGTTGATAGCTCCATCGTCAGGCGCATAACTGGACTGTTTGTCCAAGCTTACTAAATTATCCCTAAAGAAATCAAGAACATGCTTGAAAATGGCTCTTTCGATTCCTTTGCCAACACAGCTTAATAATGAGATTTGACGATAACTATTACATATATTAGTGTCGCCACTTTTGTGAATAGGTGTCACATTGGTTTCTTTCATTCAAATGGAAATACCTGTTTTGAAAGAGAGAGAGAGAGAGAGAGAGAGAGAGAGAGAGAGAGAAATGTATGGGTGGCCTTTTAAATTTTTTTGTGCCGATGCCATCTTGTTCCAATGCCTTATCGATACTTTGTAAAATGTCAAGGGTCACGTCTTTCGTGATCACTAAAATGCTTAGACAAACATCTGGTATGACGGAGTGTCTGGAAGAATACATAGATTAGTCAAGACAAGCATTGTCTAGAAAATAGGCGTTTAGGATTTCTGTTATAGACTGGTTGTCGGAATAAAGGATGCCACAATGTTCTATGGCTGAAATAAGAGGCTCATGATTGCCTTTCATGAAATATTTAACAGCAGCTTTAGCAGTATCAATAGTTATAGTAGTACGAGCGGTAGCAGTAGCACCACTTTTAGCAGTGGCAGCAAGAGTTACAGCAACAGAGCAATAGCAGCAACAGCATTATTACTTGGGTAAATTGAACCTTGGCATTATATTTCACATGTAGCAAGACTGATGTCTTGCAACACATCTACTGAGCTGTAAGCTAACTGTTCAGTTGGTCACCTTTGTGATTGTATTGCTTCTTTTATTCAGCTGATTATCCTTTGTAAAACAAGTGACAGCTAACTTTTTACATGTGGTTTACGTTTACAAAGTGATACATAATCTACATTTCTTATGCTGTACCGTACGCTTGTATATTTATATTGATTTTCTGTATCCAGACCGATATGTTTTCTATTAGTGGGCCAGGTTTGATCTCTTGTATCAGTTAATCAAAGTTACACTTCCAAATTATGAAGAATATGCTTGATAAATAGAACTGAGAAAATGTTGTTCAGGTAATTTACAGGAATATATTTTGGTTATATAGTATTAAATTCACGCAATAAATTCGATATTTATTTCAAAAATCCCTTCAAAACTTCTTGATGATTTTTACATAAGCCTGCAGCTTGTTACCAAAATGTTGGTTGTAATTAATAATTTTGGGTAAATCGTTGAAAAATATCTTGTTTATTTAATTATCATTTATACCGGTTTCACTTGTTTCAGCAAGACTCCACGAGAAAATTCACGAGATTTGTACCTAACAAAAGACTCTCATGCCCTTAATAGCAGAGAAGCCAGATGACATTATGAACAGGTAGTATAGTAAATTTAACAAGACGTTTACGAATATTTCGTGGTAGAAGAGACAAAAATACGGTGGTGTTTTGGTTTTCTACGTGAGGCAAATTCTGGGACCAAACGCCACCCATGAAGATGATATATCCAGGACTTCCGGTGCCATGTACCTTAATTAGTGTTGTAATCCTGTGCACACCATCGTATGCCAGATCAGTATGCATTACATTATATAACGCCGATGGGAACAAAGAAACTGAGTCAAAAACATTGTTTTAACCGACCCTGACATTTGAAATCTGACTAGAAGCTGCGGTGCAAAAGGCCCGGATATACGTCATAGAGAAGACTTCCTTCCCGCTATCGTTTGACCAAGATCCTGAATCTTGACAATAGTCCGTAGCTGTTAGGCTATATTTGATTATCTGGAGGTAAATCTGTGGACTCCGATGGAAATATATACGTTGAGGACAGAGAGTACAGTCAGTCCGACAATTATTCGGCCACAACATGTTCCATGTTCTTTTCACACGCAAACAGTCCTTGAGTGGACTACAAGTACCACTCTCTGATGTTTGTTTTCATATTAATAGTTTTACTTCGATACTGCATTCCGTTGTGACGTGAGCTGCCATCGAAGGTACAGATCGAGTGCTGCTTAAAATTCATTTTTTTTTATTTGAGTTGTGAGACGCTGTTGTCCTCACGTCAATTTTATCAGTTAATAGTATGAGCTATACCTTACTGTCACGGGCCTGTTCATGACTGTCATCGTCCTGCTTATGCGTAACTTGGAACCATTTAAAGATGAATAGGAAAGGTAGCAAATACTGAGTAAATCTTCACGTGTAATGTTTGAATTTTTGTTTACGGGACAATTGCGTTTGTCAAAAATTGGATAAACTGTCACACACCGCAGTACTTAAGTTTGCCCTCCCTAACCCAGGATTCAAAGTTTATGCATACAGTGTTCATGTGAGCCACCACACCACTGACATCAAATACACGGGAAGGCCATAGGTGGTCAGTATGTGCATATACTGTAGGAGATATGACGTGACCAGTATATTAATGAAAATGGTCCAGAGTAAAGTTGTGGCATTTGATTAGTTGAACGACATTGCCAAACGGACATTTATTATTCATTTGGCTGTATGTGACATGAAAGATGGCCACAACTCGTTTAATGCCAGCATATTGGCACTATCTATGGATTCTGGTGCCACTTTCCAGTCAGAACTTAAATACCAAATAGTTGTAACTGAGTACCAGAATTTTGGAAGTACACTCAGGAGGAAGTCCTCTATTAGACATGGCTTCATTTCTCTCACGGAGGAACAAAAGAGTTATTTTCTTAGCAAACTGAAAAGTTATCAAATATGCTGCTTTATTTTGGTTGTTCTTTTATATTTAATATATAATTGGTGTAATCAGTAAAAGGGAAGTCAAATACTTACCTGTATGTGCGCCAGGGCGGTGGTGGTGCTGGCGATGGATATTTGTTTTTAATTTTAGGGCATCATACCACTATAGGCTACAAACACTCTGAACTTTTTAGTAAAATCTCGGGCAGTTTGGCCCCGGGCGGGATGGGATGCCGAGACATTGCCAAATGTAGGTGAGGCAAATCAAACTCCTCTGATCATTTCAGTGTAATTCCTCCCCCGAAGTATGGGGGAAATGTAATTGCTGGCATGAAAGACGGCAAAAAGATAACATGACAAGTGGGAATCGCACAAGTCGTTTCATGGTTTGTTGGGGGCAGACAGGTAATTTTACGCGAAAGTAACACCTTGGGCAGTGAAATCTTCCAGATGATACTCGACGAGTCATATCATACGGAGTATACAGCATTACGTTTGACTAAAACAATATCCGCCAGATAGAAACAATGAAACAATATCCGCCAGATACCTGTAAGCTTAGCCAGTGGTGTTACTACATCATAGTGCATGGGCACAATGCAGCTCTCGTGTCAGCTGTAAGTACTTAAACCTCTGTGGGGGGTTTTCACTACAGATACATCGATACCTATAGGTCACAAAACGTTCAGGTACTATATTGAAAGATGAAAGGTATGGGAACATCAGTGCCAGGGCCATGTGGCTCCTGACAGATTGGCTACCTGGGACAGCAGCTTGAGGCTTCATCTCAATAAAGATTTCCAACCAGATCGTTACATAACTCATTTATAATCAATGGCATTAATACCATCAATTGATTAAGCTCAGGGGAAATTGCATTGGTCTGTAATAGGTACATACATTTCAGCAGGTAGCTTAGTGGCACCTTAATAGTATATATGGACGATATGGCGACTTCTCTAACCGGGTCTACGTCTGTATGCATATGCTAAGAACATCAAAACCTGCTGATATGACGCTTATCTAATAAAGGCTTATGCCAGTTTGGTCTGTTTCCATATGCATGTGTCTGATTAGCCTGTCAGGCATGCATGTGGTCGTGTCTTACTAGAGTTTCAGAGATTATTGACCTGGTGGCTTACTCAGCCGATAACATGTGGTTTGTTTTGATGCTATGCATAAGGTATCCACGTCAGGTAGATCTCAGTTTATTGCTGACCATAATCCAGACGGACGGGTGTCCTATGAAAACTATAGGTTATATGTTCAGGTAGTACTCCTGCCCGAGTGGGAACAATTTAGTGTCCATCTCAAAAACCCATAATTTAACCGGAAAACCATCCACTCAGAGACAATGCGTGTTAAATGCAACGGGTATGATGACAACCGATGGTGCTGTATTATCATTAGCATTAGTTGCCAAGCAATGTACCTGCCAAATTGAGTCTACTTATTTGGCGTAAAACAAAAGTTAAAAAATATATACTTTATCATATATGTCAACCCATCAATTTTAGAAAATCACCCTGTAAAGTAATTTTCCTGGCACACATTACAGTGATTTATATTTCCCTGAATAGTAGAATAGTAAAGGTCACAAATCTGCTAATTTCCTCTTACCGCCAAACTTCGTTGAATTGACCAAGCTCTATCAATAATGTACAACATCCCTTAAAATAAAAATATAACTCATATGAGGGTCTATACCGCCAACGTCCTAAACGACTGTAATAGTGATCTGTGTGACTGTGTAGAGATGAGGAAAATGATGGCGGTCACTTGCTTGACATCCGTACTCATGGGTGAAAAAATGCACACTGTAAATTCACGTAATTTTGTTCTAGTTTTCTTTTTGCTAAGTTCGCTCATGGCGCACAACCATGAAAATAAAAACATGATGAAATAGCATTGTAACGTAGGTTGAGCAGCATCAATGTCCCAAATATCGACATTAAACCTGCAGTTAAATGCAATGAAATATGAAAGCCGTGAAGATTTATACCAGTGCAAATAAGTGCATTTGCAGTAAATGTGAGCCCGAGTATTCTGCACATGCTTATTTTTAATGTGGTGCAAGATTTAATTCCTAAAACCAATTGTAATGGTCGTAGCAAGTTTGTAGATATTTGGTCTGAAAGATTTCGAACATGTTTAAAAAATTTCTTTCTTTCATTCATTGTGCAGTTGTAATTAAAACGAACAATGTTGAAATGTGCAAACACTTCTGCTGCTATCCTGCACCGGTACGTATATCTCGGTATATCAGCGGATACTGGCGTGTGCATCTGATGAAAATTCGCAATGATAGCCCCAACTTGTTTGTTCTTTCTGTTTTTTTGATTATGAAAGCCAGAAACCAGTGGTGAGAAAAAATGTTTTTTTTTTTCTGGATTGGATTGGTCATTGCCTATTCTATTCTAGAAAGCAACAGATATGTGTAACATCTATGGTGACAATCTTCTCAGGCAGATGTATAGTATGTAACTATGTGCGTGACTGTATATTGATACAAACATGTACGTCAAAAGAAACCACGAGTCTGAGGTGTAACGTTAAGAGAAATGTTTAAATATTATTACCTTAAAGCATATAGTCTCGGTACAGGCCGTCAACTTTACTTGTCTCGTTAATCATAGAATACAAAATGTCACAGGTAACTGTCTACATTGCTAAAGTCGCGTGTTTATTCAGGGCCACAGAAAAACAGGGTCTTAGCTGGCATATACAAATATATATCTGCAAAGAACATAGACGCTTTGCATCTTCGACAGCTATGTACATATAATCTTAACAATAAACTAGCCACACAGTGGACACACCCTAGATCGGGGAATCTCCTTCTCTCATTGTGTTTGAGATTAATATTATAAAGAAAAAAAATGGATTGTACAAAGTTGGATACCTTGATACACAACTGACCAGTGTATACTAGGGTGCACAACAACTGATTTTTCATCATTTCATAGATTTTGGAGGAGTGTTTGATGTGTCATTAAATGTGTCAGTAAGTAGTGTAAAGCTTTACACAAATATTTTCTATTCGCGGATTGCGTGTCTGCATAATGTTTAAATGTATATGCATAATGATGTCACTTTACCATACATATGGTCAGTAAATACAGATATAATGTAATAAACTGACAAAAATAATTCACCGGAAAGAAACCCTTACTCTTAGAAGTTAACCCTTTCCCCCTTGAATTAAGGCTGAGTCAACAGCTTTCATTGCCATGGGTTTGGTGACCTACACACAACGCATGTCAAGGAAAGATATTGACCTTGGATATGTTATCTTACTAAGTCTAATCTACAATTTTCATTCAAGACATTTTCATTAGTTTTGCAATGAGTAAAAAATATCGAAGCTGACGATATTTGACCCCTAGCCAGTTTTGACCAGTTGAAGAGGGAGAAGGTTAACAGCACTTAGAAAGCTACTCTTACCTTTTCTCGTGGTTGCCAAACCTCGATTTCAGCATTCATGCCTGTGGATTTGGAATTAGACCGTCCCGATCGGCCAGATGCCATGACGTTGTCACAATGGTAAGCTTTTCTGTAAAGTCAAGTAACTGATTGATTTGACCAGTTCCGAGCGTATTGTACGGTGTCGCACTGTTATCAGAGTTCTACTGAAGCATATAGCAGGTGGTGTAATTTCAAGTTCCACTGGGTACTGCTAATCTCCGAGAACAGGTGGGGTTTAGAGAAAGCTTGTTGTCGTGGAGCTCCTTGTAGTACGTTGGCAGGTTGCGCTGTTGGTTAGTAAGGCCATCCCCTGTGTGGTGTTTTTGCTGTCAGTATAAAACACATGTGATCAATTGTTAATACAAGTGCTGTGTCTGGACTTCGCGAAGCTAGCATCCCTCGTGAAACATACATCACTGCCGGTTTGCCTGGTACTGCAGGCCCCTGAGGAAGCCGGTGAAGGCTATATTCAGCATGGCTTCCTCTGATCGCCACGATGGACTTGGGCAACTGTGCCAGTAACGTACTATGCAAAAGAACACAATGAGTAGGCTGGAGTCGTCTGCAACATCCGCCGGTGTTGGCTTGGCGTCCAGTGGATGAACAGTGTCATAGGGAGCGCCACCTTAGCCTCCTTGTAGGCAGCTTGACTCGTGTTAAATCAATATTCACAACATAAAGACGTACGTGAACCACCAGGATCGTAATCCTTTCCTTGTGTGTGTTTGTCCGACCCTTCTCCGCGATATAGAAAGATCCGGTGTACCACGACCCCTTTGAGTGATCCACAGCCGACAAGGTACCACTACGTACCGTGCCACATATTCTCTGCAAAGTGCAGGCAATTGAGATCTGCAATCCCAGGATCAGCTGGAACAGAATGTATTCAAAGCTTGCAAGGCGTTGCTGTGCCCAGATTGATTCGTAGAGACAGCGGGTGGAAGATTGACGCTGCTGGAAGAATATACTTGGTCCCAACACACTGGTCAAAAGAAGACAATACACTCTATGTCTCCTGTTTCGCCGTCGATCGTATACACTCACACGCCAGTAACATTGTTCACCAATCCACAGGTCCTGGCCTCCAGGAGATCTGAATTGCTCATGCACGCCGCTACTATTAATTATAACATCCCGTGCCAGGGTGCAAGCCAATTTAGCAGGGAAAATAGCAAGCTTTGGGTAAGGCAAGCATTGCAGTTAGTGGATGACACATTATCAATTCTAAGGAGAATATTAACCAAGGACAATGTTTATATGACACTCTAATCTTCTTGACGCCTCCCAATTTTAATTCATGGCCTTGACCTTTGTCTCTTGACCGACAATAATTTGAACAAGCTTGGTATGGTGGTATAATATCCTGTAGACTATAATTCATATGTTGTCTGGAGTCGTATTGGCATCACGGCTTAGTTAACCAAGTCACCGCAATGCATGGTAAAAGCAAGATATGTCTACGCCCACTATGGCGTCCCATGGAGCCATAGACAGCCAGACTATCATAGAAAGTGATCGTTTTGCGTCGGTGGCAGTTCTCAATTCGTCATAGATATATGACTGTTAATCTTTTCGATTTTATAACGAAATATCGATCAAAAAGATAGAAAGTGAATCATTACATAGATTTTATCATTTGTTGGCCTATCAGCAGACATAACGTATGGTTATTAAGTTTGCCATATATTTGAACTGCAGGAAGAAGCGACGTCACCTGATGCAACAAGCCAAATTTTGTGCCAGCTACTTATTATTTTTTTCAGTAGAGCACTTGGTGACACAAACATTTGTTACGACTTCTGCGATAACTCCATTGTTATTTAAATAGTATAGCATGTCATTAAACTTGTATGAAAATGGGAACCAAATGACTGTTAACAGTTGTTTATATACACAGTTGACCTACTTTTAAAACACATGTTTACTTATACAGCTTCAAGCCAATTTTGTCCGAAATTGTATTATCCCTTCACAATGATACGTTGTATCAACCACATATCAAAGCTAATCTTATATGCATTGTAACTTAGAATATGTACCGATTCATTCCAATTTTTGTTAATCGGAAATCACGTGATGATCATGTTCAGTAGCTTTTTTTCATCACAAAACACTGCAAAACTTGAATGTGGAATTTTTAAAGACACACTTAGCACTGTAATTACTTTTATAAAACAATCATAGCTGCCTGCCATTTTTAATCCATGAGAATTAACATAAACCTCCAACGATCGGCACTTATAAACTGAAATTTGGTATTGATTTGTGGCTACACCACACTTCACCGCCAACCACCGCCAACCCTATCAGCTGGAGAAATTCCGCCAAGAGACGGCAGCCAAAGGCACAGAGTATTTCAAATCTTTAACGGTATTAAGGGCTGCACAATAATACCATTAA
This sequence comes from Hermodice carunculata, assembly GCA_964020975.1. NCBI lineage: Eukaryota > Metazoa > Annelida > Polychaeta > Eunicida > Amphinomidae > Hermodice > Hermodice carunculata. The sequence continues at coordinate 69,144,055 of OZ026629.1, forward strand.
TTGAGAAAACCAAGTTACCATCAATTGCAAGATTACAGAAGATGTATTCCATTGACAATAACCTGCATGATGGATCCTTTGAGATAGTGACATTAAATAACTGCAAAGATCTGACCACTCATCGGAGCTGCCAAAGCCACTGTCGCTGCAGTCAGCCACCAAGTACAGGAAATCGCCACCAACTGCAGCCCTTACAGCCAAGAAGTGCTTAACATCGCACATTTGTGCAGCTGATGCATTTGATACAGTCTCCGTCACCTTTTGTGCTCAGAAAGCCTGGAAGTAGGTGTCTCTGGTACTACTCTACACCAGTTTATTAACCTGATCAAATGGATACAATTAATATTCCACTACAGGGGAAGTTCCCTGTGGAACAAGCTACAAGTACTATTCGAGACTCTACGAGTATACAAATTTTTAAAAATAGCATAGTAAAGCATATTTTTAATGAGCGAAATGTTTAGATAGGCCCCTAATTGCCAAGGTTTTTAGGGAAAGAACTTGTCTGTTTAATATGATTATATGCTTTTAGAAGATCATGATCACTACATATGCTTTCAACTGTTTTAGTCCTATGTATAAAGGTGTTGCCTAATGTTTTAGTCCTGTTTGCCCTGTAAATACTATGTGCGTCCATTTGTCAGGGCCTCTTTGGAAACCAGTTTCTATAACTGTAAGAGCCTCCCTCGTTAAATAAAGGATATTTTGACTTTTTGACTTTGACAATTGAATGCAAAGTGACAATAGTATTCAATAGAATCTTTATTCAAATTGAGTGTCTACTATTGCTTGACACCTGCTACGTAAAGTGGTTGTTATAAATATTTGTCCACGATATTCTATACTTGCGAGCATAGTAGTTCAGGTATTATATAAATCGTCGGTTTATTTAGCCATTTTGCTGATGGTTTACTGTTCTAAGTTGACTTTGCAATAGACTGGTGCCCCACCAATGAAGCAGTGCAAACTTATCTCGTCATATTTGTGACCTGTATATCTTCTGATTAGAACTCAAGTGTTGACGCACGTGATGAATTTGTACATTTATATAAAAGTTTATTTTGTATAATAATTTAATTGGATTTATTGCCAGTCAAACCACGCACATGTTTTTGTCTGATATAAAATTCCCGAAACTGTTAGCGGCAAGAACCATAAATTGAGTATCTGTTTACAACTCTCTGTCTCCTGTCTGTCTGTCTCTTTATATATATATATATATATATCCTTTTCGTACAGCTGGAAGTAATGCTCATTTTCTAAAATTACTCCATCTCTTTATGTCTGTGTGGCAACACAGGCATATTGATTTTGCTAATATTATTTTTCTTGCTTCCCTTTCTCCTTGCTTCTTTGCTCCCTTTCTTTCTTGCCTATCTTTCCATTTCATTTGTGTGTCGGCTTAATCCTCGACTCCAGACAAGCCAGAAACTACAAATTTGACATGACTACAGCAGCCATAATGAAGTTGCGCATGTCGTTCTGAATAGTCAACAGGTTACAAATCATGAAAAAATATAGCCATTTTGGGTTATTTGAAAACTTAAACAACTATTAGCTTTCAAAGTATACAACCTAGACGCCCAAATATTGATTCTCTTGGTACAACTGGGACTCATTACAACGTTGCAGAATTTAAATTTATGCTAATTGTGGACAGTTCAAAACTTAAAGTTGGATATCTTCAAAACTATTAGAGATAGAGGTGCCATTCCAACTTAAGTTAATAAGCTTGTGCTGTAAACACATCCAACGAACTACAAGCAAAAGTTGTAAAGTTCAAATTTAAATTGGGGGATACATAAGAATTTTAAATTTGAATATCTTCAAAGCTATTATATATAGAGGTGCCATTCCAACTTCAAATTATAGGTTTGTGCTGTAGGTGCATCCAATTAACCACAAACTGATGTTGTAAAACTTTTTATGCTGATTGGGGCCACATGACTTTTTAGAGTTGAATATCATCAAAGCTATTATGGATAGACGTGTCACGTCCAGTTCAATATCTGGGTTTGTATCATATAGAACCCCATGACATGCAAACAAAAGTTGAGGAATGTCAATTTATTTCCCACAAGACACATCCTCCCTTCTACCACAACATATACAAGCTGGTTGGTTCCTGTTATCTATCTCCATGCTGTTGCAACCATTTGTACGAGTGTTAAATTAGTTCCAGCTGTCAGAACCTGTCTCTCCAGCAACTTACTCCATAGTACAATTAACTGTCTGCTTTAAGTATAGACACATTTGTTTTACATGGATTGTGAAAGAAGTCAAGCATGGACTTATCGAGTCACTCTCCATGGCACAGATGTTGGCGTATACTTCCTACCTTGACTAGTGGAGGAAACCGAAGAACTCGGAGAAAACCGTCGTGCACGGTTAAAGTGGTAGGAACTTTTTCCACATGCTGCCCAGGACGAGAATTGAGAATATTTACAGAAACGGAGTGTGAAACAATCAATGTATGGATTCGTGTCATCTCAGTGATTTACTCAAGTCTGCTTCAGACTGATATAGTTTTCCTTTTATCATGGACTTATGATACTGTATTATACGTCATTGATTTTATTATGCAGTGACAAGAGAACAGACCTGTTATTCACAGGTACTGTGTTGACAGCATCTGGTCAGATGTTGATATATATATATATATATATATATACAACTTATGGTCCCCCGTGTTTTATGATGCTATCTTTCTTCTATATAGCTTATTGCATTCATTTGTGCCAGGCACACATCTCACCACACAACTCCTTTTATGTATGTGTACTATGGGGCCCGAAAGCTCCCAATGGAATCCAAGTTTCAAACTTCGGTTAACATATTTAACCTTTCCCCCTTGAATTAAGACTGAGTCAACAGCTTTCCTTGGCTTGTGATCTTCATAAGTCTAAGTCAAATTGTTTTTCATAACTGTTGAAATTAGTTGAAAACACTGAAGCAGACGACATTTGACCACCAGCCGGTTTTAGCCGGTTTGAGGGGGAAAGGGTTAACAGAACGGAGCCTTGTCCAGATGTCCAGGAATTGGAGTGTGAAGAAAAAAGCCAGAAAATTTGAGTTAAAACAGAAACATGCGTCATAAGTGCTCGGATCTCGACACTCTTTGATCTCATACGTACAATTCCTTTCCCGCTGAAACACAAAAGGCTTCAATAAAAAAAAAAATCTATCGCATTTTGTGTTTCCCCGCCCCTTGTACACATTTTAACACACCTGTGCTATCTGCGCTTCTCATTATGTAGTCTGTTAGGAAAGGCAATGACAATAACGTTTGTTCGATTTGACTACTCTTTCAACCCTTCCAGTGCCAACTGCAACAAAAGTAGAACTACTTTACACGAACTCCCCCCTCATAATAATGGTGTTAAATTCGTGCACCTTATGAAAAGATCTTCTATTCAAGCACCATCATGCCTGTAGTTACATAGAAAATAATAATCCAGGTCCACAGGTTTCCCCCGTGCGCTTTGAGTGCATTCGGTCCAAAGCGCGCCAAAGACAGGTGTTGATTTGGTCCAAAATGTGCCACTCAAAGAGTTAATGCATACATGTTTTAATAGAAACAAGTGTCTCCGGCTCTGCAAAGGTGAAAAATTAAACTGACGTCAAAAGAGGTAATATGTTAAAGGGGAAAGAACATACATTTTCAACATGTTTCAACACATGTCCAAGTTACCCAAAACCTAACAAAAATAAATGTGTGGTTCCGATAACCTGACAGACCCTATTAAAAAGGCCCAACCCTAAAATAATGGAAAAAGCCCCAACTTTAAAGCCGCCCTTCCCTAATAAATACTGGTCGACCCAGGCCAGTGTTACAAACTCAGTCAGAGACCCAAATGGCCCCCAAAAAATGTAAGTTTTTTCAGTGGCCCAAATGTGACCTACACAGCCCCAAAGGCCGAAGGCATGCTAGGGGAGTCTAGGGGCATTCCCGCCCCCCCCCCGAAAAATTTTTAATTTGAGCATGCAAAACGGTTTATCTGGGGAGTTTCGAGTATCTTGCCTTCATATGGTTGATGAAATCACAACATTTTAGTCATTATGGTACTGATTTGGCTATTTTCCCTCAGATTATAAAAAAATCTGATGAAAATTAGCTAAAATCAGTAAACAATAAATTTAAAAGAAATTGCGATGTTATCAATTAAGTAAGAACAAATTTAAACATGGAGCAATGCATTGTGGGAAAGGAAAATCACAGTGAATCGTGGCCACGTGTTTTCAGCACGGTTCCAGGTGTTGGTTCTCCTAGTTACCAGGGCAAACGGTCGTTAAGGAACTTTAAAAACATGACTTACTATCTTAACTTTAATCTGCCTGATCGGTTGTGTCTGAAGCAGTTATCATCGTTACTTACAAATCCAAATGCGACACGGCACGCTCGAGCGCCATTTTGAACATTGCGCAATTAATGCATTGATTGCGGGACAGTCTCACAAAAGTACACTTGATTTGGATATCAAAGTGAATCTCGGCCACAGCATATATATCATTATTGATGCTCTGAAATAATTGCAAAATATATATTTTTAGTTTCATACATTATGACCCTCTTCCCAAACCCCACCCGGAAAGACCACCCCAATGCTCATTCACAAACCATTGCCATTGGGTGCGGAACTGCCTATTTTCATAATGGCAGTCAAGTCGATTGGATATTTTGAAGAGGTAGCGTTCAAAATACATGTGTGACTGATGTTAAGGGAAGGTTAATTTGTCGAAAGAATGTAATTTACAATATATAGTGGGACTTTTCCAGAGTGACATTACCTGAAAATGTAAATACAACGACAAACAGTGTCCTGTTGTAGGCCACAGAAATAGCATTTTGTACCAGACGTAGAAGTCGGATGAGGCAATGAGATAAGGGTCAGCAATAGGCTGAGTGCCAAGCGCCCCATTGCGTCAAAGACGAAGCTCAATTGAGAAGGTTGCCCCGATAGTGGATACAGGGTCGAAAGTACTGGCAAGCTTTTATATAAGTGGTAACAAAACATTTGCCACAGATGATTCAGCACAATCATTTTGAAACCCAGATTTCTGAGGCAGATGTTGAACGCGTTTATATATTCCTGCACTTGAATGAACCTTACGCGATCAATGTATTCCTTTATCCTTAATTCAAACTAATGCCAATAACACTTAATAAGAGACTCATACTCAGACGGTATTTATTCATTTAACATCAGTACAGTTGTATATTTATCAGTGAAAATAGCCTGTATTCCTTATCGCTTTTTGTGTGTTTTAAACATGACATTTATCGCTATACAGTAATTAATTGGATTTGTTAAAAGAGAAAGTTACGAAACTTGTATTGCCAGATAATATCTGTGCTGAATGACATTCCATCCTTGTATCTTGACGTTATTGCATCAATAAAAAAATAAAACAATGCGAACCGATACAGGACTAATCAGTGGGTGATTATGCAGCAAAACTGCACAGCGTGCCGATAATGGGCAGGCATTTCAATCGTGTTTTGTCAACATATCTTGCAGATAGCAAGGTACATCTCTAGTCCATATCTATTGATTATTAGTACAATTTAGTGATTCACATTTGGCATTTATAGTCAAATACCTCTAATATACACCATGCACTTGAAATGCTGCGACAAACTAGCCTTATCACACGGTGCAATATCACAGATCTAGAAACTGGCCAAGTTATAATCTCGTGTATATACTACACATACTACAATGCTGACTGACACGGGCAGTTTGTGGTCGCGCATTGTCCCGTTGAGAAAGAATGCCTGGACCAAGTGGTCGGGACCAATCAATAACTGTAGACAGAAATTCGTCCACGCGGCGTTCACCTTTGAGGTTACAATTCACTAGGATAAGGTCAGTTGTGCCTCTGGAGGCTTCCCACGTCACCACACTGCTCCATAATGGCCACGCTCGGCAAGGCATCCTTCCGCGAACATTTGCGAGGGCATACAACACACCCCTCCCTATTCATCCGGCACCATGAAAATCCAGGCACCATGACGCTCCAACTGATGTTTGGTCCAGGTGGAATGCTCCTGGTTACACATTGCACACGTGGGTCGATATGACCTCAGCTTGTATTTCACTAGTTTCTTTCGGCTGTCAATCGTGATGCGGTGATGTTGCTGTGTCGCGCCTCTGCTACCAAAACAGCTAGACTGGAAGAAGCCCATGTCCTTTTGCGAAATGTACATCCTCCTAGCTACTTCTTGCGGCGCAAGGCCGGTTTCTAACATTCCAATGATCCTGTCGTATAAAACTGTGAAGTCTGCTTCCGGTGATTCGCACGTCGGGACATGTTGGCTTCAAAGTGCGTCGACATGCTACTAGCTATGGGGAGCTCATTTCAAAGCCACTGTGCACTTCAATACAATGTACAATGATCACAAAATTCTGAACTTTATCCTATTTCTAGTATAATCTTTTGTATTGCACTGGGTCAAGCATGACCTTGTGTTCCTTGACCACATTGCATAACATGACAGTTTTGCATCCAATTCCACACAAAGCATCGCATTTATCATACTCCATGTTAAACGAATTGTAGGGGTCAGAGTTCCTTTTAGCAGTAGTATAGGCAATGGTCTTGGTATCCTGACAAAATTGCTGTTTTACCGTTTCGGCCTCTCGGTCCTTGATTCAACCTGCTAGGGACATTTTAGAAGGAGACATATTGTTACGTTGTATGATTGCGCTATTTCAACACGTTTTTAATCATGTTGCCAAAAAAATAAAGCGTGTCTCTCATGAGTTTTGTTGGCAATATGAAGCCAACGCAGTAATGAAAAATCCCCATGAATACAAGAATTGCAAAACAGGATACTGATTGAAACGCGTGCGTTCAACTGAAATTTGTGAGTGATGTGAAGCTTACTTAGCAATGAAAAATCTCCGGTAATACAATTCTTGCAAAATAGGATATCAACTGGAAAAAGAAGATTTGCTTCAAGGCAAATCTGTGTGCCTACAAAGGAAAGCTGTTTCCTTGTACATTCAAACTGAAATTAGAAAATCTACATGAAAGAAAGCAAGAAAAATACAACTGTAGAAAAATAAAGCTGTGGCATAAAAACTGCTGGTAAAAAAGAAATGCCCCTCTAATAGGTGTACATGTAAATCCAAATTCTACCATTTTTGTTGGTAATTCATTGGATGCGCCATGGCATCAACCTACAAGTTGAAGTTGGAACGGCACCTCTACCTACAACAGGGTTGAAGATATTCAACATTTAAATTTTCATGTGTCCCTAATTAACTTAAGTAAGAATTTTACAACTTTCATCTGAAGTATATTGGATGCGCCTACCGCACAAAACTAAAAAATTGATATGTAAATGATACATATACCCATAATAGTTTTGAAGATATTCAAAACTTTATGTATGGAGGTACAATGATGCTAAGTTTGGAGTTTCTACCTCTTCAAATGAAATATCGGAAAAATTGCTGGTAAAGAAAGCACTGAAGAAAAAGAGATCATAGAAAAAACTGTCTGTGTTGGCACAGAAGCATAATTAACACGCTTGCTGTCAACTTCCCGTACCCAGTGGTGAGGGACGCCGAAAAATTACAAAAGCCTTGACGTATGCAACATGCCTAAAGATTTTTTTTAAACGCTGGTCAAAGAACGCAACATGTTCCCCCAGTGTCCAATTGAGGGGAACTTTGATGACGTCGATATTCTGATGTCAGAACGCATAATAAAAGGACAGTCCTTGAGTGCGACAGAGAAAAAGAAGCTGTACGGTAAAGCCACACTTGCAAAGTGGGGCAGAAGGGTGGGAAAGGGCGGTAACCAGTGTAAAATGTGCTGCCAAAGTCAGGCCATGGAACGGAAATGGAACTGCCAAAGGTTGGATAAAATCCGATCAGTTTCGGCATTGGGCCAAAAAAAAAAAAAAAAAAAGAAAAGAAATCAGCTCATGCAAGCTTCACCAACAGAGTTTGGAAAAAAAAACTATACAAATTCCCACAAGTGTACCGGAAGGTATCTGACTGGAGTGTCAGGTGTGTACTCTTCACTCACTTGTGTGTCGCTCTCTGTTAGTCCCCAATGCAATTTTATCAAAAAGTGATATATTGATGTGTCATTTCGTATGATGCTTGTGATGCTTTCGAAAATAACAAATAATAAAAAAGTGGGTAACTTAGGGGAAAAAAAGTTGAAAGATATAAATGTTTTTTACAGTAAGATATAAGATGTGGCACTATGTGACATAACATATGATGTATGACAAAAATGCTGAAGTACCAAATCAAAGGACACGAATGTACACATTTCTGACAGCGTTGGTTTGTCTGCACCCATGAAACGATATTGGCCATTTTCTTTCTGCACATAAACAGGAAAACTTCAGACCTATCACTTCAGTTTATTCCAAAACTTTCATTTCCTGGTTTTTTACCGACTTGTAATTGAAATGTATTTTCTAATTTTATAACGTATGTCTTCTTAACACTTTCATTGTTGTTTTACCTTAAAGCTCACTGTTGCCACATATGTCATACCTGAATGCAAATTCATAAAATTACTGCTTATGACGTGTTCTGATAGCATAACGCACGAAATCTATTGTAAGTCTCATACGGCTGCGACACATTGACAATAAGCTCTGCGTGTTCAATGTTAAAACCATGTTCTGAGCGTATGAATAACTGTTTGTCGACAGGTTCATAACGTGTTTGACGTCAGAGGTGTGCTCTGCCGTTGCGTTATTTTCAGTACATGTGGTACTCACGTCGCAACAACATTATTTTGCAGCATATGACAAACGTACTTGTACGCCATGAATGTGTACGTGCAATGATGGTAAAATCCCTTGTGAAGTAGTGTTTTTTGCAGATTAAGTTAAAAATAAACCAACTAATTGGTTTGTTCCAATTATCAATTCCACTACAACTCCTGTGGTCAATTGCACACATTTTAAATCATATATTTTTTTAAAAAATAGTCTTTCTCTGGCAGCTAGAGTGTATTGATAAATTGTTGTGTACGTGGTTGTGCCGACTGGCCATGGTATGAATGAAACAAATCATCAAGACTGCTTCTGGGAATATTGCCATCTGCCTATATTCACACACAATTGATGATACCTTAGTTATGCGCCGTCCATTCAAATCACAGTTCAGATTATAAATTCAGTAAACAAATTTTTACACAGAAGGAATCAATGTGACAGTTCGTTTTGGGTATAAAAACACATCAACACAACATGAGCAGAGTTATTACAAAGATACATAATAACCTGTATGTGCCAACACAGACTTTCTTTCTTTCTTTCTTTCTTTCTTTCTTTCTTTCTTTCTTTCTTTCTTTCTTTCTTTCTTTCTTTCTTTCTTTTTCTTTCTTTTTCTTTCTTTCTTTCTTTCTTTTCCATCAATTTGTTCGATATTTCATTTGTACACGTATAAGTAAGAACTCCAAACTTAGCACGATTATATCTCCAAATTTAGAGCCTTTACTTTTATGAAGGGGAGTGACCATTTGAAAATTTTAATTTTAAAAATCTTCAAAACTATTATAGTAAGAGGAGCCATTCTAATTTCCATTCATTGGTTTGTGCTGTAGGCGCATCCAATGAACCGCAAAGTTGTAGAAAAATAATTGATGCTAATAAGGAACTTTAAATGTTGAATATCATTTTAACTATTATAGGTAGAGGAGCCAGTCCAACTTCAGTTTGTAAGTTTGTGCCATAGACGCATACAGTGAACTGCTAACAAAAGTTAAAAAATGTTATTCATGCTAATCAGGGGCATTTGAAAATATAAATTCTTGAATATCTTCAAAACTATAGTACGTAGAATTGCCATTCCAACTTAATTCAAATGTTTGTGTTGAATGCGCATCCAATGAACAAGAAAAAGTTGTAAGATTTCGATTGATGTAAGGTCTGGAGGCACAAAGACAGATTTGCTTTAGAGCAAATCTTTTCTAGTTATATTTTGTATCCGCAGGTTTGGTATTCATTGATATTGTTAAAAGTCGAGTATTGAGTATACATTCATTAAATGTTGTTTGATTAATGGACGCACTATTTATTGCTAGCAGCTATAATATGATATAACTAAATACGGCAGCAGGTTTCACTTTGTTCAAGAAGAAACACGATTATTTTTATCATCAGCAACTGTCTAACTGTACTTGCAGCTGAGATGCCATGCCTTTTGTTAGCAACGACTGGCCGACTGACTAAAAGGAATTAATTTCTTAAGTTGTATTTATTGCCTTAGAAAGCAGTCTCATAAAAGTTCTACTTGAAGTGCTTCGGTGGTTTTTTTCCTGGTAGAATGTATTTTTCTTTTGTACTAACAAAAATACAGCCTCTCTCTCTCTCTCTCTCTCTCTCTCTCTCTCTCTCTCTCTCTCTCTCTCTCTCTCTCTCTCTCTCTCTCTCTCTCTCTCTCTCTCTCTCTCTCTCTCTCTCTCTCTCTCTCTCTCTCTCTCTCTCTGACGATGTACGAGAAATACGATCCGTTTGGATATCACCTGAAGTCGTCGGAATCGCTCGCGGCTCCTGCACAGACGAAGAATGGCGAGCGAGTAGATGCTGCTGTGATCCTCGAAATGTTGGCAGACTATCATGCATGATGGTGCTGAACCCACAACATGTAGAGGTTTGCTTAGATTGATTAACATGTTGACGTGTTTTGACCAGGAGAATAGTTATGCGACACGAGAGACCAACACCGATATGAGTCTATCTGCACAAGCCCCAGGACATACCCCGGGTTGAACCTGATTCATTGCTGGCGGAGCTCATTATAACTGTTAATCTAAAGGACGGAAGTGAATGGTAAATAATGATAATTTACTGAAACGCTCGCAAGCATGGAATTAATCTCACGGTACATATGGAAGTCAAAGGAAGAACTAGAAAAGGAGATGTGCTTCAAAGTAACTCTGTTTGTGTGCCTTTAAAAGTTGTAAATAATAAATGGTACAAGTTTTGTCTTTTCGTACTTCACATTCCATTTAGCTTATGGCAGGATCAAAATTTCAAAGTCCAAATGACCTTGACCTTTGACCTTTACAGGTCACATGTAAATTGCAAACTGTACAGTGTTACAATACCCACAATTTAAGTCCAATATGATTATAATTGGATAGGAATTGGAGTTATGACTGGGTGAAACTTTCAAAGGTCCAAAAACCGTTGACCTTTGACCTTTAGGAGTCACATGTAAGTTTCAAAATATGCAGTGTTACAATAGCTATAATTTGAGCCCAACATGATCAAAATTGGATAAAAATTGACCAAGTTATGGCTCGGAAGAAAGCCACCATCGAAAGTGATCTTTGACCTTGAATGACCTTTGACCTCAAAATGACCTCTACCTGAAGTGGACCTTGGCCTTTAAAATGACATTTTGACCTAAAATTGGCCTTTGACCATGACATAAACTCTGACCTTGACATGACCTTGACATTTGAGCTGATCTTTGCCTTGCTTTGATCGAACTCCTGCGCACTCGGAACCACATCTACTATAGTATATAAGATATTGAAGATTTAAAACTTTATTAGCCCTCATTTGCATAATTCTGAAAAGTATGACCTCTCATTATAAAAAGGCGAGACTTCATCTATAGAAGTATAATTGTGCCAAGTTTGGAGTTTCTACGTATAATATTTTTCAAATGAAATGTCGGACAAGCTTGCCTGTAAAGAAAGAAAGAAAGAATTCCTAGAAAAACAACATGTCTGTGTTGGCACACAGACATAAATACATGATTATAAATGATATAAATAAAACTTGACGATGTACATTTACCACGAAAGGGTTTTACAGGTCTGTCTTACAATTATTACCAACACGTAAAAAGCAATGATGATGATGATGATGATGATGATGATGATGATGATGATGATGATGATGATGATACAATGAAAAGCCGATTTAGCGGGCTTGAAAGGAGTTAACAAAAAAAACCCCGGCAAATTGATTTTCCTGTAAATTGATCCTTAATAATTTTGTCTGTGTGCCAACAGAGACATATTGTTTTTCTCTTTCTTTCTTTCTTTCTTTCTTTCTTTCTTTCTTTCTTTCTTTCTTTCTTTCTTTCTTTCTTTCTTTCTTTCTTGGTTGATTGATTGACAGGCAAATTTGTCTGACATTTCATTTGAAAAGTATTATACATAGAAACAGAAAACTTGGCATTATTATGCTTCCATGCATGAAGTCTTGAGTTTTTGTAAAGGGGTTTAACAGTTTTGAAAATTGTGCAAATTAGGGCCATTTGACAATTTAACTCTTTAATATCTTCAAAACTATTATAGGTACAGGTAACCAATCCAACTTCAATTAATATGTTTGTAACACTGCACATTTTTGTTGTGTACACATGGCCTCTAATGGTCAAAGGTCAAGGTCATTTGGACCTTTGAAATTTTCATCTAGCCATAACTCGGTCAATTTTTATTCAATTCTGATCATGTTGGACTCAAATTATCGCTATTATTACACTGCACATTTTTGTAATTTAATTGTGACCTCTAAAGTTCAAAGGTCAAGGTCATTTGGACATTTGTATTTCTATCCAGCCAGAAATTGGTCAATTTTTATCCAATTTTGATCATGTTGGGCTCCAATTGTAGCTATTTTAACACTGTACATTTTTTTGTAATTTACATTGGTCCTCTTAAGGTTAAAGGTCAAGGTCATTAGGACCTTTGATATCCTCATCCAGTCATAACTGAGCCAATTTCCATCTAATTTTGATCATGTTGAACTCAAATGGTACGTATTGCAACACTGCATATTTTTATTATTAACATGTAACCTCTAGAGGTCAAAGGTAAAGGTCATTCAGCACTTTGAAAGTTTCATCTGGCCATAGCTTGGGCAATTTTCATCTGATTTAGTTCATGTTGGGCTTAACTTGTGGGTATTGTAACACTGTATATTTTTGTAATTTACATGTGACCTCTGAGGTAAAAGATCAAAGTCATTTAAACTTTGAAATTTTCATCCAGCCTTACGCTTAATGGAATGTGAAGTACCAAAGGACAAAAGTTGTAGTATTTAATATTTACACTGTACAACTTTTGAAGGCACACAGACAGATTTGTTTTGAAGCGAATCTTCTTTTCTGGCTGGCGTTTCTGAGTTTTGAGAGAACTCTGTTTAATTTAAATGTCCATTAAATTGGTCTCCGTTAAATCGACTTCCAACTTTAGTGGCAGTAATAGTTCAATGTACTTTCTGCATTTAAATTTTAGCTGTTTGGTAGGAGTTCCAAGTGGTGTCGCGGGTGTCGCAGGGGTTTGGCTGTGTCTCTTGTGACTCCGATTCCCAGCGATGCCTGCCACATCACAAAGACACTTGATTGTCCATTTATTCCCAGGTGTGTTTCCGCTGGTGAGGGCCTCTTTGGTTATACCCGTGTCCTGTCCAGAGGAGACACCAATCTTTACATGGTTCATAAGCTTTGTCGTATTTTGATAATTTTGGTGCTTCTATATTACATGTTTGATCATGATGTATATTATGAAATCTGTTTTGATGTATATTTTCCTCGTCTCCTGGTGGTTTCAATAAATTATTATTATTATTATCATCATCATCATTATTATTATCATTATTATTATTATTATTATTATTATTATTATTATTATTATTATTATTATTATTATTATTATTATTATTATTATTATTATTATTGATAGCAGTAGTAGTTACAATAAAAATAAAAATAAAAATAACAATAATGAACGTTTGCGATGAGAGAGGAGGGCTTACCAATCTGTACTGGGTGGACTTCACTGATATATTTGCATGTGACCTTGGTTGGGTCTTGCGACAACAGTGGTTCGTGTTCTGGAATGCAGATGAAGGCAGCCAATAAGGCAACGAGGCTAATTTGAGTTGCTGATAAGAGTGCGTCCATGCGTACGTTTAACGTGTTTTTTGGTGTTGATTTTGTTTTGAGGATCAAGTTGTTATTTTGGTCGTCTTTACGCAATCAAGAATGAAATGGTAGTTTTGTGACTTTTTGCAATCAATTGTCTGCCCATCCACCGCATTGTACAGCTGCTTCAACCATTTATCATGGGGCGGGTCGGCTCCCAGTCCACTGAGAATTATTCTCAAGATTACACATCATTGACGTCACTTAAATTTGTGCTCACGACATACACAGCTAGGTTTAGGGTATTTTAAGTTAGCAATTCATGGATGGGAATGCAGCTTTTCGGGGAGCATTTGCCGAATCTGCGGCAAAGAAAAGCAAATATATTCGAGATGCGAAATGTTCAATTTCTGGGCAGAATTGTGTGCTTATTTTAGGACACTTGTATCGGGGCAGCGGCATTGTGCTTTCCGGCTTTTCCAACGCCAAACGTTGAACACATATATATGGAATTAGCTGAGTGTCTCTGACCTGACCGAAAATGTGGCCAGAGACGTCATTCTTACTCTCAAGTCACAATCTTGTTTTTCAACTTGTAGTAGGTTGGGTGGATCAGTGCGGTACGTTGTAATTTCTTTTAAAACAATAATAGAAATAATAATAATAATAATAATAATAATAATAATAATAATAATAATAATAATAATAATAATAATAATAATAATAATAATAATAATAATAATAATAATAATAATAATTTAAACAACGCACAAAACAAATCAGACAAATAAATAGAAAGGTAATAAATAAATAAATAAATAAATAAATAAATAAATAAATAAATAAATAAATAAATAAATAAATAAATAAATAAATAAATTTTACCCCGTGTTTCTTACTCTGCTCAGAGTCAAACTAGGGGTATCATGGATAAAGAAGGGATGGTGTCAGACCCCTTAATGTAAACACGCCCCTAAATGTAAATTTACATTTAGGGTTAGGTGTCAGACCGCTAACTGTAAACAGCACCCCTACATGTAAACGCAAATTTGACAAAAAAGGGTTCTTCAACCCCTAACTGTAAACATCCCATAAAATGTAATTATTTGGATAGGTGGACACAGGACGTGGGCTGTCCATGAGCGGGCAGCGTATTGAGCTATGGTGGTGATAATTGTCGGGCCCATGGGATCTGTTACCAGTTCAGAAGCCAATGTATTAAAGGCACTGTTGTTGATAGGCGGTTCTATTTTCGGCAGTGTAACCATGGTGATGCTCCTGGGGGTGCACCTGAGTGCACTGCCTGTATTGCCAATGGGGATTGGTGATTTTGGCGCTTGAAATTAACAGTGGTCAACGTGACGTTTGTGGTATAAAGATGTTGTTAATATACTTTATTTGTTTCGAGAGGATTAGAAAATTAGCCAATGCAAATTCTTCTCCTCGAGGAAACTCAAGTGTGTCAATCCTTTATACTTCAGACTGCAAATAAGAAAAAAATATATAAAGGTATAAAGATATTTCATATATCCAGTCGTTACATTATAATCATGAGTTAGCATTTTTAAGTTTTGCTGATTTTTATAAAACTCATAGCTATTTTATTCCAACCGAATTTTATATCTTTGGGTCTTGCTTCTACAAAGCTCTAGGAGGTTGAGGAAATGATTCAATGCAAATGTCAGGAACATCCGTTATATCAGTAGGTTTCAGAATTAAAATATTAAAAAAGCAGTTGTCAATAATGTGGCCAGCACACGCTCCTTTGAGAATAGAATATAAACCTGCAAGTTTGACATTAACGTTTGCTTGCATTGACTTGTATTTATGTGAAAAAAATACGGAGCAAGTAAAATGAATAGCCCAGAATTGGAGCGTGCCCGGGGAGTACTAAAAGTAAACACAAAGAAGTGATAGCTCAAATGGCAAAAGGCCATATCTTCAGCAGAACTGGAACTTTTTGTACAAGCATAGATTATAGGTATGCACGGTGGAGAATCTTTGTTGAACGTAACACAGTAGCATTGTTATTGTCAATTTGGCCCCAGATAATGTAAGGAATACGTGGGGTGAATGGTGGCGGAGGAGGGTGTGCACTGTACCTGAAGGAATAAAGTGAAACAGGAATAAAGTGCATCGCGCACAAGCAGTGGCAGACAAGAACAAGACGTTCGAAAAGAAAATATATAAAAATATACTTGCCAATCCAAGGCTCAAACGACCCACAAGAGACCCTGTTTCTGTGTATAAACTGTGTGCTAGCATGAGGCTAAAGCCTGTGCTGTCATCAATGCATCTTTTCCCCCCTTCGAGCTCGGTGTAAATCGCAGAAAAACTAAAACAAATGTCTGAGAAAGTAGGCACAGCCATTGAAGACAGCAAAAAAGTGACAAATCAATCTTACAGAGAAAATCAAGGTTCAGAACCTCATATACAAGAATGTACCAGACACTGATATTTTCCAGCTTCTAAGGCATACAAAAAATATAAGTCTAAACAGTTACTCTGAGTTGTCTCACAAAAAGCAGCATGGTACATAAAATATATAAGACGAACAGAAACTGACCGCAGCCAAATACACCTCAGGGCATTGCAAACTGTGAGGGGCTGTCCATAAGTGTGGACGTTTTTACAAGTGTACAAAAGATAAAATCTGTTTGGGACCCCCTTTATATTGTACATTTGGATTTTTTTCATCGATAGCTGTGCTGTTTGGCTGTTGGAACACTTGCCTGCAGGCTATAGTCTTTCGGTTTTGTAAAAGAAAATACCGCAAAACTAACACCATCTGTTTTATATGTGAGTTCTGGTCTATGAAAAGGGAAACAAATAATATACCTGAACAAGGTAGCATTATTTGTACCATAGCAGCGAATTTCCGGTATCAAAATCGATCGATTAAAACAATCATAAGCGCTCACCAGGTTGTCTATGTTGTAAAAAATACATTAGATTATAGTGAAGAAAAAATGTTCTTGTTGTACAACTTTATTAAAGCTAATTTTGCACGATATTAATGGGTAAACCACGTGGCCCAAATATTCCATGGAAGCAGCCATGTTTGTTTACTGCAGCGCAAATGGGAGCTTAACTTTCTTTTAAATAGTGACGTGCGCCTGACTTCATAAAACCCGCAGGCTAGCTGTTATCTGTGTTTGTTAATCGTTCAATGCTGACAGTATGGAAGTTCGATTTATTCTTTATATTTGTGAAACAAGAAGACTGTGATAGTCCTGTGCTTGGCTGACCTTACATTCACAGACTGAAGTGGTCCTGTGAACTTCAGAATGGTATCAAGGTCGCCTTTGCTCAAGATACATCATCAATGTTGCTAACATCTAGATATTCCCTTGACGAGAATTTGCTTGTTTGTTACGTCAGATAGCGGCCAGTTTCTAACGTTTAAACGATCTACGAAGAATGAGCAGATGAAAACTCAAAATATTTACATTTTAGCATGTGACAAAGGGGGAATATGTTTATGAATATAGGGATGGACTTCATTCACATTGCGTTCATGTGCTTATGTCCTGTACGGTTGACAGGAATCTTTCCCTTGGTGTCAACCTTGCAAGCCATAAGCACGTGAACGAAATACAAATGAAGTTTATTATATATATATATATGTATATTTATATATATATATATATATATATATATATATATATATATATATATGTATGTATATATATATGTATATATATGTTTATATATATATATATATATATATATATATATATATATATATATATATATATATATATATATATATATATATATATACATATACCTATATGCTTGTGTATGTATAATTTGTCATTGTATTGGATTCATAATATTTCCATGTTCGTGTCAGGCTTATTTGTTGTATCGATGAGATAAAGTGTTACGAGATCTTGAGCTTGCGAGCTTATAGAACCAACATATTAACAACACATCTGTAATACATTGGCATTTAAATTTCTATCTGACGCTTGTTGCTCAGCTATCGGACAGCAGATACACACCTCAACTAAGAACATTATGGTAATTCAATCAAGTAAATATTTTGATAACACGCATTCGTTGTACATACTTCAGATCAGAATGTAAGCTTATGAACCAGTACATTAACGCGGTAATTGACTGAAGCAAATATTTTTACAACATGCATATATATATATATATATATATATATATATATATATATATACACATACATATAAATATATATATATATACATATATATATACATATATATATATAGTATATATATTATATATATATATATATATATATATATATATATATATATACATATATATATTTCTGCTCAGAATACAAGCTGATGGAGCAATATGTATGTTTTCCGTTTGCATACTAGCTCGAAACTCCAATTTCTGTGAGCAATAATTTCTGTCAGCAATACTGCTGAATTGACATATCTTTCTGTGATTCATGCATCCGATCGCTGTCGACCTGTGGTGTCTGCTACACTGATTACTGCAATACACATTTCGAAGCCGAGTCCGTAAAGTAATCGTTGATTGTAATATAAAATGGAAATCACACAAGCACGTTTGTGACATAATGGAAGCTTATATTAGCCAAACTATGATCAGTTATATGTATAGGAACGCATTGCAGAAAACAAGCCCACCAGCGAATTT
The DNA here is from genome assembly GCA_964020975.1 of Hermodice carunculata. Lineage (NCBI taxonomy): Eukaryota > Metazoa > Annelida > Polychaeta > Eunicida > Amphinomidae > Hermodice > Hermodice carunculata. The sequence continues at coordinate 69,162,570 of OZ026629.1, forward strand.
AGCCATATCGGTTTCCTCATGTTACATTTTAAATGAAGGAAATGTGTGCAGTACATTCGCTAAAAGGCTGACACTTGGGTAAATATCAGCAGTTTTACATCCATAAAACTTTCATTTACTTTTTTCCTGCAAATACAGCACGAAGATATGATTTTTATGCGAAGGTAATGGAGTGAGCGGGCCTGGACATTTTAGCTGAGGCTGAAACAAGGAATACGGAGATTACTATTCCTTGTGTCAGATTTTGGCAAAAGCATTCGACATCACTGGCAACCAGCTTCTTCAATGTTTGTTATTGTAATACGGCGAACCTATATTGAATTTGCAGAACTCTGATCAATCCCATGGCTGCAAAGGTACAGATAAGCTGTCCATAGCGACCATGGCGTCACTGCAGTGGGGAAAATGGCCACCAGGATCCACTGCAGATGGTGCATACGAGAAATAAATAAACAGGGTGATATCTTATGTATGTATCATACAGTAATGTCTGCTTTATGTGAGCTTATGTAGCTGTTCCCGTGTAAAAACACATGGCATTTGCGGTGACATTTTTGAGGCAACGATGTCTGTCTCAAGTCAGATACAATGGAATACCATTAAACCATACTCATTTCAAAGACAAGGTTTTCAGAATCCATCAGCACCTGAGTGCGAAATCCCGGCATTTGTGACAAAGATAAAAGTCCCACGTACGCATTTCCATAATGCTGTTTTAAATCCACCAAACCCTATGGCGGCACCACACTAGCCTTTCACCTTTGCGACCCGGGTTCGATTCTCGGCCTGGGAAGCAAGTGCCGAGTTCCAGCCACTCTTACTCAGCACGGTGGTTTTGTACAACTACTTCTCTTTCCTCCACCTTACAATCAGGTAGGAAATACACTCCAACATTTGATTTCATCAAATCAATTCAATCGTTCTCAATGGTGACCTTACCTGTTCAAAAATACTTTAAGGAAAAGAGAAGTGCTATAGCCGGCAAGTGGCTAATTGGGTATTCATATGCATGGAGCAGGCCGGAGCGGACAATTTCTTATCAGTGCAAGAAGTGGGCAACACTTCAGCCAATGATTTCCTGCCAGGCCTGGGTCACATGGAAACATGACAGAAAGACCACTGTAAAAGGACATCACACATCAAGAGCACACCCGTGAAGCAAAAAGCGGTCCACTTTCTCTGCATGACTTCTTCTTGCCTTTAAACGAAGGAACTTCAATGATGATAATATATTCCTGCACCCATGGTGAGGCGAATGCAAATAAGGTTCATGTCATTGCTTAAAAGATACAGACAGACGGACAGACAGACAGACAGACAGACAGACACACACACACACACACACACACATATATATATATATATATATATATATATATATATATATACAGAAATTTCAGCAGTTGATGTGCTCACACATTGTCAAATTTGAAATGTTTCGCTTATTGTATCATGAGTCTGTGGCTAGAAGGTACAATAAAAATTCAATCAATCAACAACTATATATATATATATATATATATATATATATATATATATATATATATATATACATATATATACATTTATATATATAATATATATATTATGGAACGCCGTTTCTTGTTTTATTCAGTATTTGATCAGGTGATTAAATATTTGATCTGAAGAACAAATCGATTTCATGAGGTGAACAAATGAATTTATTCACGTGATTAAATACAGTCTATTTGTTCCTCTGAATAAATTGATTTGTTCTTCTGATCAAAGCGATTTAATCAGAGGAACAAATATACTCTTATTTGATCACATGGACAAATATATTTGTTCAGATGATTAAATTGATTTGGCCAGAGGAATAAATAGATGTTATTTGATCATCTGAATAAATCGATTTGTTCTTCAAATCAAATCGATTTGATCAAATCATCAAATGTCCTCCAACTTATTTAAATTGACGCTCCCTGTCTGATTTGTTCCGCGGATCAAATATTTATACTTCGGAACAAACCCCACTTCCGCCAATATTTGATCCGCAAAACAAATAGTAAAACACGCGAAAGGTACAATCTCGAAATGACCGCGATGTCCGCGCTATCCTCAACACGGACATCGCGGACATTTACAACGTGGACATTTTATGGCTTTATTTAGACATTAAAGAGGGTGAAGCCGGCCGTGCACAATGCATCATTTTTTTTATTTATCATTTAAATATGATCGTGTTTTTGCGGGATTAAATGTAAATTTGAACGGTGGTTCCATGATCTTTCGCTCTTGCTTTCGAGATGGATGTGAGATTTGTTTCTCTCTCTCTCTCTCTCTCTCTCTCTCTCTCTCTCTCTCTCTCTCTCTCTCTCTCTCTCTCTCTCTCTCTCTCTCTCTCTCTCTCTCTTCTTTCTTTCTTTCTTTGGTTAAGCACTGCTTTTTGCCATGCCTTTCATGGTCATGGACATGAGCCTTTTTAGGCACTGCTTTTGGGAAGGATCTGAGCATTTTTCTTTCTTTTTCTCCTCCCTCCCTTTCTTTCTTCCTTCACAAACGATTATAACGTGCCTGTGCTGGAAATATGATTTTTTTCTCCAAATGTTTTCAACTAGTAATTGGATCCTAAAAAAACCAAGCATTGTCCAATGGGATTATGAAACAGTGGATGATGACAACTGAAGTTCTTAACCCCGTCTCCTGGCCCCTACTTGTTGTTGCTATATATAGAAAATGTCAAAGTTGGAGATTGTACCTCTTGCGTGTCATGGTAACACACACTACCGGAAGTGATGCACGGCATACCAGAGGGAGTAATTATCATCTGATTGTGGAGAAACTTGTATTTATTCAGCGAATCAAATCGATTTGATCACGGGAACAAATATATTTGTTTAAGTGAATAAATCGGAATATACCTTATTCTATTAGATCAGAAGAACAAATGGATTTAGTCATATGAACAAATGCATTTGTTAATGTGATCAAATTCATTTTATTTGTTCCTCGGAACAAATCTATTTGATCTTCTGATTAAATAAGTTTGTTCTTCTCATCAAATCAATTTGATCAGAAGAACAAATATACTGTATTTGAACATATGAGCAAATACATTTGCTCATATGTTCTTCTGATCAAATATTTAATTATTTTTTAATAACTATATCTGGCACATATGATCGAGGATTTTGTGGAAGTGTTAGTGATATTGTGAGGTTTGTGGGAAATATTGAAGGAGGCATATCATAATAATGTTTAAAGTGACCCTTTTCGGTTCTTTGGCGCAGAATCGAAATCGTTCGACCAATCCAGAAACCATTTCGATTCTGCAACCAAAACCTCAAACGGTCAGTTTAAAGCTATAGGGAAATCAAATGTCTACTGCCCCATCTTACTTGCTTCCACGTTTTAATCATTCAGCCGAATAATTATAATTACTTTCCTGTTCAAAAACAGTTTTACCTATCAGATCATGAAATTGGACATACAGAGACATATCATTAAATGTCCATTTTGGACATCGAAAATTAGAAGTCGTTTAAGTTTGTTGTCTTCCAAACAACTACTTCCCGACGAATAAGGGCATCTGCTTGGGACCGAAACCATGGAGACGTTCAGACTGCAAGAGCATACGAACGGTACCACCGAAGCGGTTCTGAGCCTTGTGAAACAAGGAGAAAAGTTACAATACAAAGCAGGTATAATCAAGGATCCTCTTAGAACTTAGTGTGAAATAGCAAATGTACATGTCCTTGGTATATAATTGTTTTTCCCGTACACAATATTCGGTTGTGACCTACCATCAGCCGTTCAGTTGAACAATGCAACACAGCAATTAAATCTATTTAATTGTGTTTATGTGCCAGCATGGCGGCGCAACTTTTATGTAAATTCGGCGATATGTGGCCAATCAAAGGTGTTGAAAATCTTCCGGCGGCTCTGGTCACATGGTCCTAGTGGGGGAATCGGATGAAGCATCAGATGGTGGTCGACTCTGGTCAATTTCTCTTTTCTTTCCTTGCGTATTAATGTATATTTGATCATGTGCACTTAATTTACTGTAATCCGTGTTTTTCCTGGAATGGATTACAGTCTGTAGAGAAAATATTGTTCGAGATCATTAAAAAGTGAACTCCAACTCCCACAATTGCCTTTTGTCTGTTGTGTGTGAAGTAGTTAGTTTTATTCCATGTGCGAGCTCGGCTAAAGAGCTCATAAAGGTAACATGTAAATGCACAAATGCAATTTTGAGGATGCAAAATACCACAATACAAGAATCTGCCATGGCATGCCATGATTGGTAGCTTGCCTCTTTGAAAATATAAAGTGCATCGACAAGTAAAACTTTGATTTCTTGGTTAAATGCTATGAAGTACAATATGTTGACATTTATTTTGGTGCCTATAGTTTGGATTCGTCTCATGTTACATTTTGACAAAAGGCGTCAAACTGCAGCTGCAATTCCAAGAATAAAAATTGAATACTCTGGTGCTGAAACTTGCAGCAGCATTTAGTTTTTTCATATTGCGTGGCAAAACATCGTAAACAACACGGTGAGCACTTTGGAAAAAAGAATGTTTTAAAATGTTCTCTCTGTGTATTTAAGGACAAGGTGTATCTAACTGACAATATTCAGTATTTAGAAACCTTTAAATTGAAACATGCAAAAATCCTTTTGTGCGATTATATACACACACAAACACACACACCCATACAAACACACACACACACAAACACACACACACAAACCCACACACACACACACACATATATAAATATATATATATATATATATATATATATATATATATATATATATATACGTATATTCAACTAACAGATATCACCATTTTAAAACTTACTGCTTGCCACTTTAAATGCCAAGAAAACAGAGTTTGCTTGTAACGATGTTGAGTTGATTCAGATATATATATATATATATATATATATATATATATATATGTGTGTGTGTGTGTGTGTGTGTGTGTGTATGTGTGTGTGTGTATGTGTGTGTGTGTGTGTCTGTGTCTATGTGGAAATCCACTGTAACCTCCTTCAACAAACTCAAGATGATTTTGTCACACCTAATAGTACATGTCCGCTTTATTCAGATGTTTTCGAAACCTTAGCCCACAGTCCAAATAGCATACCCTGGCTAAGTGGCATATGAAGGCAGCCGATAATCAGTTAGTGATTCTTTAAACTTATACAGTGGCATAATGTGGGGTATCAAATTTTTGTGTTATCTCTATATTTTTCCAGAGATATAGGAATTACTAACAAAAGTCTCTGGAAGTGAAGATAGTGATATAAATACAACGGCGTGTTCAATAACAGAGCTTTATAGGATTACAGATGGACGATTGCAGTATACAAGGACCAGTTTAAATTTGGGGGAAGCGAATATTTAACTCCACTGCGCACAGAATGGTATACAGGTACCAGCAAACACACTCTCCAGTCAATTTGTAACTCTTCTTAAAAAGGGTGTATTGTAAGGAATGGAAGATACTAAGTTTATGTAAATATTTTTGTGCACATCGACTATTATCTTTTTATCATATTAACTGATTGACTGCTACTACTACTTTTACCACTACTGCTAGCAGTCAATCAGTACTGTCTCTTTGTGGGACGATAAGGAAGGACATGTCAGTGCAGCCGCGAAAGAAACAACAGGCACGTAATAAATAATAACAAATGCAAAAGTAATTTCATTTATATACCAGTCTAGCACTGTGAGCATTTTTTTGAAGATTTTTGTTACTCAAGTGCATCTTAGAATGCGACTAATACAAATTAATACGAACTACTTTGTAATAGAGAAACTCTACTACATTTGATTTCTGTATTCGCAGCCTCATTGCAGATATTTCCTTGCGTCACCGTTGAACTTAAGTATAGATACGTTGCACAAGGAAGACGTACAGGGCATCATGAAATATATTCTTGCCAAGTCTTTTTCCTTTAACAAATGCCTCTGGCTGTGCACAGATAAAACATTAAACTGACATCAAAGGAGGTAATGTGTGAAGGGGGACAGAATATTCAGTTTGAATATGTTTCAACAAATGTCCAAGCTACCTAAGGCCTAACAAAATATATGTGTCGTTACGGTAACCAGACCGACCGAACTGAAAAGGCCCAACCCTGAATAAATTTTATGACTCATAAAAAAGAAGTTTCAAGCCGTCCTTCCCTAATGAAAATTGATCGACCCTGAAAGATTTTATCGAGAAAGTGGCCGTCGTGTGACGTTTTTTTGCAATAAAGTCAAGTCAAACAGCATTTTATTTCAACTTGCCTGGAAGGTTAATTTGGGCCGGGGAAACAGCATAGCTGCGTAGCCACGGTTCGGTGAAACAGTATAGCCCCAGCATATCTGGATAGTCAAGGTTGTTCGCTGATCGTTATTGTAATATTTTACAAGGTTCCAGAAGTCCGTTCTTCGAGTTACCACGGCAAACGGTCGTTAAAGTATCTTTTCAAAAATGACTTACTATTTTAACTTTAATCTGCCCACTCGATTGTGTCTGAAGCAGTAATGATCGCTAGTTACAAAATCTAGAAGCCACACGATACGCTGGCAAAACCTGCACGCATTGCTGAGCGCCATTTTGAATATGGTGCAAGGCATTGTGGGACAGTCTCACAAAATTAGATTTGATTTGGATATCAAAGTGACTTGCGGCCACGTGTTTTCAGCACTGTTTGCAATGTGCGTGGATGAACATGAACGAGGTTGACAGAACATAATTAAATGTACCCAAGCTCGCACACAATGGTGTTCGATCTCAAAATACTTCTTACACAGTTTATTGACGATCGTTGTTTATTCATGGTCTGGCTTGCGAAGTTTTACCTGGCTGGGATTGGTAGGTAATAAGAGGCCCAATAAGTAACACACGCCATAAAACAGCAGTCTTCTTGTGTAAATTTAAAAATGATATATCCAAACGTCCGTCGTCAACAAACGCTGCATATGGTGACAAAACCTGTTCAATCTTGATGTGCACGTAGTAAACTGTACGTTACATGTTCCAATTCTCAGTCGAGGGTTACAAACACCCACTCGCTTAAATACACAAGGCAACGGGTGACGTGATTGCATATAAACGTATAACTTGTATGTCCCAAATCAGCGATATAAGAGTAGATGCACTCAAATGCCCAGCAAGTTAATATTTTGTTTCAACTGAAAAGCGGACGCTCTGGCTTTTTTATAGCTAACTAAAAGATTTGTTATTGACCAGCCCAAGTATGACCAGTTAAAAGACGTCATGGAGTAAAATGAATTGATATCATATGGAAAAATGACTATCAGTTACGCTGAGACTGAATCAATAATTCTGATACTTTGCAGGGTACAGACACTTTCGGGAATTGTCATTTGCTGGAAAACCGCATTGTTGCGCACATACAAAGCAACCGACGTTCAATCGTGTGTAGTGTTTTTGAATAAAATTGTGAAAACTAATTCGTGTTCAGATTTCATCAAGACTTAAAAGGTAAAAGTGCATACCAGGCTGATGTGGCGAGCTTCCTGATAAGAATCGAGGTATGCAAGTTAGAAAGAGAATCAGTTGTAGTTGAAGGGCCTAACGACATCTGCTGAATATTTTGTGAACTAACGGATGCTCTGGGAAAAAAAATCACAAAGAAAGCCCATGAATTTCGATCCGCCTCCTCCCCATATATCCAAAAATCACATTTCTTTTGTGCAATAAACTTTTCCGGAAGAATGGTATATACTCCTATAAATTGGAGTTTCTTTGTGTACATATATAAGCAGCAAAGACAGACAGCACATTGCATCTTCAACACATTGAAACAGAACCGACTGTATATTTCGCCATGTGTTAAAATGCGCGCGACACATCTGGCGCCAAGCGCCATATAGGCTTATCTAAAATGCCACGAGTTTGTACTTGATGCATTAAGAAACAATCCATATAGTTTTCAGTAATTGTGTAAAAATTTCCTCAAATTTCCGTAACAGTTTTATTTAAATGCCGTTTTTATAGCATAATGGTTTCCCAACTTGGATCCACGTAAGGCTTACAATACGAGGCATGCATATTAATTTCCCGCCACAACTGCATAACTGGTTGTCTTAGTTACCATAGTCTCGCCTAGCGAGATATGGGCCGCTGCCTGTGCGAGGAAGCGGGATATTACTATTATTTTGGATATAAAGAATACTTAGTACAGACAGATGGACATTTATTCTTGTAACCGATTTATCAGTCACCAATTGAATATGACATTGGTATTTATAAAGTTATATTTCTCTAAAAGACACTAATTTTGTGAGAAAGGGGTATCTGGTCCTGTATGTGACAGTGATGTGCCCTTGTGTTCTCCGTGATTGACAGGGTTGAGCCCCGTACTTTGTGGCGGGAATTAAATGTGCATGTCTCGTATTTAACAAGCAGAACTGCCAAGTAAGTGAAGACTATAAATATAGGCCAAGGGCTCAGAGCAGGTTATATAAGAAAGGGGACTGGCAGACACGTGTGGGTGGTTGGGTCTGCAGACTCAACCCTCAAAAGTAGGTCATGTGACCGGATGTCCGGAAGTAAATTGGTCACTGCTCTTCAACCATTTTCAAAATGGACAAACTCCATTTTGACACAAAAGTATCTCTCACACTCAGATTTTCCTATGTTATCAACATAGTTACCCGGTCTTGTAGATCATAGTGAGTCCCATAAAGTATATGCGTCTGGTTCTTGTACGTTAATTTCTAATGGGCCGTTTCGTGTGGAATTAGGCATCATATAGATATCTTTCCGGGCTTGTACCCAATAAAATATTTAGATAAATTTATAAAAAATATGGCTTTATAAACACTCCATTTATATAGAATGCAGACAAAACGATGAAACCGATGAAGGTAAATATTGAAAAGGCGCGATTAAAAAAGTATTTAAATTGTAAATATTTCGCTAGGACAAAAAATATATGTTTAAGAAATGGAATGCATTCTATATATTCATGGATAAAAAAGGGTATGTAGCCGTAAAGATCAATTGGCGACACACCAGACGTTTGGTTACACAAAATAAAAGAACTGTTACCTCATTAAGGCTTTTGGGGAGTATTTAGGTTTATAGACGATGCTGAAGGGCATTTGTCTGGCCGCATGGAGTAGCATACATGATATACTTCGTATTTATTTTGTTTTAATTCGAGCCAAAGATCCAAATATCTAACTATTCAAAGATCAATAAGTGGTATCTTGTTCAGTATGAAAGAAACTCGACTCTTCAAGAAGTCCGCTTTTAACGAACGAAATGTACCGGCGGGAAGAGTAAGTTCAGTTTCCAAGTTACATCACTGCGGACGTTAAATATGACGTAGATCACCACCTATGTAAATTCACGTCAAGATGATTACCTAATCCTGGGATACAAACGGTCTAGAATACTTGGCGGAAGTGAAATGTATGGCATGTCTACAGCATCGGAATGCATGAGGTCAAAATTCGACACCACCCGTCAAGGTAATCTGTAAAAGATAAAGGTAAACGTTGCCTGTAAAGGCGCCGGCACGTACCTGAGACCTTCAAATCACTAAAATTGAGCTTTTGATACTTTTGAGATGATGAAGTATTAATCGTTATCCATGCCAAAAAGTTTCATTGTAACATGTTTACTTCTATGCAAGACTTTAAGATGAAAAAGTGCCCCTGCTTTATAGAGTCAAGCAGTTAATTGGCTCTTAGATGTGGTCACTAATGGTGATGTTTAAATAACCATTCACAGTCAAAAACTCGCTGGATGTGGCCGGATTATTTCACAGGTGACTGATTACAACCACCATAATATTAAATAATAATAGTTTATTAGAACCTCCAATATTGGAGAAATATACAGGCACATGGATACATCGAAATGAGGGAAATCATATACATGTATATATATATATATATATATTTATATATATACAATTTTCATAAAGTATGAAAACACTTGAAAAGTACAGAGATGTATTATCTTAAAAACACCTGGTAAGTAGTGTGGTCAAGACATGTTGCTCTGACCATGGTTTGATCAAGTTTTCATCAGAGTAAGATACCTGAGGAAGTCAACCAGGTCGTCTTCTGTATTTTCATTAGCTAAAAAACATAGCAGGCTCACAACGAGAGTTACTAAATGCTAAATGAGAAGATGACAGACCCAGGCTGATTATTCTATCTAGCATTGAGCCTTGGATGGTTGTACCAGTAAGAATGTTCCGCGCTAACGAGGAAGAATAGAACTTTACAGGTGGACTCTTCACTTTGAAACAACGTTGAAACAAGGAGACAGTTTTGTTTTGATTATATAGGAAACACTCTACTAAAGAACACTGCCTCTGGAATTACCCATTCTCTTACAAAAATATTTAATCACTCTCTAAATACTTCCCACTTTCCGCAACCGTGGAAAATGTTTGCCTGGTCTATAAGAAAAACAACAAACAGTCCAAGGAAAATTATCGACCCTTCTCTCTGTTGTGTAACGTCTCAAAGGTCTTTGAGCGACTTACATATAATGTTCTCTGTGAGTACCTCATCACAAATAACTTACTTACCCCTAAAAATTCTGGCTTTAAACCAAATGAATCTACCATCAACCAGCTCGTATGCACTCTCCGTGATATTTACAATGGACTTGAACTTGGCAAGGAAGCGCGTATGGTATTTCTTGATATATCTGAGGCGTTTGACCGTGTCTGACATGATGGTCTCCTATTCAAATTGAAACAACTTGGCTTCACAAGCCCTGTCGTGGACTTCCTTAATAGTTACCTGTCAAACCGCTTCCAACGCACAACTCTTAACGGTCAAACTTCCACTTGGCTCGCCGTGGAAGCTGGCGTACCACAAGGATCCATACTTGGACCTCTATTATTCCTGGTCTTCATCAATGACATTACTGACGACCTTGCCTGTGAAATCAAGCTTTTCGCTGACGACACCAGTGTATTGGAAATCGTGCATAATCCTACTATTTCTGCTGAAAGACTTAACAGGGACCTCCATAAGATCTACTCCTCGGGCAAACTTTGGCGCGTCACCTTCAACGCGATCAAATCAATAGCTGTTCTCTTCTCTTCTAAAGTTAACAAACCCACTCACCCACCCCTTATCCTGGGAAATACACCCATACCTGAAGCAAATGAACACACACACACCTTGGCATTACACTTTCTGAAAAGGTTTCCTGGTACTCCCATGTCACACGCATCACCAATAAATCCAGTCCACGTTTGGCCTTGTTAAGGCGTCTCAAATTTAAACTATCCCGCAACGCCCTTACCCGTATATACATTACCATCAGTGACGTCACGGACGGAGAGTTGAGTGGTTTTGTATATACTAGCAACAATTTTGGACATATTTGGAAGTTTTTGGGCAGAAATTGAATTAAAGCAGGATAGATTTTGATTTATGAATAGTTAGAGACACTACTGGGAAGTTTATAGGTATTATTTCGAACTTGTAGAGGAGAATTTGGGACTTTGAACGAGAATCGGGTTGAATAGACAGGAGGTCGCCATTTTGAATTTTGAACTGTCAGTGTAAACAAATTGAACAAGAGCATGTCAGGTCGTGGGGAGCCGCGTAGGTTGCAGCGTGAGAGGAGGAGTGCTTGGCGGGCAAGGGCTGTTGGGGAGGCAAGGCAGGGTGTAGGGGCTGGGAGGGAGGAGGCAGCTGGGGGTAGAGGGGGGATAGTGGGGAGGGAGAGAGTTGGGATAGGTACATACAATGCCAGGGGTGTTGTATGTGGGAGGATTTTTGCGCAGCAGGGTTAGAGTGTAGTCTGGAGGAGGCAAGGGAGGATAGCTTTGTATTTAGGTGTGGGAAGTGTAGGAAGGTTGAGACTCAGCTGTCAGCCCTGAAAGTAGAACTAGAGGAGGCCAGGGATAGGATCAGGGCTGAGGGGGACAGGAGAGGGCAGGAGGGTTTAGAGAGGGTGGAGGGACAGGTTAGTAGGGAGGTGGGGGGACAGGGGCAGAGTGTAGGGGAGGGTGGTCAGGTTGAGGTAGGGGGAGGTAGGGAGGAGGTAGAACAGGCAGTAGGTGGTGCAGGGGAGGGTGGTCAGGTAGAGGGAGGTGGAGGTAGTGGGGAGGTAGAATAGGTAGCAGGGAGTAGCAGGGAGGGAGAGGGGGACCAGATGGGAGGGAGTAGACAGGGGGAGAGAGGGCGTCAGGGTAGACAGGCAGTGGTGGTGGGGAGCAGTATAGTGCGCAAGGTAGATAGTACTTTCTGCAGGGAGGACAGGGCAAACAGGGTTAGGGTCTGTCTACCGGGGGCGAAGATTAGGGATGTGGAGGAGCGGCTAGAGGGCATAGTTAAGTCTAGTGGGGAGTGCCCGTTGGTCATTGTCCAGGTGGGGACAAATGACTTGGCGGATAGGGAGGAGGGGGGAGGAGGGGAGAGGGTGGGAACAGAGACAGTTTTAGGGAGGTACAGGGACTTATTGGATAGGCTGGGAGGGCTAGAGTGTGAGCCTTTAGTGATGGGGATCCTGCCGAGGTATAGGATGGGTGGATGGGAGGCAAGTAGGATCAGTGCGATCAATAGGCAGTTAGACTCCATGTGTAGGCAGAGGGGTTTTGCCTTTAGGAACTTGTGGGATGACTTCGTGGGTAGGAGGGAGATGTTCGCCTGGGACGGGCTGCACCCAAGCCAGCTAGGAGGGGATAGGTTAGGACAGGTTTATAGTAAGTGGGTGCAGCAGCAGGGAAACTAGATAGCCCAGCACCGGACCAGGAAGTCCCAGGCTCAGGTCAGGATAGGAGAAGGTGGGGAAGAAAGAGGAGAAGAGATGAGGGCAAGGTCAGGGTAGGATATGTGAATTGTAGAGGAGTCAGAGGAAAGCTAGTCGATATCATTGATGTGGCAGTCAAGGAGGAGATGTCTATCATAGCATTGTCAGAGACACATGTTAGAAAAGGGGAGCAGGACCAGTTAGAAATCCCAGATGGATTTGTATTCACAGGAGAAGGAAGAGAAATGGGGCAAAGGAAGGGAGGTGGGGTGGGTTTTCTGGTGAAGAAGGATGTCAAATGGCATAGTATTAACGTAGGGGATGACGATGAGAGTGAAGTCAGACATGAGGCACAGTGGATTGGAGTAGAGTCTGTTCAGAATAAGATAGCTGTTGGAGTAGTGTATGCAGGAAGAGAGGGCCTTCCGGAGGAATGGAATGACCAGATTTTGGAGCGGTTACGGGTGACTGTTAATGCAGTTCAGGAGCAAGGGTACCAGGTGTTACTTGTAGGTGATTTCAATGGTCACATAGGAGATGGGTTAGACGGAATTGATGGTGGAGATGCAAATATGAATAGAAATGGAAGAAAGTTGCTACAATTTTCTAGAGAAATGGGGTTGCGTATTTTGAATAGGGATTTTGAGTGTAAAGGGAAGTGGACCTGGAGTGTTGGAGATAGGAAGTCAATCATCGATTATGCCCTGGTGGATGATAGGTTGTTCAGAATGGTGGAAAAGGTTAGCATTGACGAGGATGGCCGTATGGAAATAGGGAGTGATCATAACTGGGTGACTGTTGATTTGAGGTGTAGGAAACAGGTGAGAAAAAGCGGTGGGTCAAAGTGGGTATGGTGCATCAACAGGGACACAAACTGGTATGCATACAAGGAAAAACTATCAGATGTATTGGATGGATGGAAGGAAGCATGGGTTGATACAGAGTCTAGTGATGTGCAAGGTATGTCTGATGATTTAAGGAGAAAGATTTTTGATGTTGCCAAGGAGACGATAGGTAGGAAAAGAGTTCCAAGTGACAGGAAAGGGTATAGCATAGATTCAGAGTTAAAGGGGGCTATTGGAGATAGAAGGGTACAGAACAGAGCATGGAGACTGGCTAGAAAAAGGAGGGAGGAGAGGGAGATTGTGTTGGCTCGAGAGGAGTACATGGAGGCAAGAAAGAAAGTGAATGACATGAAGGCTGAGAGGAGGGCAAAGCGAAATGAGGAAATGACGAGGAAGGTTATGTCAAGTGGGGCAGAGTCGTCAGCGGTTTTTTGGAAGCAGGTCAATAGGAGAAAGAAAGTTCCAATCAATAGGTTGTCTCATAGGGGGAGAGTAGTTGAAGGGGAAAAGGACCTAAGGGATGCATTGCAGGGACATTGGAGGGAAGTGAATGATCCACAGTGGGGTGTGGGGGAACCACCAATAGTGAGGTCGGAAGCTAGGGAGGACAAGTGGGACCAGGAACTCTGTAAGAGGGTCCAGAGGGTGGAGGTTGAGCGAGCAGTGGATCATATGAAGGCTGGGAAAGCTCCTGGACCAGATGGGGTGTTGAATGAGTTTATTAAGAAAGGACCAGTGAAATTGTGGGAAAGTATGTGTTGGTTGTTTAACAAGGTTATAGAGAACAGGGAAGCACCAAGAGAATGGAGGGAACTGAAGATAGCATATATTCCGAAAAAAGGGTCAGTCGAGCATTTGGATAAATGCCGAGGCATAGCAATAGCATCAAATATTGGTAAAATCTTTACACGCGTCATGTACAGGAGATTAGGAAGAATAGTTGAAAGAGAAGATATGTTAGGGGAGATTCAGAATGGGTTCAGGCCAGGTAGGAGAGTAGTGGATCATATCTTTACTTTGTCCCAGATTTTAGAGATTGCAAGGAAAAAGAAACGGAAGGTGTACATGGCTTTCTTGGATATCCGGAAAGCTTACGATAGGGTGTGGCGAGATGCTCTGTGGGCAAAGATGGAAGGGTTAGGCTTTGGAGGTAGGTTTTTGGAAGTTTTGAGAGCACTATATGTGGATGTCAAATGTACCCTGAGTTTGGGAGAAGTTGAGGTGGGTGGAGAGGAGCTGAGTATTGGGCTGAAGCAAGGATGTGTGTTGTCCCCGATACTGTTTTCACTGTATCTACGAGATTTGGGAGATAAGTTGATAGAGAGTGGAAAAGGTGTTAAGGTGGGAGATGAGAAGTTGGCAGGTCTATTTTTTGCAGACGATATTGTACTGATGGCAAACTCAAAGGATGAACTGCAGAATTTGCTCAAGATAGCAGGGGAATATGGGGAGAAGTGGAGGCTGGAGTTCAGCGAAGAAAAGAGTAAGGTCATGGCTCTAGGTCAGAAACATAGACAGGGAGAGAAGTGGATGTTAGGAAGGTTCGAGATACCAGAAGGACACGAGAAAGTCATTAGAATAGGGGAAGTGGATGATTATGAGTATTTGGGAGTGAGCATTAAGGCTACCGGCCAGGGCATGTTCCGATACCATGTCGATAAAATTAAGCAGAAAGTCAATAGAGCAAAGGGTATGATAAAGCTGACAGCAATGAATAGTTTTAATAAGGCATTTACAGGGAGAGTTCTTTGGGAGAGGGTTGCAGTCCCAGGAATGTTGTATGGTCTGGATGTTATTTCAATAAGTGAGAAGGACTTGGAATGGTTGGAAAAGGCACAGAGAGAGATGGGAAAGTGGATACTAGGGGCTCCCCCATGTGTGGCAACAGAAGCAGTACTAGGGGAACTTGGATGGATAAGTGTCAGGGATAGAATAGCAAAGTCGAAGTTGAACTATTGGGGCTATTTGCAGGAGGTAGGAGAAGACAGATGGTGCAGAAAGGTGTATCTTGAGGCAGTTAGGGAGAAGACAAAGTGGATGACAGATATAAATAAGTTGGCAGAGAAGTATGATCTGAAGGGGCCAGATGAGATTGAGATGTGGTGGAAAACGTACGTGGAAAAGTTGATAACTGAGAAGCATGTTGTTGAATGGAAGAGAGGGGTGGAGGAAAAGAGCACACTCATTGCATACAGAGGGCTTGATAAACCAGTAAGAGGAAAGTGTTGGGATTGTAGCAAGGGCTCCAAGTTGTTGTTTCAAGGAAGAGCAGGAGTGATTAATCTTGAGAAACGGACACAGAAGTGGACCAGTGGGACCGATGGGAAGTGCAAGATATGTAGGGAGGATGAGGATGAGACAATAGATCATTTTCTTGTGTGGTGTTCAGAGTATCAGGGATTGAGAGATAGTCTGTTTGAAGGGTGGAAAGAGAAGGATGAATTATGTAGAAGTCTAGAACAAGTTCAGAGCATGGCAGAGGGTGATAGGGTAGCCTGGATGTTGGGGTTGAAAGGAGAGATGCCAGGAAGTGGAGTAGGGATTGAGCTAGTTAAGGGCTTTCTGGTGAAGTGCTGGGAAAGGAGAAATAACGTGTTAGGTTTGAGGGAGTCTGAAGCCAGAGTAGGAAACTGAGAGAGGGGAAGGGAGAAGGTAGCCCTTATAAGGGCTCCCACGGCTCTGTCTATGGCAACATAGACAGGGACTGTGGGCATGCCGAGCGCAAGATGCGATTGTGGGATAGGTGTTGATTTCTTGGCCTCCTTTTCAGGACCACGGCAGACAAGTGGCGCGCCAAAGACAATTATTACCATGATCCGTCTCATACTCGAATACGGATGTGTCCTCTTTGACAATTGCACGGAAGGTTTATCAGCATCTCTTGAAGCCGTTCAGTATCAAGCAGCCCGTATCGGTACCGGTGCCTTGAAACACTCCCTACCCCCGTCATTTACTTCTAACTGAACTCGGTTGTCAAAGTCTTTCCACTAGACGCAAATATTACAAACTGGTAGAGATGATCCATAAAATGACCCCTAATTACCTTGCAGACCTAGTAGCTCGCAATTTCGGACCCACCTCTAATTTTAGGCTGCATAACAGGCTCAACATTAGACAGGTTAAATTTAAAACTTAACGAAACATGGGGACTCCTTTCTTCCATCTAGTATTCTCCTTTGGAACAACTTACCACTAGATATCAGAGAATCTGGGTCACTTGATATCTTTAAATCTAAATTAAAATCGACCTTATTATCTGTTGACCCCATACCCTCCTACTTTTCATACGGTAAGCGCTTTCCAAACAGCTGTCGCACTCAGTTGCGCCTTGGTTTTTCTCAGCTGAACTCCCATCTCCACAAATTAAACATAGTCCAATCACCTGCCTGCTCATGCTCCAACCAAAATGAAGACATTTATCACTTTTTCCTGACCTGTCCCAAATTCTTAGTGCTTAGGCAAGCTTTACTGGATACGGTGTGTCACATCCTAGCATCTGGTGTACATCCAAATATCTTAGTTAACTTAGCTAGTGACATACTCATACAATACTTCAAACAAGGCAACTCAGAACTCAGTGATGATGTTGATTACCAAATATTTGAACCTGTGCAGACCTACATCGTGAACACGAGACGCTTTGAATTTTAAGCCACTTCTGGCGTATTATATTGATATGTCAGATTATTTTTCAGCTGTCAACGTTTGAGATTTGTTCTCGATTCAATTGTACCGAATATTTATGTGAAACCACATGCCAATTCATAGATTGTATGTCCTGTGTGTATTGTAAATTCTTTGTGCGTCATCTTGTTGTGGAGAGCCTCCAGATTAGTTCTTTGTAACTATTTAGGCAATCCATGTGAAATAAATATGTTTAAAATAAAAGTACGAATAGTATCAGCTACTTTGGGGATCTGTAGAACTTTCAAGAGAGGCGTATGGTGAGACTTCTTTCCTAAGCCTAAATAGCTTTTAACCATGGTCCCTTGCGCGGATTCCAGTTTCCAGCATCTAACGTCAAACAACTGACACGCCCAGGAGGTAAAAAGAAATCATTCTGTATATCTGTACGAAAGTCGGATGAAAGTAAAACTCTAAATGAGAAAAAATGGCCAGCAAATCAAGGCATATGCATTCGCCTCTTTCAATCCGACCCCCCCCCCCCCCATGAGGTCCTCCCAACAAGTAAAAGTACGGGGTTATATGAGTAGAGGCAATAAGTATGGCCAACACGGTATCCATCAAACCAATACACTGAGGCCTGGTCAGTGGTCAAAGAGAAAGTGGTACAATAGCAACCGACAACTGTCACAGGCCTGTCTAACTGGAGCATTGTAGCTAAATTTTGCTACAAAGCTCTTCAAAATTGCTAGAGATTTTCTCAAAAATAAATGTTTCTAATGTAAAGAAGTGGAAAAATTGCTACAAGTAAAGAAAATTTTGCTTACAAAGATTTTCAGCTGGACAGCACTGTGTCGTCCTATGAATGGCAGAATGAGTATACCAGACACAAGTACTCAGCATGGAATAGAAATAACCGAGACTCAGACTCATATGAAGACTCCGGGTGGGATTAATGCATCCTTAACTGAACTGAAAGTGATAAGTTTCAAGGGGTTCACACAACCCAGTGACTATATCAGCGAACTATTGCATGACCGTGATGTACTGTGTCTCACCGAAACATGGCTCTGGCCTTATTAGTCAAACTTTATTGAACACTCTCTTGAGCGATATGACTTCCACCGTGGTTCCTTTACTGTGCTTTTTTAAATCCGGCATGATGGACACAGGTGCTGAATACAGGGGTCGTCCATATGGGGCTTAGCTATCGTATGTAAATCAATCAAAGACAATAATTTATCTGAAATAGATACCTCATGTGATAGACTACAGGCTATAGCCATGAGCGACAAGTGTGTAAATACTGTCCAAATAGTTCTCATAATAGTGTATAGGTCAAAGTTATGACAGAGTTTAAGAGATTTTGCATTTATTCATTCTTCTTAATGGCCTGAGCAGATGTCATTTGTGACTAATGAAAGGCAGCAAATCACCTTGGTTATCTTTGATAGTGATTATCTCAGAAACATTTTTGACAAGACTTGGTAATTTTCAGACAGCCTCACTGAAAACTGGATGGATGAATCTTTGTGAAATTAACAGCTATGTAAAGACAATAGTATAACTTAGGCAACCATTTTTGGTTTGGCTATATTCCTATTTAACATGCTACTTTTTGAGCTCCAAAGTGGGAAAAATTATCAAAGTTAATTGCAGATGCTTCAAAATTCAATAACATAAAAACCATTCCTTTTAATGGAAAGCAAAAAAATATGGTTACCTGAGTTATACTATTGTCTTTACATGGCCGTTGATTTCAAGCTTTTTATGCAAAAAGTTTTGTTGTAATTCTTTCTCAAAGTGTAATTCAAACCCCTTGAATAAAATGCCCCTCAAATTTCACAAATTAATCTTAGAATATTTATTGTTACATGCAAAGAAACTACACATATTGACAAACCTAAAAATGTGTACATCGATGGGCTTGAATAAAAAAAAAACAGAGACACAGTGGCAATTTTTGTACCACTCTGTTATATGTACCGTAAGCAAAGAGCAGACACCATAAAACAACGGGCATATACTGCAAATCCGCGGACAAGAGGAACTATTTATGAAAACATGTTTTTGAACGTGCAGGTTTTTACTACAGGTGACATATCATGACTCTACAGAGGTCATAATTGATTAGACAAACTTAAACGCGAAAATCATTTTAACAAAACAAGTAGTTAACATTTCTTGGCCATTCAAATAGGCGGGAAAATTACCATGAACCAGTAGGATCAAATTTCTCTTTGGTCAATAACAAGAACAATCTGGTAACATGGACGAATAAGTGAAATGTCTGTCATTTATAACATACTTCAGGTAAGGTCACTGTCACCTTGATTGTCGGCTGCAAATGTCCAATATGTTTGGTGAAAATAAGATAAATAGTTTCCAACTTGGGTCAGGTGTGCTGGAGTAATACAGCTTTTTACCTTGTTAACCGGCTACTTATTAAAATGTTCTTGTCACCCAGGTAAAGCGTTTGATTCTCCGCACCAGAGGTCCAACCTGTTTGCTGAAACCGTATGATAAAACTCCGCCTGTGTGGATTTAAGCGGAAGTGGCCTTCAGAGAACAGTATTCTCGTTGATTATCTGAAAACAAAAGGAAACGAAAAGGGTGCATATAGGTTTAATTTGAAGAAACAAAAGTTGAATATGAATATATCCTCGAAGACTCTATGGTATGCAAACAGGAACTTGGTGAAAGGTTGGTTACCCTTTTCTCATCCAGTAGGAGCTCGGAAGTCGGGCACGAGATCCTAATTTTGGGAAAACATTTCTGCATTGTTCATACGTCGAAAGCCGCTTGGCAAGAAAATGTGTAATAGAGTTTTGTGAACTCTGCAAAATGCCCCCCCCCCCCCCCGCAACAGATAGGGCATGTTGGGACGCACAGCTGCTTATCAATACCCCTGTGCAGCCCTTAAACGTTAAATCGCCGCTAAATGTTAAATTTAACGTTCAGATGTAAAGTTGTCACCTCTAAACGTTAAAACTGCTGCTAAATGTTAACTTTTTGGTCACGTTTCACCACTATACATTAAATCACCCCATATCGACTAGTGTAGAGCCCTCTGCAGCAACAGCATCCGAAAGCAGGACTTGATAAAATTACAGAGAATGCAAAACAGGGCATTGAGGATAATCTTAGACTGCGCTGCTAGAACTCATAGCACGGATATGCTGCACTTTATCGAATGCATGAGTATTGAACAAGATTCCTCTGCAATCATTTTTTTCTGATGTGGAAGATCATTAAGAAAAAAATAGCAAATTACCTCACCAATCTCTTTCCTACTTTGTCCTGTATTTATTCTTGTTATACCCGCTCAGCTGGTGCCGGCAATTCCTTCCTAGCTCATTCCCACTCCAAGTCTGATTCGGATGCTCTCCCCCAGCATATCCGAGACATCCAGTCAATGTATTGCTTCCAAAACATCTCTTGTACTGTCGAGCACTTCCAGGCATTGTGAGAGGACTCTGCATGAAGGTGCTACTTGATTCCTTGCACCCGGATAGCTCCTTGCACATATTGTAATATTTCAATCTTCATAAACCATACCAGGAACAAGGGATCATATCTGCAGTTGTACCATTCTCTTATTGTTTTCACTTAATTTATCAATTATTTTTTTCAGTTATTTATCACTTGATTTTACTTGTTGTTATGAGCCTCCACGCTTCAACACAATAAATTTTCTGACTATGGATTGCTTATCAAATTTGTAAATTTGTGATCGACGCGAAACGTTAAAAACGAGAAAGATGACATGAAAACGCCAAACGTTAAATGACATATGCATGTTATAGCTGCAAAAGACAGAATTAATGCCGATACACTTTGACACTTAACAAGTTCTCCTCGGAATGTCACCACTTTTTTACGGCAAATTAGACAATCATTTTGATACAATTCAACTTGGCATTACAACATTTACAAAAACCCCAACTTATATATATATATATATAATATATATATATGTAAACATGATATACAGTTAATATGCACATAAATACATGCATAAATACATACATACATACATACATACATACACGCATACATACATACATACATACATACATACATACATACATACATACATACATACATACATACAAACAAACATACATACATACAATCTGGTTAAGGAAAATTTTGTTTTGATAAAATGTTTTTGACTTAAATGCCAATAACTTTCTTTTCTGGCATGCATAAAGGCATATTTACTCAATGTCAAAAAATTACTCAAATTTGACAGTATTTACTCAAATGTCACAAATCTGACCCATTATGTTGAAAGGTTGGAACTTTATGGTTTGGAAACTTTCAAAGTGAGGATTAGTTGTCATCATGGGGTTTGTTTTACATTTGTGGTGCTGGATATCCATTGTTGTATTATTTTTCAGGATTTTCCTCGGTTTGTACAGGTGGTCTAGCCGCAAATGTTTATTTTACAATAACTAGGACTGAATATAATGCCCCAGTTTGTTTACACTTCAATTATACACTGGCAGGTGGTTTAACTAAGGTAAGCTATCCAGGTAGAAAGGGTATATACTGGTTCAAGGGTAAGTCAAATGGTTCTTATCTGAACTTGTACTATACAAATTTCGTAATTATGTTTAATTTGACACGCATTCTTTATTCAAAATGATGCTTTGCATTTATAAACAAAACTTCACTTATTTAGCTAATTCCTCATTTGCCACGTTCATATTTATTAATTATTTTGTGGGTTGAGTTTGCTGAATATTCCGCTTAAGCTCTTTCTTTCTTTCTTTCTTTCTTTCTTTCTTTCTTTCTTTCTTTCTTTCTTTCTTTCTTTCTTTCTTTCTTTCTTTCTTTCTTTCTTTCTTTCTTTTTTCTCTCTTTCTTTCTTTCTCTCCTTCCTTCCTTCCTTCTCTCTCTCTCTCTCTCTCTCTCTCTCTCTCTCTCTCTCTCTCTCTCTCTCTCTCTCTCTCTCTAGCCACACTGCATGCACCTCCAGAGAGTAAATAGACCTGCCCAGCGAAATCATTTTTTTTTTGCCTGTGAAGTTAGATGCAGGCCGTCGTTGGCCAACAGCCCAGGACCAACGGTAACCCCTAGCGACAGGAGTCTCGGTACAACTCTCACCTCTACAACCCTGAAAATCTTTGGGAGAAAAATAAATAAATTAAACAAAACAAACAAACAAACAAACAAACAAACAAACAAACAAACAAACAAAAAAACAAAAACAAAAACAAAAACAAAAACCAAAAAACAACGACAAAAAAAACACAAAACAAAAACAAAAACAAAAACAAACAAACAAAATGAAACAAAAAAAAACCTCCCAAAAAACAAAACAAAAATAAAGATAATTAGAAAACAAAACACCTCCCAAAAAACACACAAAAAACCAAGACAAAAATACCCCCCCCCAAAAAAAAAAAAAAAACTCAACCTGGTGAATATGAGTCAAAAGTATCTCCTTCAAGTTACGTATATATATATATATATATATATATATATATATATATATATATATATATATATATATATTCATTTTTACACATCTTACAATTGAGAGTTTAACAGAAAATCATTACTTTCTCTTTTAATTCAATGGCCATAAATCTCCAGAGGCTATAAAAAGGATATCAAAATCTAAAGTAGCATTTCAAATTGTTTTTTCTAAGTCGAACAGGCTGGCGAGAAAAATCGTTATGTTCCTTGGTATAAAATTGAGGCGCAAAAAGTCGTGAACAATTTTAATTTTGTAAACGTGCTTTAGAAAATTATAAGGTATAAAATCAATAGAGATAGCCAATTAGTTCCTGCTGGGACTACCATAAATGGAAAACATCGACAGCATGTGTATACCTACAGGGGTGCAACTTACAATATTTTTTCTTCCATTCTAGCTTGTGTGGGTTCTCAAATAAGTTTTGCTGCTTCTGATTGATGTCTCAATGGTCCGGAATTTTCAGTTTAGTTATAAACAGATATCATCCATTACGGTTGCCTGTAGTGGTCCTTTCTTTTCCCGATTCTAATATACGTATGAATATTATGTGACGTAAAATGATACTTTCTACTTCTTAAAATAGTATACGAACGACAAAACAGCATTTCCTGACATTACAGGTAAGAGAGTGGCTCATCTTTCACATTTTGTTCACAACCTTTCACGTTTTAACCCACTTTCATATTTTTTTCATGTGAAATATATTCAAGTTGTATATGTTACCAAATCGACGCAAAACAAAAATGACTTAGGTGATATTCTGTTTACCACCTTCAACTTTCCCAGGGAAACGCTGCAAAGGGGTTTATTTGTCACAAAAGACATATGAAATGAGACGGGTAAACATTTTCGTTTTGTTCGTTTCCATACAATTTGGCTGTCTTTACAGGCCTCCGTGTGGTATAAAATACGACAACAGCTGGCTGTTTTTGTGTAATCTTATATATTGTGCTCGGTTCGCGGCCATCACACATGGCTTGGTTGTATTTAGCCAAGCTTCCAAGATGGTATACAGTGGCATTGAAAAGTTGTTCTTGGACCTTATTTTCTAAATTCATTGGTGACGTCACTGTATTGCTCTTACTCATTATATTCAAACGAATGACCAGCTGCAGTGGAAGCACCATGTTTTCAGCAAATGAAAGTTATACAGCAAAACTTTGTCATTTGTTAAATTTTTAGTGCACTGTTTCGTGAATGTAATCAACATATTTTAAGTCGGGTAATCACTTCGGAAAATTCATCATTCGTTGAAAATAATGAGCCTCGGCCGGACGGCTGCGGCATCATATTTTTCTACAAATGATGTGTTACTCGCTAATCAACCTATACTTATGTGTACACGTTAATTCACATATTTACAGAATTAGAACAGGGCCAAATAAAAATGTCCTTGTTTCTACTAACAAGCTGAAAAATTTGGGTAAGGTTTTTCTTGTCCTTCTTAGATAAGTGAGTCGAAGTTATTGATCATAGCCCTATTGTATTCTAACTTGAAGTATTCTTTCTGCACAATGAAATTCAGGAAAGAACCCTTGAAAGTACATACACGATAAAATGTATCTGTTTTAATGAGATTTGATCCTGAAGAATGATAAAATTATTTTTAAAAATCTGTCGGAGGTTCCAGAGAGGGTCGGTCGGGTTGGTAGAAATAAAGTTAATTTATTTATTTGGCCTGACTGCTTTCAACATAGAGATCCTCAAAACACTCAACAATACGCTCAAAACTTACACCTGACAACATGATTGAAGTTACTGTATATTTTAGTGTTTAACAATTTTTAGAGATATGTTCAAATATTGTCGAAAGATATTCAACCATAGAATATTTTAATATGATATTTGCTGGCTCTCAACAGCATTAAGATGGTAAAGGCAATTGAAATTATCTCCAAAGTGACAGATTTCAGAAAAAAATATTTGAAAGTGTCTCTACGTTAGTTAACGATATCCTCAAATATGTACACGTAGACACTTTAAGTATATTATAAATATATTATATATATAGTACATATGTCATTGATTCGTGTTCAAGGTCATGACATTTAGATTTGTGTAGCAATAGGCCGGAGGTGGATACAGGGTTGAGGCTTGGGGTCATTAAGTATGGAAGCTGTAAATGACACAGCAGGCACATCGCCAGTCAAGGGGTCCAGAGGCATATTTGCTTTTTCGGGTTATTAAAAATGTAACATTTTGGAAATTCTGAAGACTGTATTGACAAGCTTTAAAGATGGATTTCTCAAAAGTTTTGCACTAAAATTATGATCGTCATTTATCATGTGACTTTATAATGTATAGAAAAATACAGTATACACTCCGATGTAATGGTCAGGTAAACATTGATGTACGCCATTTTCTTTGTCCAGCAATAACTCTTTATATGATGAGTATATTCGTGCCTCTCCACTGTAATAAGTCTATACACATACTAATTTTTACAACTGGGGAGTAGCACCGACCCCGCACAAAAAAAGCTTTAGACTGTCTGTAATATGCCAAGGTGTGTCAAGGGTGCAATTAAGAATTAAAAAGCCTACACATTTCTTTGTTAATCTAGCTCTATTTATAGGCCCATAACATTTTTCAGTAATATTTACAGGAAAACCAAAATAATACAATAAAAGTACAGGATTGAAGCAGTTAATTTTGATCAAATTACAAAAAAGTTTTGGGCGGATTTTTTTTTATGGCTGTACAAAAATGACACCTGGTGGTCACCAGACAAATTAAAGACAAATTGACAACACAGAAGCATATATTTTATGTATAGAAACATTTCACCTGATGCAAGGTTCAGTTAAAAAAAGCTTATGCAACTGACAGCAAAAATACTGTGGGTGTCAATTTCTCACACAATATCGGTCTCCCTCTGAAATAACATGTGCTGGAGATCACTGAATGCATGTACTATGCTAACTTTTCAGTGGCACTTCATCTGACCCAACACTTCGTGCATTAATTCATTAGTGCACCCTAAACAAACTGGCTCATACCGGGCCCCTCCATAGACCTGGAACAAGCTTGACTAAAGTTATTCGAACAGGTCTTAAAAAAACTACATGTACAAGAAGTACCCGCATGGCTCAGCTTCACGTTGGGAGACCCTTGACTAAATCGATTCAAGATGATCCATTAAACAATATCATTAAACAAATAATATTACATTTGATATTAGTTCAATATTATATCAAAAAAATTATATTTTTGTTTGTAAATGACATTTATTTATTCATTGATAAAGGTTAAAATGAGGCCGCGATTAACATGTCCCGCGGCTGAAGGCATGGACATCTCACTATGATATCCAAAGCTTTTGTGCAACCAACATAACAATAATAAAATAAAATATAAAATAAAATAAAACAATGAAAAACAAAAACAAAACAAAAGACCAAAACCAAATAGCCCCCAAATAAACAAACAAAACAAAAACAAACAAACAAACAAACAAACAAACAAAAAACACAAAAAATGGAAAAATTTAATAACCAAAAAAAAAACCACAAAAAAAAAAACACAAAAAAAAAACAAAAAAAAAAAAAAAAAAAAAAAAAAAACAAAAACAAAAAAAAACCAAAACAGCCAAACAAGTGCACTCTGCAGAGAGACATGAAATTTTCAATATATTTGACGACATCGGTTGTTCTAAACTTTCACATGAGTTGGCGTTCTTTTTGTTTTTTTGTTTTTGTTTTGCATTGTTGGATACACAAGGAGCACATATCAATGATTGTAAACCTGGTTAGTATGTGCCTCATACACTGGTGGACATACATGTAGATAACACCTGAAATTTATTTGGAATTAATAAAAATTATGATTAACAAGTAACAGGAGAAGCAAAAACAAGAAAAAAATATATTTAATTTGTTTAGATCTAGAGGTTCCTTACAAATTGTAAGATCGCCTCCAAACATTTTTTTGTATATATTCTTTGTCTCGACGTTTCATCTGAATAGTTGAACAGGATACCACATAAATGTGAATTTTTAATCCTATCACCTTAAAATACATTTACTTTGTGGAAAAAATAATACGATTACTTAGCTTCATGGTTCATATTTTCTGTTCCTTCTGCCTGATCTAAAAATTAGAGAGAATAAACTAACCAACTAAAACCGATCGATTGGCCGAGCGACTGACCGATCAACACACAGATGGATCTGTAGTGCCTTCGGTAATAAAAGACACAGCGATCGACAGACAGACAGACAGACAAATAGATAGATAGATAGATAGATAGATAGATAGATAGATAGATAGATAGATAGATAGATAGATGGATAGATAGATAGATAGATAGATAGATAGATAGATAGATAGATATTTTGAGTCAATTACATGAAACAAGTATAATCCAGTTCCCAACATGCTTTGCAGCCCTTTGCTCACAGAACACGAATTATGCATATTTTTCCGACAAAAGAGAAAAAAGTAAATTACCCCCCCCCCCTAAAAATCAAATGGCCGATGTTACACATATATATCAAAAGGAAGAAAATGATCGCGCATCTTGTGAAGAGAATTTAAATGCTTAATGCGCCAAATGCATTATCTACATCTTATCAGTTTCAATGCATCAGTCCCATTGCAGTTCAAGGCAAGAGGCAGTATGTGAACCGATGCATCCCGGTTGAAGAAAAAATCGAGGTTAAGTCTAGTTTGTAACTGGTTGTATGAAATGTACTTTCTAATTACATAGAAATATATATTGGGAAACACAGAAAAAAATACACAAATAATTTTGCTTTTCCTGTCAATTTACCATTTCTCTGTCTCAAATGCAGCACAGAGCACTTATTATGAGTTTAACAAATAGCGCGTTTAACAAATAGCACAAGATTTTTTGTTTTGTTTTGACGAATAGCGCATTTAACGTTTAGCGGCTGGTGGGAATTTTGACGGATAGCGGTAATTTTAACCAATAACCTCCTCTCAATTTTTTGAAAAAAAGTTAATTTAAATGTATAGTGGCGATTTAATATTTAATGGCTGCACAATCCCCTCCAAAGAAAAATGTAGAACTGACTAGTCAGTGCATGTGCCTGTTCTCCACCTCTTTTCCTGAGCTATTCAATTCTTTATACCAGACAGGTGGCGCCACTTCCTACCTGGTCAATTGAAAAACAGTCCATCCAAGATAAATCTTGATTTTACGTCGGTACATATGCAAAATTAAATCAACCTTTGTGAGGCTATTTTGCCCAAAACAACTGTTTTCGTTTGAATACGTTTTGTATAAGGCCGCAGCCAGAAAGAGATAACTGTCTGAACTCCATTGCACAAACAAAGTGAACACAAAGTGAACACAAAGTGAACACAAAGTGTAATTTTTTTGTTCGTCAAAGGAGCAACATCGCGTATTCCTGACAGCCATAATTCCTTTCTTTTTATTTGCACATACTACATTTTTCCCCCATGAGAAAAAAATCTGTCCAGTATCAGTATGGTGTTTTCGCTTTATCAAATTTTGGTTTATGTGTGTTGCTTATGAACCTAACTTTCAAATCTATAGTTTTTTACTGCTTTTTTGCGGTATCAGCTAACTCCGGTTTTTAATTTGATGGCCCTTTCATACATTTTCCCGGTACGGAGCCGCAACCTTTCTTTACAGAATTGCGTTCTGCTCGCGTCGTGCATCTCATCAATCCATGTAGGAACTTTTTTTTTTTTTTTTTTGAAAAAAAAAATTATTATTTGAGTTAAAATGGTGTATTTTGATGATTTTTTTTAACCTCATCCATTTTTTTCTGGGCGGGAGAAAACATATTCTAAGCGGGAGGGCAAAAAATGGGAGATCTCCCGCTGAAAACGGGAGGGTCGGAGTCTCAGAAGGCCATCCTATGCTTATAGGCATAGAAGTCCAATCCCATGTTAAAGGGAAATCTATCATGTTAAAGGACGTTGTTTCCGTCTGGCCCACATAGCAACAGGCGCTCGCAATGTGCAGTCAGTGGTGATCAACTGCAATCATTCGTGCTTATAAGACGGGAGGTGCACCTACAACATCTGTATGTGCAATGCCAATGGCTCGCGAAAGCCTTATATGCAATAACGTATTCAATATTCTCCGTGCAGTCAATCGTTCGTGCTAATAAGATGGGCGGGGGACGATGAGGAGCTTCCACACAGAAAGGCTTTAAACGAGACTCAGATCTCGGCCACCAACCCACTTCTACGCTTGACACGATTTCCCCGTTTCTCTACATGCTACAAGCCGCAACTCCCCAGACCATTCCAAAACTATTCTTACAGGAATATCCAACTGATCACCCAAAATATCCACACATATCTATAGCGGCACGTCCATATTTGTCGCAAATAGTCCACATACATGTAATTCCTTTCAGGCAAACAGTCCAAAGTTCCAGAGCGAGATTCAAACGGGTATCCCATCCTGAATCGAGTTCGTTTCGCAGCATATAGCCGTATAACAACTGAGCTCAATTGTCAATCAGACCGCATTGTTATGTGTGTGTGCCAACACAGACATTTTGTTTTTCAAGGAATTCTTTCTTTCTTTCTTTCTTTCTTTCTTTACAGGCAAATTTGTCCGACATTTCATCTGAAAAGTATTATACGTGGAAACTCCACACTTGGCACAAATATACTTCTATAGATGAAGTGTGGCCTTTTTATAATGGGAGATCATGCTTTTCAAAATTATGCAAATGAGGGCTAATAAAAGTTTTAAATCTTCAATATCTTATATACTATAGTAGATGTGGTTCCGAGTGTATAGGAGTTCGATCATAGCAAGGTAAAGGTCATCTCAAATGTCAAGGTCAAAGGTCAATTTTAAGCCAAAGTGTCATTTTTGAGGTCAAGGTTCACTTCAGGTAGAGCTCATCTCAAGGTCAAAGGTCATTTCAAGGTCAAAGGTCACTTTCGTTGGTGGCTTTCTTCTAGCCATAACTTGGTCAATTTCTATCCAATTTTGATCATGTTGGCTCAAATTGTACCTATTGTAACACTGCACATTTTTGAAACTTACATGTGACCTCTAAAGTTCAAAGGCCAATGTCATTTGGACCTTTGAAAGTTTCATCCAGTCATAACTTGGCAAATTTCCATCCAATTCTAATCATGTTGGACTCAAATTGTAGGTATTGCAACACCGCACATTTTTATAAGAACATGTAACATTAAAAGGGCAAAGGTCAAGGTCATTTTGCCCTTTGAAAGTTTCATGTTGCCATAACTTGGTCAATTTTCATCTGATTTGGTTCATGTTGGGCTCAAATTGTAGGTATTGTAACACTGTGTAATTTACATGTGACCTGTAAAGGCCAAAGGTCAAGGTCATTCCCCCCAGCCATAAACTTAATGGAATGTGAAGTACCAAAGGATAAAATTTATAGCATTTAATATTTACAACTTTTGAAGGCACACAGATTTGCTTTCAAGCAAATCTTCTTTTATAGTTTTATCCTGTGTTCATTCCCACAAATCGTGAAACCTGACCACAATTAATTCAGTCAGTGCTACTCGTACCAATCAGAACTATGGCGGCCATAATTTTGACCGGACCAGCCCTTCGCATCCCGGATGCTCTGTGAGCTCCCAGCGGAACGTTTACGCAGCGTGATCGGTAAAATCCTGGATTATCAGTGGTCGTACCTGAAGGTATAGCCTTTCAGCTTCTTCTTACCGCAATTAACTTTCATCACGGCTTTTGCGAGACCTCGCTGTTTATTTCTAGGATTTAAAAACTTGCAATTTTATATCAAGTTTAGCTTCCTGGACATGGCCCTGATGTGCATTTCTCGACAGGTTGCTCCACTGAGGATATCTTTTGTTCTCTAAACTTCTCAGGGCTGCAAAAACTTGACAAGATGAACATGCTTTGTTCAATTGACACACAACAGCTTGTTAAGCTTGTGATAAAATGCAATATTTTCAAAGTGTTGTGGCCTTCTTTTATCACTGGTACGACACAATTTTGTATCTGTACATGTTACTTCAATTACAACCTTGTATTATCTATACAGTGTCCAAAATATACTTTGCATATGAAGACTTGCCTTGACACCATTCTTTTATTCTGATATAATAATAACACATACCTTAATTACTGGCGGAACCTTGAAGGCTCATATTCAACACGAACTTTATCTGCCAATTCACTTGAGTCTATCAACCTTGCTCTACGGAAGCGGATTTTGTGAATATTACAGCAATGGATTGTTACTTGCGGATATATCTAATGCATAACCTTTTCTCATCAATGTACCTCACATTTGAGGCATATGTGGTAAATATATGCACTTTGTATTTCTTTTCAGCCGCAATTTGTTTTTTTTTTTGGGGGGGGGAGGGGGGAGAGCGAGGGGAGCATTTCTGCGGCTACAAGCAAACTTTGGTGCAATCCGTGTCGTCCAAGAAATGATAAGCGCGCGTGCGCAAATATGATTGACAGGTAGTTTTAAAATGCCGGCAAGGTTCGTAACTCTGCTGCGAAAGCGCAAAAAATTGATGGCTACAGAAATAAATACAAACCACACTGCAAGCAATTTTTTTAAGAGTGAGGTAAACTGCTCGGATTTGGTTACGCATGATATACATGGTCATTTTGCCCCCCCCCCCCGCTATTTATGTAAAATTTGCGAAATCCCCTTCCGTAACTCAGGGTTGACCGACTATAAGTCTACATATATTTTGGAATACTTTTATTACCGACTTTACCCCATAGCTATTGCATTAATAAACATTCATATCATTGTGGCTTTATGTATAAAACGCAGAAAAAAAAACTTGGGTCCGTGTGCACAAATAGGAAAGTTCATTATAAAACTAGGAAAGATGATTTGCTGCATAGCAAATCAGTGTGTGTGTGTTCAAAGCATATTAGTATGGCAATGTGCAATTATTCCATAACACAGGAGTAGAAGTTGGAATGGCATCTCTGTCTATTATAGCTTTGAAGTTATTCAAGATTTAAAATTTCTAATGGTGCTATTTAGCATAATTTAAATTGCTACAACTTTTATTTTTAACATTAGGTGCGCAATGGTCAACAACACCCTAGTAGAAGTTGGAATGACATCTCTATCCATTATAGTGTTGAAGATATTCAAGATTGAAAATTTCAAATCCTGCATAATTTAAATTGCAACAACTTTTGTTTTAGATTCATTACATGCGCAATGGTCAACAACCCCCTAGTAGAAATTGAGATCACATCTCTATCTATGATAGTTTTGACGATATTCAAGTTTTAAAAATTTAAATGCTGCTAATTAGCATAATTTGAATTGCTACAACTTTTCCTTTAGATTCATTAGATGCATAATGATCAATAACCCCTTATAAGAAGTTAGAATAACATCTCTGTCTGTAATAGTTTTGAAGATATTCATGTTTTAAAATTTCCAATGCTGCTAAGTAGCAAAATTTAAATTGCTACAGCTTTTCTTTTGAATTCATCAGATGTGCACTGGTCAATAACCCCTTGGTAGAAGTTGGAATGACATCTAGGGCTATCTATTATACTTTTGAAGATATTCAAGATTTAAAATTTCAAATGCTCCCAATTTGCATAATTTTAAACATCTTCATTTCTGTGTATAAAACGGCCGAACTCCTTGTATGGAGGTACAATCATGCAAAGTTTGGAGTTTCTATGTATAATAGTGTCCGAGAAAAGTGTCGGACAATTTTGCAGGTAGAGAAGAACGAAAGAAAGATAGAAAGAAAGAAAGAAAGAAAGAAAGAAAGAAAGAAAGAAAGAAAGAACGAAAGAAACTAGAAAAGATGATTTGCTTGAAAGCAAATCTGTCTGTGTGCCTTCAAAAGTTGTAAATATTAAATGCTCCATTTTTTATCCTTTGGTACTTCACATTCCATTAAGCTTATGGCTGCATGCAAATTTCAAAGTCCAAATGACCTTGACCTTTGACCTTTACAGGTCACATGTAAATTGCACAGTGTTACAATACCCACAATTTAAGCCCAACATAAACCAAATCGGAGTAAAATTGACCAAGTTATTGCAAGGTGAAACTTTCGAAGGGCCAAATGACCTTAACCTTTGCCCTTTTGAGGTTACATGTTCTTATAAAAATGTCCAGTGTAGCAATACCTACAAGTTGAGTCCAACATGATTAGAATTGGATGGAGATTGGGCAAGTTATGACTGGATGAAACTTTCCAAGATTCAAATGACCTTGACCTTTGAACTTAAGAGGTCACATATAAATTTAAAAAATGTGCAGTGTTATAATAGCTACAATTTTTGGTTAGCAGCGACTTTTTTCAATATATTAATGTGTGAACCCACACCACAATATACACAGATTTCACCACTGAACATTCCGCTATGCTTCACAATGGACAGGGATTACACTACTTCTTAAAATACTTTTACAAGGAAGTTTCAGTCTTATGGCCGCTGATCTCAACAACAGCTCATCCCAGTGTCATTGTGAACCAGCAGTTACTTTAAACATTCAACCAGTTACACTCCAGGATCAAACCGAGGCTGGCATTCGGGCAGACTCAGATGCGGATCCTTCTCATTCACTTCTATAAACCCAATGTCACAAGTCACAATCCGGGATCCAACTGAGGATGACCTTCAGGTGGATGTCGATCTTGTTAATAGCCTTCTATCACCTGGACACAATGACGAGCGTGAGATTATCATAATCAGCTCTGACTCGAGACCTGAAAATGAACGTGATTCTGAAAGCACCGACAATTCTCAGTTAACTTATACAGGTATTAGACCCACTCCAAACAATTCCATATCTACCTGTAAACATGTCTGGTGGTGTATAATTCTTCTTCTCGTGTGGCTTGCCACTCTGTCTGTACCAGTCACTGTAGTAGCGCTTCTCTTTGCACTCGTCCTATATTTTTTGCCAAGCGTTTCATTTTTTCCTCTTCTGTTTTCAAAAGGGATCCATATAGGACTGTGTCCTGTTTCCCAATTGATTTAATAAAATATGTTTTAACCAAAGCACCGACGACATGGACTGGCATCAGCCAACTATGATAGATGTGTACCTAGAGACTGATATGGACCGGTACACTCCACAAGATTATCCATCATATCAAGTTAGACCAAAAAAAAAAAAAAAAAAAAAAAAACAAAAAAACCTGTACATCTTTGTAAATATGTGTGATAGGTATTAAAATGTTTTGTTGCATTTGATAATTTACATGCATGTTTTACATTTCTTCATGGAAATGGGACAAATGTACGTACAATTAGAGGTCCACCATATGGGCACAAATCAAGCAAAGATAGTTCTACAACTGTCCCTTCCCTACTTACGACCTGGGAAGCGTCTTTCTTTGTGTCTTATAGGTCAGTATAATTCAAATTTCTTTGAAGTGAACCAAATTCATAATACCCATTAAAAGCTGATATTTTTCTATCTGTAACATTATGTACATTCTTCTGACTATAGTTCCTTTAATACCGTGTCATAGTCACGACATGCGGTGGAACAGCAACATTATTACGGGGATAATAATCAATGAGTAGCTCAGCTAGTCTGTCGAATGTGTTTCTGTTCTTGTTGTTCCAGCGCCAAGTGATTTCATCCATATTCGCTGACAGCTGGCCAGAATACGCTTCGTGCATGTTCTTCATGGCTGCTTTCGAATTTCCTCGAAAACCTTGGATTGTTTGGGTGTGTGCACTTGTGATGGGATCAATGACGTTTTCAGACTGGACAACTGTGTGATAAATGTAGCCATTTGGGCATGCTGTAACACCCCTATACGAGGCCCAATTATCACTGATTATGGAAATGCCCGGTGCCATGTACTGCTAAATTCTTTCCATTAGTTCTTTTTTCGATTAAAAACTTGAAATATCGGATCTTGCTTGTCTCCCTACAAATGGCTCCAAAAACCTAGTGATGATTCGGGTGCGCCCGCTGTCGCTTGTATTAACGCTTGCCACGAAAAAGAGACTCGTCAATTTCCACTTTTTGCCCATGACCACCAAGAGCAATACAATGGTCCATGTTAATGTATAATTAGATTTAGTTGAAAACTTTCTCGCCAGATGTCATGCACCAAGCAGTCATTATAAGTTTGACAATTTTGGGGCCTAAGTTCGTAATGGAGAAAACAAAGGGTGCTAAGAAAGGGCAGCGAGACATACCGACGTGGTCCAAGTACGCTCCAACAGAAAAGTTCGACGACTTGACCATCGCTTGAACAGCAGGTTATTTTCGTTGAAGAGGAGTAGCTGGGAGCCCCTTTCATTTTGTATATTTACAGATTGCACCGAACAAGTTATCGAACAGGTTATCGCTCGTAGCAGTGAACACGTGTATAGAAAGTTTGTGTGTTAATATGCATGGGATTACGACTGGTGAATAAAACTGAATAAAACTCAAGCTGTCAACCATTAACGCTTGTTAAATTTTTTCGGCCTGTTGAAGAGTTACTAATGCAGGTGGCCAGGCACGGAGGTACCTGATAATGGCCAAATCACGTATAGCACCAATTAAACAAATGGCCATCCCGCGTTTAGAATTAACGGCTGTGACCTTGGCAGTCAAACTTGATATAATGCTCAGGAGGGAGTTAACGATTCATTTACAGGAATCACTGTTTTGGTCAGACAGAACAGTAGTGCTTCAGAATATATCTAATGAAAGCAAGCGGTTCAATGGGTATGTTGCCAAGACTTGCTTTCATACGTAAAAACACGAAACCGTCGCAGTTCCGCTGGTTTGGGACCTTTTAGTTTAAACATATTTATTTTCACTGGAATACCCACTAATACAGAATATAACCAATCTAGAACCTTACATAACCCTGGTGATGATTTGTCGCGAGGGTTAACAGCCAACAAGCTGACCAGTGAGAGATGGCTACATGGCCCGCAGTTCCAGCATCCAGATGCGTGGCCTAGAAATCCGACAATGGCGCACGTTCCAGAAAATGACCCAGAAGTGAAGAGCGAAAGTCATGTTTATGTGACGGGCGAGGGCTTGTCTGCCGAGAATAGCCCCATAGAGAGCCACTGTCCATGGCATAAATTAAAGAAAAGTGTTGCCTGGATATTGCGAGTCAAAGCCAAACTAAGAAATAAAGTGTATGAAAGAAAGGGCTTTGGAGCAGGCTTGTTGCCTGATAGCCAAGGCGTTTTGGCTGTACAGGAGTTGAGATCGGCCGAGTTGGAAATAGTCAAATATCTTCCGGGACAAACAACATTTTGATGAGGAAATAAGAAGCCTTGAAGGAAAAGTAAATGCGACAAAATCGAAAAAAGTATGCAAATCGGGCTTGACAGGCAAACTGGACCCTGTATTGATTGGTGGAATCGTCTGTGTTGGGGGACGTATGAGGAATGCGTCATGTTGCCAAACATCAAGTCACATTGCCAAAGAAGCATCACATAGTTACACTGATAGTACGTCACTGTCACCTCGTGGCAGATCATGCAGGTGTTGAATATGTATTACCACAAGTAAGAAGAAACTATTGGTTGATTCGTGGTAGGCATGCAGTGAATAAGGTAATCAGAAATTGTTTTGAGTGTAAGCGCAGAACAGCTGCACCATGCAAACAGAAAATGGCGGATCTACCACCAGAGAAGGTTACATCAGATAAACCGCCATTCACGTTTGTAGGGGTGGACTTCTTTGGCCCGTTCCTTGTGAAGCGTGGCCGGTGTTTGGGTGAAAAGACATGGCTGCGTATTTACTTGTTTGGCGTCGAGGTCCATACATATCAGTCAGGCACATATGCGTGTTTCTGGGTCAATCTAGTCTGAATGAGGGAGAGTTCAATTTCCAGATTTTCTGTTGGGGAGGGGGGTAGGTTAAACTCGAATTTCTTTAATAGACCATGTCAGAAATGAGTTTCACCACCAGATGGCTCTGGGGTACTATCCACCCTAGCCTGACAGAGTGCCCACTAGCTAAGCATGGCAGAGTATGGGAGGTGGAGAGTCTTTGAGTTGAAACAGGAACTAATCAAGAGAGGAGCACCAACTAAAGGCAAAAAAGTGTGATTTAGTAGAAGGTGAGTACTTGCTGATCAGTTTCATATATTATCTTACAGGAATTTATCCCAAGATTACAAGTTTAGTCACTTTACTCCAATGGGTTGAACCAGCAGTTTACATCACTGGTCATATATTGCTGTGTGTGTGTTGTCTCTTGGCCACACACAATTCTGTGACAAGTCAAATTATGAGACTGTGATTAAAAGTATAATTAATGTTCCATAAAGAGAGACTTTCATAGCCATACATACATTATTTTGAATGTGGAATAACCTGGTCAAAGTGTACATAAGCCACCAGTAGCCTGACCTGAGCCAAGCCTCTGGGGCCCAGCCAGTAGCTTGTATATTGGGTCACTCCAGGGGATAAGCAAGGTGTTAATGCTGTTGTTGTCTAGTTCCTCTGGGGAGAGTGCTTTATGGGTGTGCTGTGTATACAAGACACTTGTTGGTAATGTGTTTGTCCAGAATAACAATGAGGTAAAAACACTGCATACTGAAAGGCAAAGATGAAAAACTGAACAAGAAAAGGAAAAGTAACTTTGGGATGGGACATGCGCATTGGCGGTATGTTTTGTGTGCTTTCAGTTATGGTTTTGAATCCTTGGTCGGGCCATTGAGGAAGGGGTGTTTCTTTTTTCAGACTGAGTATAGGTTCAGAATGAAAATTGTTATTTCTGTCATATGCGTCAAGTCTGAAAAAAAGTGCAAGACTAAATATGTGTAGTGTCAACTTAACTGTATGAGGTAATGAAGGGCAGCCAAGCTGTTCAAATGTAAGGAAAAGGGTAAACTTTCAAACTGGAGGGGACATAAAGTTACTTTTCCTTTTCTTGTTTAGTTTTTCATCTTTGCCTTTGAGTATGCAGTGTTTTTACCTCATTGTTATTCTGGACAAACACATTACCAACAAGTGTCTTGTATACACAGCACACCAACAAAGCACACTCCCCAGAGGAACTAGACAACAGCAGCATTAACACCTTGCTTATCCCCTGGAGTGACCCAATATACAAGCTACTGGCAGGGCCCCAGAGGCTTGGCTCAGGTCAGGCTACTGGTGGCCTATGTGCACTTCGACCAGGTTATTCCACATTCAAAATAATGTATGTATGGCTATGAAAGTCTCTCTTTATGGAACATTAATTATACTTTTAATCACAGTCTCATAATTTGACTTGTCACAGAATTGTGTGTGGCCAAGAGAGGTATTTATACACACACACACAGCAATACATGACCAGTGATGTAAACTGCTGGTTCAACCCATCGGAGTAAAGTGACTAAACTTATAATCTTGGGATAAATTCCTGTAAGATAATATATGAAACTGATCAGCAAGTACTTACCTTTCTACTAAATCACACTTTTTGCCTTTAATTGGTGCTCCTCTCTTGATTAGTTCCTGTTTCTACTCAAAGACTCTCCACCTCCCATACTCTGCCATGCCTAGCTAGTGGGCACTCAGTCAGGCTAGGGTGTATAGTACCCCAGAGCCATCTGGTGGTGAAATTTCTGACATGGTCTATTGGAGTTAGCACACACAAGTTACTCTTATGTATATGTTAGATGTGTTTGTGGTCCATGTTTTAAAATATTTCTGAGCCATTTATTTTCAGTCTTCCTATGATTTTAGCTAATTTTCGCTGATGGGGGCCTGTCCCCTGTTGAAATGGGGGTGGGGTCGGATATCTTGTTGCCTCCGAATAGGGGTGGGCCAAAATGGCCTTCAACCCCAATTTTATGAAAGTAGACTTGTCCTCCAGTACAGAAATACCATACTTGGTGATTCTATATCAAGATCTATAAGGGTTGTATGTCCCCAGAGAGTGACCACCCCTGTTTAGAAATATAGGAAAATGAGGTCATCTGAGACTCCCTTGCTCATCAAGCTAACAAGTGGGCTGAGTGCAAAGGGGATGTTATTTATGTGCACAGTAGATATCTAGGTCTCTAAATCTTTAAGGGATTAGGGTTTCAAAGAAAGACTCCAGCAAGTTTAGCTAATTTGAAAGTAGGACACAGTGTAATTTTTAGGGGGTACCCCTTAAAAGTGAATGTTTGACCTGCTCTCATTGGGCCTATGGGCTGACTCTATGGGCATTTTGTGGATGAAATGAACATATCAACTCTCAAAAAGCATCAGACATTCACAATTTATGCTTCCATTTGGTAAATTAGGGATTATATACAAACATAAAAGACTGGGGCATGAAAGATGCATAGGTTGCCTTTGTGTCCACTCATTATGGGGATGTGTGTGTGACTGTATTGAAGTAGCACATAGCTTTGAGACAGATTCCTTTATTAAGGCATTAAGTAGATTCATTAGGAATTAAGGAAAACCACAGAAGATTAGATCAGATAACGGAACAAACATGACCTGAGCTCAAAGGGAGCTCAAAGGCAACTCAAAGATTCCATACAGTCCTGGAATGATTGCAAAATCAATGAATTCCTTCAACAGAA
The DNA here is from genome assembly GCA_964020975.1 of Hermodice carunculata. Lineage (NCBI taxonomy): Eukaryota > Metazoa > Annelida > Polychaeta > Eunicida > Amphinomidae > Hermodice > Hermodice carunculata. The sequence goes on from OZ026629.1 coordinate 69,201,701, forward strand.
GGACATTCACTGGGTGTTTAACCCCCCCCCCCAGCATCCCACGTGGGCGGCGTGTGGGTGCGCCAAATCAGGTCTATAAGAAAAGTTCTTTACGTTTCGCTGAAAGAGCAAGAATTACAGGACGAAGGCTTGACGGCGCTGATGTGTCAAGTTGAGAATATAACTACATGTACAAAAGAAGATTTGCTTCAAGGCAAATCTGTCTGTGTGCCCTCATAAGTTGTAAACATTAAATGCTACAACTTTTGTCCTATGGTACATGTACTTCCCATTCCATTAAGCTTATGGCTGGATGAAAATTTTAAAAACCAAGTGACCTTGATCTTTGACTTTTACAGGTCACGTGTAATTGCAAAAATGTACAGTGTTACAATACCCACAATTTAAGCCCAATATGAACCAAATCAGATGAAAAGTGACCAAGTTATGGCAACATGAAACTTTCATATTGCCAAATGACCTTAATCTTTGCCCTTTAAAGGTTCCATGTTCTTACAAAAATGTGCAGTGTTGCAATACCTACAATTTGAGTTCAACATGATTAGAATTGGATGGAAATTGGCCGAGTTATGGCTGGATGAACCTTTCAAAGGTCCAAATGGCGTTGACCTTTAGAGGTCACATGTAAGTTTCAAAAATGTGCAGTGTTACAATAGTTGCAATTTGAGTCCAACATGATCAAAATTGGATAATAATTGACCAAGTTATGGATAGAAGAAAGCCACCATCAAAAGTGGCCTTTCACCTTGAGATGACCTCTACATGAAGTGAACTTTGGCCTTTAAAATGACATTTTGATCTAAAATTGATCTCAGACCTTGACATGACCTTGACATGTGAGATGACCTTTGCCTTGCTATGATCGAGCTCATATACACTCGGAACCATATCTACTATGGTGTATCAGATATTGAAGATTTAAAACTTTAATTAGCTCTCATTTGCTTAATTTTGAAAAGCATGACCTCTCATTATAAAAAGGCAAGACTTCGTCTATAGAAGTATAATTGTCCCGAGTTTGGAGTTTCTACGTGTAAAACTTTTCAAATGAAATGTCGGACAAATAAGCCTGTAAAGAAAGAAAGAAAAAAAAAGAAAGAAAGTAAAAAGAAAGAAAGAATTCTTAGAAATACAATATGTCTGTGTTGGCACACAGACATAATAAATGGTAGACCATGACCAAATTATCAAGCGACCCAAGAGATAGCAAAGCGCTCACGCCCAATCCCATTTTGATGCTTCGGGCATTTCAAGGGATGTTCTGCCCTGATGCCAAATATTGAAGGAGACGTTGGAAGCAGGTGCAGTGCCTGGCCGACATTTTCTGGCGTAGGTGGACGAAAGAGCACTTAGCTGAGTTACAAAAAAGACAAGAGTGGTTAAAAGAAGAAAGAAACTTAAGGGTAAATGACATCGTGCTAGTGGTAGATAAGCAATGCCCCAGAAACATATGGCCTTTAGGGCTTGTGACAAAAACCATCCCAGGCAAAGATGGGTTGTGCAAATAATTAATTTGAGAATGCAAAATCAGGTCTTGACAAGACCAATACACAAATTGTGTTTGCTAGAAGCAGCAGATTAAAATTAGAAACGAAGATTTGCTTCAAATCAAGTCTGTCTGTGTGCCTTCATAAGTTGTAAATATTAAACGCTATAACTTTTGTCCTGTGGTACTTCACTTTCCATTAAGCGTATGGCTGGATGAAAATTTCAAAGTCAATGTGACCTTGACTTTTGACCTTCACAGGTCACATGTAAATTGCAAAAATGTACAGTGTTACAATACCCACAATTTAGGTCCAACATGAACCAAATCAGATGAAAATTGACCAAGTTATGGCAAGATAAAACTTTCAAAGGGCCAGATGACCTTGACCTTTACCCTTTAGAGGTTACGGTGTTGCAATAGCTACAATTTGAGTCCAACATGATTGGAGTTGGATGAAAATTGGTCAAGTTAGGGCTGGAAAAAAACTTTCAAAGGTCCAAATGACCTCGACCTTTGACCTTTAGCGGTCACATGTAAGTTCTAAGAATATGCAGTGTTACAATAGCTAAAATTTGAGCCCAAATTATCAGAATTGAATAAAATTGACCAAGTTATGGCTAGAAGAAAGCCAACATCGAAAGGGGCCTTTGACTTTAAATGACCTTTGACCTTGACATGACCTCTACCTGAAGTTAACCCTGACCTTTAAAACGACATTTTGACCTAAAATTGACCTTTGACCTTGACATGACCTTGACATGTGAGATGACCTTTGCCTTGCTATGATCGAACTCATATACACTCGGAACCATATCTGCTACGGGTATATAAGATATTGAAGATTTAAAACTTTAATTAGCCCTCATTTGCATAATTTTGAAAAGCATGACCCCCCATTATAAAAAGGCGAGACTTCATATGCAGAAGTATAATTGTGTCAAGTTTGGAGTTTTAACGTATAATATTTTTCAAATGAAATGTCGGACAAATTTGCCTGTCAAAAAAGATGATAGAAAGAAAGAAAGAATTCCTGGAAAAATATGTCTATGTTGGCACACCGACATAAAAAGGTAATGGTACTCGTATATGATTGCACGCGAAAAAAGGGAATTAGAAGCGCCTATATTTTTTAGTGTTATAGTTATTATAATTGAAAGTGGTGATAATAGCATTGTGGTAAATGATGGTTGAGACCATTCATTTAAGGGGCCACGATGTTAATGTATAATTAAATTTAGTTGAAAACTTTGAGCTAATATTATATGAAGGTTTCATTTTGTATATTTAAAGATTGAACCGAACAAGTTATCGAACAGGTTATCGCTCGTAGAAGCGTACAGGTGTATAGAAAGTTCGTGTGTTAATATGTATGGGATAGCGACTGGTGAACAAAATTGAATAAAACTCAAGCTGTCAACCACCAACGTTTGTTAATTTTTTTGCGTGTAGAAAACCAAGCGAACCAAGGCTATGCATCAAACCAGCAAACACCATGTAGTGGTTCCTAGGTGTTATTAAGTAAAAGTCCACTAAATCTTGGTACAAGTTACACTTCTGTGACACTGACATTGTGTCCACTGCTCCCTTCATCATTTGGATTGCTACTGTAACTGACATGTTGAAAGAAAAGAGAAACCTGGTACCTAGTAACTTCTTCAAGTAGATCCTTGGACCAGAAAACCATAAAAAAATGCTGTTTCGCATTGAAGTATGCGCCTGACATCCAGGGCACCTCCATGTGTATCCATAGGTGACATTGTTGCCATGTGGCTGGTGCTGTTTCCACAATTGACGTCTCGTGACAGAAAACTCCAGTTTTCAAAAGATTCCCTTCACTCATACATGGAAGTGTTTCCTTCCTATTGCAAATGATTCCTGAAAATTCAAGTAGATTTGCCATTTTCAACAGAGAAAATTAGGAAATCCTGTGAGGTTGTCCAGGTCGATTGTCTTGTGTTAACTTCAAGCCAAGAAGGTGTATCGTGTTAATGCCGGTACGCGATACAACTTGACAATTACCAAAGACGACAAAAATAGAACCCGATGGGGTATCACATCTTCAAGAATGATATCGCTTTATATTAGTCGTTTGACAAAAACTTCCCCTTTTTTCGTACAAAATGCAAAATGCACAAATTGGGTGAAATGAAAAGAACTTTTTACGCATAAGGATTTTCGACGATCGACCTTCCAGCTGCCAATGACAAAGACGACCAAGTGTGTGGAAGCCGCACTCCTGTAGTTCCACAACAATGTGATAGATTTTGAAACAAAAATGTGACGGAGTAAATAGCTTTATGAAGCAAAATTACAATACAATATCTATTCACATGGAATCCAAGCTGTTTATGGATATTGAGTTTGTCTAGTGCACTGAACTGAAGACATTATTAGTGCGGCGTCTGTCCTGACGCCATTGAGTTACCAAGGCAACTATGAATATGAGTAATGTTGGTAGCATTTAACACATTATACAATTTATTCCGCAAAAGACTTCAATAATTTTTGCTTTCTTTACACCGGGGCAGGATTTAGATTACCCATAATGCCACTATATATACACACATATATATATATATATATATATATATATATATATATATATATATATATACATATATATATATATATATATATATATATATATATATATATATATATATATATACATATGTATATGTACATATATATATATATATACGCATATATACATGTATATACGCATATATACATGTATATATATATATATATATATATATATATATATATATATATATATATATATAATTATATATACCGGTATGTGATGCGGCTTCCATCCCGCCAACTGTGGGATGAATTGAATTGTGTTTTATTGACTGCGCCACATATACAAAGTAGCAATTTGTCACACATGATACATACAGTACAAATTTATGTTATAAGTATGTAAGTATGGGAGCAGCGGTAACTTCAAGTTGCCAGACTGGTATGCCATCGAACAGAGAGAAATTCCATGTTTTCAAGTTGTTACCAATATTGTAATCTAAATGACATGAAGGTGGCCACAGATGTTCATGTGTGGCCACATCTTTCGACCGGCCTTGTAAGGATGTAAGGTGATGAATGAATGAATGAATGAATGAATGAATGAATGAATGAATGAATGAATGAATGCACTTTATTTCGCTATACCTCCGACAATTGAGGCATTCTGGTGAAAAACAGCATTACATAGCATTGATACAAAAATACAAATAACGACAAATTACACTTTTTCAATAACAACAACACACACCCACACCCACCCACCCACACACACTCAAAAGTAGCATACAAACATACACGCTATAGAAGTGATCGGTGTTTCTCAATTACACAGGTTGTTCAAATTATAGCGCGCCTTAAATTTCTATTGAAGCAGTCAAAAACGATCCCAGAATGTAAATTACTTCAATATCATGACATTTTATCAGAAATAGGAATTTTTCATTGTCGTGTAGCTCTTCAAAATTTGTAAATATTTCATCAGCCAAATCTATCATTTTTTTACGTGGACTAGAAAATTGTGTGCATTCAAGCAGGTAATGAAATTCATTTCCAATAGAAGAGCATGTATCTCAAAGTGGTTGATCAGGTGGTGTTTTTATCGGTCGTTTGTGGCTGCCAATTTCAATGGCGAGATTATGCGCACCGATTCTCACTCTTGTAAGACTTTTCTTCACTGTAGCATTTTTAATTGCATATAAATATTTTTCTAATTCGAAATTTTCTTTAAATTTAGCGTACGTTCTCAATTTTTTTAATCCGGTTGTAATTGTATTTTGAATTCACTTTCCCATTGCATTAAGAATTTTTCTTTCAAATGTTTATTTATCATTTTTGTTGGGTAATCCTCAAAATTAGCTCCGTAATTATCCCCAATATCTTTACCCCCAATAAGATCCAAATTGTCTCTTAAGGTTGTTAACCATGATAAATTGAACGATATAAAACTGTGCATATCTCGCGAGGTGCTTTTATTTCATAGATTTTGTAATAAAGGCACATCCCATTGGCCAAGAACAAAGTTGTAGAATTTTGATTTGTGCCAATTGGCGGCATTTAAAACGTTTGAATGTTAATTATCTTCAAAATTATTATAGATAGATGTATCATTCCAACTTCAATTCATAGCTTGGTGGCGTAGACACATCCAAGGAACCGCAAACAAAAATGGGGGAAATCTATATTATTCTAATTAGGGATACTTGAACAAATTACATGTTGAATATTTTCAACACTTTGTTAGAATTAATTGGTAGTGCCATGCCAACTTTATTTCTTTATTTCATAATTTTTGATAGAGGTACAACCAATGAAGCAAGAACAAATAAATTTGAATTAATCCACATCAGGACTGTTATTATTATTGAATTCCTTCAAAATAATTAGATATTGGGGTGGCATTCCAACTTGAGTTCACGGGTTTCTGCTGTAGGCGCATCAAATCGACTTTCGACAAAAGTTGTTGAAATTTCACTTGACGTTAATCAGGGACAATTGAACTTTTAAAAAAAAAATTGGCTTTGTTCAAAAGTGTTATAAGCACAGGTGCCACCTAAATGACAAATAAACAGATAATGCATTTAGACAAGCAGTATAATGTGTGTGTGTGTGTGTGTGTGTGTGTGTGTGTGTGTGTGTGTTCCAGCATGAGAAATCAGACTTGTCTGCAGGTGAACTTAAGAAAACTTATAGTTTTACTGTAACGCGGTGTCATATTATCCAAAGAATGAACTTGTTTATCTATATGTATTCGCAGGACTGAACTGAAAATAAAAAAAAGGTTGAGGATAAGTCAGGGCCTTGTTGCGGAGGTTGATTCAGGTGCACAGCTCTCTGAAGAGGAGCTTCGGGTTTTGTTGCAGATGAATCAGTTTCACTGGTTGGATCGTGAATACCGTGAGGAGCAGACATCAAGCATGGATTTGTTACAGTGATAGCGGTATCAGCAGATACAGGTGAAGTATCGGGCAGATACTACACGAGTGGCAGCTGTAGGTCCTTTGCACAGTTGGAGAACAAGGACGGGACCAGCATTGTACGCTGGTGCATTGACTTAATAGAGGAAAAAGTCGGGTCCCCGGACCCGCAAATAAATTAACACTCGGGACCCGGGGACCCGGGACCCGCGGCAAAAACCCTTACTGAAATGAAACACAGGAACATGTTTTAACTTACTTTTATTCAGGTACAGTATAAGAATTCTACCATTCGACATGTTGCCTATTCCTGACAGAAAAAAAAAAAAAAAAAAAAACCCACGAAGATCGGCAGTGAAAAAGGCAAAATACACACTGACCTATAATTTGTTCATGTCGAAAGTAATCGGGTATTAAAAATTGGATTTGGCCCCCGAATTTTCGGTATTTTGATGGGCGGGGGGGGGGGGGGGTATCCCGGGTACCCGGGTCCCGAGTCAATGCACCATAATGTATACCTGGATTGATTTATAGCCCATGGTCCAAAATGTCCTATGAACCGTTCTGGAAGTATCCTATATGTTTAATATGGGTTTCCCCTGGGCAAATTGTTGTTGTTGTTTTTTTGCATTGTCTATAAAATACATGTTTCACATCAATAGCGTATGTTTCTTCGCGGCCCAAAAATTTAAAAAAAAGTCAGATTCTAAAATTTTTAGCATTTCAGTGGCTCTAACAGATACAAGCAGGGAAAGTCCCAAATATTAAAATACTTCATGTACTACAGTAGCTACAGGGTGAACCAATAAAGCTCTATTCGACAGGTAGTTTTTACAAATTTGTAACTATGGCTCTCTCTCTCTCTCTCTCTCTCTCTCTCTCTCTCTCTCTCTCTCTCTCTCTCTCTCTACGTTATGACTGCAAGTTTAAAATTTGAAGTGGAAGCCCTGCTGGTACTAGTTCTTGTAGGCCTACATCTACAGCTGGTACAGTTGTCCCTGGGTTCAGAGAACCCACTGGGACACGCAACATGCACTCTTTCAAAGCATATGATTTACCATCTCTCTCTCTCTCTCTGTGTCTCTCTGTCTGTCTCTGTCTGTCTGTCTGTCTGTCTGTCTGTCTCTCTCTCTCTCTCTCTCTCTCTCTCTCTCTCTCTCTCTATATATATATATATGAGAAGTGTCTGTGCCTCTAGAGACAGGCACCATTTTACTGTGCCAACTCGGGTTTTTATTTTGAAATGGATGTGGAAAATTAGCATTTTTTTCTGGTTTTTGTTTCTGTTTTTGTGAGCCTGTACTTTTATTTCCACTACAATCCATGCATCTAGTGAGACATTTAAAACTGACGACCTTGTTGGGGAAAAAAGTCTCTTTACTTTCTGTCAGTTGGGTGCATGTATCATTTCACACTTGTGAATGTGAATACATACCAAAACATTTGCGACGAAACAAACACTGGCCATGAATGCTGTCAATCACTCGGCTTTATTTAATGGTTGCCCACAGGTGTTCTTTTGACCCTAAAGGTGTAGTATATATAGAGATATAAACTGGTTGCAACGGTAAATCTGTCACAATTATGTGACTCACTTCAGCTATTTTAGAGTTGTTTTGCAGATCTTTTCGTGTTCATAACAGGCATTTCAAAATTTACAGCTTGATTATCAAAAGTTGCACTCACACAATTCTATTTATACAGAAAAACCTCCGTCCAATGAATTGTAATCCCATTTGACTAATTGTAATCAATTGGAATGTATGTTTTAACCGATAATTACCCGAGTTGAAAAAAATCGTCAAATATCAGGGATCCATAGGAACACCATCTAGTCAACAACTTTGTTTCACCTTTCTCGGTAAGAGGCGCATTTCCACCATGGTTCAGCCTAATTTGAGTGACAGTTTTGGAAAAAACGTTGGAAACAGTAAAAACGAACAAAAAGACGCCACCTGGTAAACACTGTAAGGTTTCGGCGTACCCGGAAATATAACTGTGCGATTTTAAACAACTGACTTTGCGTAGATTTTGAAAAAGAAAGAAGAAAAAAAATCACTGAAGCACCACCATTGAATTAAACCAGTAGAGATATACTTCGGCTATACTCCCAACAAGTTTGAAGAATATCTGGGTGAACGGTTTTGGTGAAGAAGTTGAAAATTTGAATTTCTTTTGCAATCCTCGCTGACTTGCACAGTAACTGGTAAGAATATATGCATTAACGAATAAATATCGCACTTAAAATTTCGTTAAAGATCGGAATCCACAGCAATGCTATCTGGTAAATACTTTTCTTTGACCAATCCCCAAGACAATTTTTGCCAATTTTCAACGTAATTTAAGTGACCCTTTTAGAAAGAAGTCGCAAAAGCAAAACACACAAAATTTGTGACAATTTATGAAAAAAAACCCCAAATTGCAACACCTCCTGTTGAACAACTTAAGGGGAAGGACACCCCGCAAGTGTCCCTATGTAATTGTGAAGTAAGTGGCCAGGTAGCTTTGGATATTTTTTTTTTTTAGATTTGCGACAAAATCATAAAATAGGCAAAAAATATTATTGCTTAACCATTTGAACAAATTTGAAAGATACGTGTCCACGGTAGATCCCTACCAAATGTAAAGAGCATTTGATAGATGCATTTTGAGAAGTTAAAATGTGTGGACAAACGATGGATGGCAGATGAATGGAGGAACAATGGAACATCCCATAACTGCATTTGACTGACATATCGTCAAAAGTAATAACCATTGTTTGTATATCTATATACAACGTATGCATGATATTATAGTAAAATGGGAAATAACGAGATGTGATACATTACTGTCTCTGTTCCTTTGTCACATGGAGAAAGTACAATCTGATCGGATACCACCTCTAGAGTACTTATGAAGAATGGATCTCATCTCACTGGTTACAAGAAAAAGAAAATTAATATATAAAAAGACACACCCCCAAAGTCCCACTCCCTGCTTTGCTTGAGCAAATCCTCGAGATGACATTGATCTACACAATCATTATTCCACACTCAAGTTCTGCTTAGGAAATCAACAAGATGGTCAAAAGAGTCATTGTGGACAGTAAGACTTATATCTTAATTAGACAAGTCAATACAAATGCAGCAGCACCACTAGGACCATTTGTAATGAGGAGTATCACATTGCAGACTTTTACCAAGGCGGCCTGTGGGTCTCTGGAGATAAAGGACGGGCTCAGATAGGCCGTGGTACAATGATTCTTTCTACTTAGATATGAAAAACCTGCATCATTTTGATCGGACCTCTCAATTATTTTGGCTGGGGATCTGTTTAACTTAAACTATATTTTGCTAAGACACTTATTTCTTTATTTCATAGTTGTTGGGAGTATTTTTTTTTATCATTTGCTACAAGATGTAAATCCTTTAAACCAATATGATTCTCCTGTAAATAGATTGCCAAGTAGACAGGTCCTCGTGGTGCAAGTTAAATTTCCATGCATGCAAAATGGCTGCATGTCAGCATAAAGATAGAATTGTATGTGCGTGTGTGTGCGAGGGGCAGAGGCTTGGGTGCTGTGTGGGGTAAATTCAATGAATTCCACATGCATTGAAATTCCTCAACTTTTGTTTGAATGACACTGGATTTGCCCTTGGTACAAACTCATATATTGAACTGGGAATGGCACCTCTTTCTGTAATAGTTTTGAAGATAGAGAAGATTTAAAACTTCAACTGCCTCTCATTTGCATTATTTTGAAGATATCAATTATTCCAAATCAGAAGGTGAATTTATATTTTATGACAATGAGTGCGCTATTTTGGATTTTTAGCTCTTACGTATCTGAGAAAACATTCGCACAAAATTTTGAATGGAGATAAAGAAAGAAAGAAAGTAGAAATATAGAAGAAAATGATTTTGAGAAAATAACATATTTATGGTGGCACACAGACACAATAAAACCAGAAAAATGGCAGCTGGGCATGCACAGGGGGCAGATTTCAATGATACGATCAAAATGCTGCTTCAGAGAAGAGGTGTCAAAACTTAAAATATAAAAAAGGCAAATATGAAAATAAATAACCTCCCAAAGACCAGACCTCCCAATCTTGCTGGCTTTGTTTCATATGCAGCAGGACCAGATTCCCTCAGTGGACAATGTTGAAAATACAAGGTGCAAGATAGTGGATTCTGGCCCATTCTGAATATCGTAACTATATTAAGTAAAGTAAATAATAATGAAAAAAAAATCAGTGTTCTTCCATAGCAACACTCGCCTGTATGTCACAGTGCATTAAGTGGTTCTGCATGAAGCAAGAAGACAGTACTGTGCTCAGTTGACTTCGTGCACAGATTGGTAATTGTGAGCATCAGTGGTTTTTTACATGCGTGAGTTTTTATGGTGAAATAGCATTAACCTTAACCATTTTGAGGTTGATATCATTGCAATAGAAATCAATATCATTTGAACAATACATACTAGGCAGGAGATTCTTCACTAAAGTTACCCTGACGACTTATGGGAAAAAAGCCAAGGTAACTTGTTGTTTGTATGCGTAACTTATTATTTACTGAGGAAAATAGTCAAACACTGTTACCGAATTCTTCCTGAAATGCCTATTCAGATAAAATCCGAACACGATTTCAACAGTCGCCTTATCACCTAGTGAATAAGATGAATGTCGCCCCATTATTCCCCACATAACCCTCAAAAAGCACCATAACCATCTGTAATGTTAAAGAAATAATTGCCGAAATACGTCTTTAGGTATTATATGAACAATAAAATTTACTTCAGTGGAACTGTAACATTGAGTATGCAGTCATGGCCGCCGATGTCGGAGTCTTATTCTCTCTAACCTTATGTGCAGTCTTAACCTACCATAAAAGAGGACTCGTCATTATAAGTTCATATGGCTCCAGGGTTACCATCCTAACGTATGATTCCATTCAATCATATCGGCTTAAACATTACGCCAATGTAACCCAAACGATACTGGGATTGAGTTGAGCCATATGGCCTCACGAATTAGCAAACAATTCATGGATTTAAAAAACAAAATCGTCGAAACACGAATATTTGAACAGCTGATAGAAACCCACCTAGGGTAATACACTTTCAGGTTTGACGAGGATCCAGCCATTGTATTTCGAGTCTAAAATGTAATTTGCAGATGGACAACGTCCATAGACAGAGCCCATAGGGATAAATCGGCTAAATGACAAGTCAGCTGAGCCCCAGCTACGTAAAATTCATTTGAGATCATTGAACAAACTTATAGCGTCCGTAGAATTCATTATGCACAAAAACTGAAAACAATATTAATACTCAAAATAAGGAGAAAAAAACGTCACAACATCATAACTGAGCAGCAGAACACCCCCCACACCCACCCCACATATATATGAATGAATTAAAGACCCCAAACAAACGCAAATATACACTGCCCAATTTTGACCCAAGAAGCTCTTGATCACGAGTCCCGGGTTGTTCCACGTACATGTAAATTGCTTTAGTAAGCGACAAGTTCCATGTGGGATTCCATTTCTGGTAAAATGCAGGATTTTGACATATCATATGTATTTCCAATTTCTCCACTAGACAATTGATTACTTTTGGAATAACAATATTGTACATTTTCTCTGATTCTTAACAACTAGACAAAAACGGAACCTTAAACATCCGATAATAAAGTTTGCGACGGCACTCCCATGAACGGTGGCATTGCACCATGATACGTTTGACGTGCTTTAATTCAACCTTGTCTACCTATGATCTTGCTTCCTCATCCTTCAAACTGACTTCAGTTGCTTCAGCCTGCAATACTTTCTGTCTTCATCACTTTTAACAGTCCCCCCTTGATCAAACCCTAGACAGAGTCTGCTGCAGCATGATAAGTTAAGCCGGACTTAATATAACCTGCTCCACCTTGTGTCGCCATAGTGAGCACGTGAAAACGGCCCTGACAATCAAGGGGCCAACCTAATATACACTTTTATGTTAAAGCTGGGATCCAAACATTTACAGTCAAACATATGCATGAAGCGGCTTGAAGCAATAGTTTATAAATATATTTACTGGATTCAATCCAGGTTGTGCCCTTCTCACAATGGTTTCGTCTGTATCACAGAACAGGGATCATTCACCTGTAAACCTGTGTGAGCAGCTGCAAAGTGATACAGAGAGAACTGTAGCGCATATTGTGCGCCAAAGCTTACCATTATTGACAACAGGATATATCTGATCAGTAAATTAAGCATAGACGTCTGCTGAAATTATTTGATGAATAAATTGAGTTCCAAACATAAAAAATAATAGAAATCAAATTCATGAACATTAGAACTTAATACCTTGATAGGAATCAAAAGTGCTTGATTCCTGCTTATTGCAAGGCACATTTTCCATGACTTGGCGTCATGGAAAATTAAAGTTACGGGTACAGGCTCCGAAACATGTTCTGGGTAGTTACGAGCTGAAGACACTTGAATTTATTTTGGCTAATACAGCCTATGTAAAAATTCTACAGAAGAACGTTACAATAGTACTTCCATGTGTATAGCGGTTAGACAGTGACAGGTTAGCTTATGGAGTGTAGGGAGTTCGGACTTCGGAACAGGGTAATGACTACCAGGAAGTAGTTCTGGACAAAGGACACAAATACAATGATTTTGCTTTTCAATGTTTATTAAACTCTGGTACTCTCCACAGCTGCCTCGTACTTGCATATTCAAGCACGTGATTGCGTGTGAGATGCAAGTATCGGGGGGGGGGGGGGCACACCTGCAACATGAGAGCTTTTGATATCAGTGCTCCATGAAAATAGTGCATTGACTCGGGACGCGGGTACCCGGGACACCCCCACCCCCAGTCAAAATGCCAAAAAGTCCGGTCCCGAATCCAATTTTTAATGCCCGACTACTTTCGATATAAATAAACAAATTCTAGGTCTATGTGTATTTCTGCCATTTTCATTGTAATGTTCTTTTTTAATCTTTTTTTTTCTTATTCTTTTTTCTCTCAGGAATAGGCAACTTGTTGAATGGTGGAATTATTATACTGTGCCTTTATAAAAAAGCAAGTTAATATATGTTAAAATATGTTCCGCGACCCGACTTTTTCCCCTAAGTCAATGCACTACATGAAAACAACTGTCAGTGATGACCATAGAACCTAAAACGTTACCATACTGACGCATTAACATATGACACACTTGCTAACAATTACATCTACTGCAGCTGGCCCAAAGGTGGGGCATAAAACGACGGGGTGGAGGGGGGGGGGCGCTATATATTTATCGGCATGTGTGGAATATTTATAATGTATACTTGTGCAGGAAAGTAATTATTTATATATGTGTTGGTGGGAACACATTTTGTTCCAACTTTGAGAGATAGACTCTTTGGTAAGAGGCAAGAATCATGGTACATATCTATCAAAAGCTAACGTCAGAGGACAATGAATGGGGAAGATACCATGGGTTTATGCCAATTGAAGAATTCCATTTTTGGTTTGATGCAATACAGGATGACAAGGCAACAATGGTTGAAAAGATATTATCTAAACTGGACAAAAGCGGTCAGACCCTTTTGCTGAATGGGCGCTTCTTATATTCAAATTTGGACAAAGAAAGCGAAGAATTCACAAAAGAAAATTTGCCTCTTGCCTTTGAGCTACCATTGCATTTGGCAGCGACGTCCAATGCACCCGGTAGCCTGCAGAGCCTCTTAAGGGCCGGCGCTGATATAGGACAATACGATACAAATGGCAACAACGTGGTACATAGTCTGGCAGTTGCTTCGGCAGTGCAACCTCATTTGGAGAAGGTTTATGAAAGCATTTATAAAATCATTATGGATGTAATCCCTTGTAGGGCGAGAAAGCCTCTGTTATATGCAGAAAATTATGACGGATATCGGCCTCTGGAACTTGCAGCACAGCTTGGAAGTTTGGGGATTTTTGTGAGGATTCTCCATACCCCATCCGTGTATCTGTTGTCGAAGGGCAAGTGTGGTCTATATACAGCCCTGTGGTACGATGTGACGGATTATGAAAAATTTGGCGAAGCTGATAACCGTGCGGACAGATCCCCACTAAGACTGCTAACAAAACTAACAACAGACAAACTACATGATGATAAACTGAGAACCCTTATGGATTTGCAAGTGATGCAGTGCTGGACTGCTGCAAAAATAACTACAGCAATGCCTTACCTAATTCTATGGTTTCTGCTCCGATTGTCTTTTACTCTAGTGTATTACATAGAAGATGCCAGCTTCCCTTACATTTTGGCACCTGCTTTGGCACAAGTGGTGGGAGTAAGAAAGAAACATATAGTTAAAGTACCAAACTTTTATTCAAGGCAAATGGTGAACGGGTCTGGTCAAAGCGTGCTGGTACAAAAATGTCCTTCAGAATTGGCCTTTATACCAGAATGGGTTAGAGTTTATTTCCTGCTCTTTCTTCTCTTTAATGTATCTTCCATAATTTTAATCGACATGATGGACATTCTGCTGTATATTTCTGACAGGTGGAGTCGACGAAATGCAATGTGGAGGATGAAACCAAAGGACCACATTGTCCACTCCATGTTTTACAGGGTGTGCCAGTTCTTGTTAGCCGTGTCGGTAATACTGCTTGTTACAATGCGATACTACATTCAAAACCTTATATTTCTTCACATCTTGCATATTACTTGTTGCGTTCTTAGTATTTGGTCGCTTTTGTTTTTTGTACAACTTCTTCCTTTCATCGGGCATTTCGTCATAGCATTTCAGAGGATGCTTAAGCTTATGACAAGGTTCCTGGTTCTGTGTTTTATAGTCCATTTTTCTTTCTCGCAGACATTTCTTAACCTATTTCGCTCTAACTTGCTGTGTGTACGCGCTTTCTCCACTGTTCTCTGGAGCATGTACAGCACCTTCACTATTGCCATCAATATGGTGAATTTCACATCGTTTAACCTTCCCGATGCAAGCAGCATATTCATTCTCCATTTTCTCTACGTCATGATTGTTCAAATTTTGCTCATAAGTTTTTTGACCGCCATTATGACAAATGCTATACCCGATGTTGAGTTGAACAAAAAGGTCATCTTGACCCTTCAGCGTCTAGATGCAGCTCTTACCATAGAGAAGCGAATCGGTGTCTTCTTCAGAAAACTCTACGCGCGGCTGCAGCCAAGGTACTTCGCTTTAAGTGGCGAGAGAGTATATCTGAAATGTTATGTATTCACAAATTGGCTGCAGGAGTATGTTGTAGCTGATGCGAAAAATGTTGAGAGAGAATGCAAGACAAGTTTCTGATGTCACAAAGATACAAGGTAAATCAAGGCTTTTGCTAGTTTAACGTCCTGTAGGGGCACCTTCATGTATCCAAAAGAATCACCTTTTATTATTGGCATAAGTCCAACATTATTATCCGAATCCTGTTCATATTTTAAGAAACTATGGCCATCACATTGCTTATGATATACCAATATAAAAAAGACGGAAACACTATACAGAGATCATACCTCAACAGCAAATATAGACAGGATGTGGTACATCAATTAAATCTAGGATGGCCATATTTAATAAAAAAAAAAATTGGTAGACCCAAATTTACCTGAATTTTTACATTGAAGTTAAGCGGCCGAGTAAATTAAGCGAAACTGCGTTCAAGGGGATAGAAAAAGAAAAAAAATCCAAAGCTTTATTTCATTGACTCAAATACCTATTAAAATCGCACCGAAAGAGGCACTATTTTCAAACAGGACGGAATATAGCATCGTTCATTCAGTGTAGAATATTTGCCAGTACGGTAGCAGATGTTGATCACATGTGTTGCGAACAGGGAAACAAAACGGTTGTGAAATAGGAAACGACAGTTATTGACTGATACCTTTCGTATTTGTTGGCAGTTATGCACGTCATTAACATAAATATATATATAACTTTGTCAATCACAGAAGATGTTAAATTTTGATAAGAGGAAATACCATGCCAACACACGAAGCAAACGTGGCAACGGAATTCATAATTTACTGAAAAAAGACTGGGAAAGCTGTTGTCAGAAACTCTTGCTTACTTTACCTGTGTGTGACAGCTGCGCTGTGTGAGGAGTGCACAACGCTTTGTATCCTGCCAGTACAGTAATAATATTTTTCTGTTTATTGCATTTGCTTTTCAAAACACCCCCGTTATATTTGTAATCCACATAGCATCCTGTGATGCAGTGTCACCTGTAACTGCCACTGTTCGAAGTTCTGAATGGCCAGCCAAACAGGTCAACATTTTTACAAAGGCACATAGCGATTCGGCGGTGGTGGACGGGGAAGCGAGCGTTTTTTTTCTGTTTTTTGTATGTTTGTTTTTGTTTACAGTGCATCAAATGTCGGTTATGTGAATTTAACAGTGACTTACTTCGTGCAAAAAGAGTGTTCTTTCTTTCAGACTTGATTTTCATGGAAACACTACCGTATTATATATAATGGGAGGGTTTGTACAAATAGTACTCTTTGTACTAATTTTAATACAATGATAATTTTACATGAATGTAATTATTCTTACTATATGTTGATAGTTTTGGGTAACCCCTATGTGTCTATGCCGCATCGAACTTTGAACGGTACCGTTGTATACTGGATTCTATTGTATGTAAAATGAAATTGAATAATGTCTGCAAACTAAGTACAGCTGACTCGAAACACGAAAAAATGATTGAAAAAAGGTGGTCAGTCCATTGTTTAAGCCTTCTATCTATGTTTGAAACGAAGTACACATTGTCAAGTGTTTGTTATAAATAATGTTTACTCTCAGTTGCTGTATATAAACAGTTAAGTTGATTTAATGTGGTTTGATGAGAATACGTTGAGTACGCAAGCTATCAATTTCGACTTTTTCACGGTACGGTGTGTCCTTTCAATAAATAAAATAACAGTTATGTAAACATTTTTATACTCTATATACTATAGTGTATAAATATTCGAGTTGCTCAGGTCACTGCCCCGAGCCTTCCTTTGGATTTGATACAGTGGTGAACAGCGTGAAATATAAACTCATTTTCTTTCTTTGTGCATTTGTTTGGATTTATTTCATAAAAGTGTCCGAACGGTAAACAATGGTAAATGAGGCCAATGCAACAACTTTCCTTGGTAAAATGCCTCTATGTTCACTATACCTATTATTACCACTTATATGAAAACTTGCCAGTACCTTCGGACCTGTATCCACTATCGGGGCAGCCTTTTCCATTGAGCTTCGTCTTTGGCGCAGTGGGGTGCTTGGCACACAGCCTATTGCGGACCCTTATTTCATTGCCTCAGGGCGACTTCTATGTCTGATCCAAATACTATTTCTGGGGCCTACAACTGGTCACTGTTTGTCGTTGTATTTACATTTTCAGGTAATGCTCACTCTAGAAAAGTCCCACTATATATTGTACATTACATTCATTCGACAAATTAACGTTCCCTTAACACTAGTCACACATATATATTTTGGACGCTACCTCTTCAAAATATCGAATCGACTTGGCTGACATTGTGAAAATGGTGAGTTCCGCACCCAATGCCAATAGTTTGTGAATGAACATTGGGACGATCTTGCCGAGTGGGGAAGGGAAGAGGGTTATAATACTGTAGTCCTAGAAATTTTCGCGCGTGCTTAATTTCGCGCAAACTCATTTTTTTCTGAAATTACAGAATTTTCGCGCATTTTATTTTCGCGCAATCCAATGCCAAACAATGTAGTGAAATACAATGCAACTTATTTTCGCGCATTTTAATTTCGCGTTGTAGTTGGTAGCGCGAAAAGCGCGAAATTAAATCGAGCGCGAAAATTTCTAGAACTACGGTATATGAAACCAAAAACATACATTTTGCAATTATTTCAGAGCATCAATAATGATATATATATGCTGTGGCCACGATTCACTTTGATATCCAAATCAAGTGTACTTTTGTGAGACTGTCCCGCAATCAATGCATTTATTGCATAATGTTCAAAATGGCGCTCGAGTGTGCTGCGTCGCATTTGGATTTGTAACTAACGATGTTAATTGCTTCAGACACAACCCAACGGGCAGATTAAAGTTAAGATGGTAAGTCATGTTTTAAAAGTACTTTAACGACCGTATGCCCTGGTAACTGGGAGAATGAACACCTGGAACGTGCTGTACAATCTGAGGGAAAATAGCCAAATCAGTACGATAATGACTAAAACATTGTGATTTCGTCAACCATGTGAAGGCAAGATACTCGAAACTCCCCAGAAAAATCATTTTGTATGCTCAACATTCAAATTTTTTCGAGGGGCGGGGCGGGGGGAATGCCCCCAAACCGCCCTAGCATGCCTTTGGCCCTTTGGGCCGTGTAGGTCACATTAGGGCCACTGAAAAAAAAATTACGGACTTTTTGGGACACATGGATCTCTGACTGAGTGTGCATCACTGGCCTGGGTCAACCAGTATTTATCAGGGAAGGGCGGCTTAAAAATACCCTTTTTTTTGTTTTGTTCCATGAATGGTAGGGTTGGTCCTTTTTAGTAGGGTCTGTCAGCTTACCGGAACCACACATTACTTTATTTTTGTTAGGTCTTGGGTAACTTGGACATCTATTGAAACATGTTGAAAATGTATGTTCTTTCTCCTTTTACACATTAGTTCTCTTGACGTCAGTTTAATTTGTTATCTGGGCACAGCCGGAGGCACATGTACTCACAAAAATAATGGAATGGTAGTTAATTACATTCTGAAACTTATTGATGGAAGACAACCACTTGTTACTGTTTCATTGATATTCGAATGCAAATAGTTTTTAAAGACACTGATGCATCAAGTGATTTTGGTGTTTTTATGGCTGTTGTTTTACCGCCATAAAATTTGTTGTTTTACTCATGAAGTAGTTTGTTGACGCTTGAGATAAGCCGTTGCTGCACTAAGTGCCATGTGCACTTGCTTGTCATCGAAGAGTTTTTCCACTTGTTTGTCACAACGCTTCACATCTGCCCTTCTTTTTTTTGTGCCGGCTCTGTAATCGGCATTGGCATTTGAGAACCTCTGTTGTCTGTCCGTTCAATGTTTACCCAGGGGCCAGTTTATAGATAAAATTCTAACTGTAAATGTATATCTATTATCTGATCACTGCACTGGCTTGAAAATAAACACTTTTTTTCTTGTTATTAGGCTACACTGATGTTTGTTGGCATTGCTTCTATATATTCTCTTGTTCTTTCGTTACACAACTGTTCAGACAAGATATTATGGGAAACCATTCAAACAACTAGAAAAGATTTGCTTCACAGCAAATTTGTCTGGATGCCTTCAAAATGAGAACAGTTTGAAACAGTACACGTTGCCATTGTTCAACATACTCCAAATTTTGTGTATTCGCCTTATTTGCATAAATTAAAATCCTACAACTTTGGTTCATGGTTCATTGGATGCACCTATGTCACCAACCTGTAAAATTAGGTTGAAATGGCACTTCTATCTATAATAGTTTTTAAGCTATCAAGATCTAAATTTTGTGCATTTACCTAATTTGCTGGAATTTAAATTTTATAATTTTTGTTGATGGTTCATTTGATACGGCTATGTCACAAACCTACAAATTGAAGTTGCAATGGCACCTATATGTATAATGGTTTTGAAGTTATTCAGTATTCAAATTCTGAGTATTCACCTAATTTGCATAAATTAAAACTTTACCATTTTGATTCATTGGATGCGGTTTTCACAAACGTATATATTTTAGTGGGAATGGCACCTCTAACTATAATAGTTTTGAAACTATTCGAGATTGAACTTTTGTGAATTCACCTAACTTGCATAAATTAAAACTCTATAATTTAGGTTCATGGTTCATTGGATGCTCCTATGTCACAAACCCACAAATTGAAGTTCGAATGGTACCTCTATGTATAATAGTTTTGAAAATATTCAATATTAAATTTTGTGTATTCACCATGTTTGCATAAATTGAAATTTTACAATTTTGGATCATGGTTCATTAGATGCAGCTATGTCACAAGCCCATAAACTGAAGTCGGGATAGTACCTCTATCTATAAAAAGTTTTGAAGCCATTCAAAGATTTAAATTTTGAATATCACCTAATTTGCATAAATGAAATCCTACAAGTTTGCTCATAGGATGCCACAAACCTATAAATTGAAATTGGCACCTCAATCTATATTAGTTTTGGATATATTCAGCTTTTAAATTTTCCAATGCCCCTAATTAGCATAATTTAAAATTCTACAACTATAATTTATTGTCCATCATATTGGCAGGTGTCACAAACCTGTACTTGAAATTTTGTGTCCACCTGCAACACTTTGAAGAAATGGAGCTTTTAAAGTTTTAATTGTCCCCAATTTGCATACTTTTAAACAGTATGAGTATTCCAAACAGTATGCATAATTTAACTGGTAGGTGAGTCACCATTGCAAGCTGGGTTGTTTTCGGAATATTAGTGTCCGAGAAAAACTCCGGACAAATGCGGTCGTAAAGAAGAAAGAGAGCAAGATATTCTTGGACAAGCAAACTGTCTGGGTTCACACTCTGACCTAATAACTGAACGGGGTTTAAAAACAAAACACAAAGGGCATTGTGCCTGTAAAAAAAGTGTTTCGCACATCGCAGCTCAACGCCGAGTTGTAGACGGAACTCACACAACTGAATTTGTGGAGCTAAAGAACTTTTTTCTACAACCTTTCATTTTTTTCTAAATTGAGGCTTGTTCACCATGATGCTTATAAGTTAGCCACAGGCTTTAAGTCAACCATCACATGATCTTGAGGTTTGAGGGACCCTGTACCTCTGCTCCACTAGCAATTCTGCTACATGAATGAATGAATGAACTTTTATTTCTGCACCAATTACAGTCATGGCATTATGAAGTTCTGTACGTACACATAAAGTAAACAACTGAGAGAGAGAGAGAGAGAAAGAGAGAGAGAGAGAGAGAGAGAGAGAGAGAGAGAGAGAGAGAGAGAGAGAGAGAGAGAGAGAGAGAGCGCAAGTACAATCAGCATCACAATAATAAGGTAAACAACAAAAGAGAAAAATAAATCACGCTAGTACAATCAGCATCACAATAATGTGATGCTGCAAATGTCGCAATACAAATAAGCTGTGTCACAAAATTAGAGGTCATATGGTGTTGCAGTGGGCTATATATATATCATATTGTACTTACGATTTACCCCTAATTTTTACCGTTTCTTCAATAAATTTTGCCATTTCCATACACGTTTCCGGATCATCAGCAGTCATCAACATGATAAATTTATATTCGTGATTCAACGTTTCAAAATTGACAAATATATCTGACATATTTCTAAAACATATTTTCCTAATTTCAACAAATTTCTCACATTCCATAATATAATGATACTCATTTTTTATTTTTGTACATTTATCGCATATTCTATTCTCTTAAGGTATTTTCTTTGGTCTTTTATGCCGTGCAGTCTCAATTGACAGATTGTGTGCACTTATTCTCAATTTTGTGAAATTTGCTCTCAAATTTGCGTCTTTTAGAACAATCTAACATCTTTCTAATTGAAATGATGCTTTGAATTTGGAGCAAGTTCTCAATTTTCTGTCCGGATTAGACTGCAAAGCAAAATCATTATGCCACTGAATCAAAAAAAATTCTTTCAATAAGTCCCGAATCAAATTTATAGGGAAGTCACCAAATTCATCATCGTTATTCAACCAAATATCTTCGCAACCAATTTCACGCAATGTTATCTTAACAGTTCGTACCCAATCAGATTTATCTAATAGCATTTCATAATTACATCTGTATGCATCAAATAAGAGTGTGTTGGGGCTATGATTTGCAATCCTGTACCAATTTTTGCAGACACTTTTTAAAATTTTTAGTGCATATGGGAATGCCCCTACTCCACTAAGTACTGCAATATTGCAGGCTTTCGAATTGACTCCCAAAATGTATTTTAAAAACTGTAGATAAAGTTTATCAAATTCCGTCTTAAAATACCCATTTATGCTATCGAGAGAAATGCATTTGGAAGGGGGCAACAGGTAAATATCCCACACTTCACAACCATTTAAAAAGATGGGGGCAATCAGTTTATCGAAAAAGTGTATGTACAATCTACTATCATTTTTTCACTGGATAGGGTACGTTTTAAACGGCCGAGAGATTTACTTACTTTTTCATATAATTGTTTCATTGCTCCAGGGAAATTTCCATTTGCTGTTAATTCAATGCCAAGATAGGTGTATTTCTTTACAATTTCCGATTCTTCATTGCCAATAAAGCATCTACGTAGTATTTTCTGTCCAGACCTATTGAATATCATAACCTTGGGGTTTTCTATGTTAATTTTTAAGTTCCATTCCTTACAATATTTATACAGTTTGTCTAGACAGCATTGTAACCGCTTCTCACTTTCAGAAACCAGTAACAAATCGTCTGCATAAAGTAGACAATTCAATTTTTCAGTATGTAAGGATGCTGGGTAACATTCTTCCCTAAAAATAGTCGGTAAATCATTAATAAGTAAGTTGAATAAAACTGGGCTGATAACACAACCTTGTTTCCCACCACCATTTCTTATATATATCTTGTCCAATAATTCCGATGAAAATTTTAATTGTATGGATGATTTGTTATACATGTCCCTTATAATTATATACATAAATCAATTAATATCAGAAGTCAAACATTTATAAAATAGCCCATCGTGCCACAATGAATCGAACGCTTTTCGAACATCTATAAAACATGCATATGAGAATTTTCGTTTACCTGCAATTTTAAGTATTTATCTGTGAGGGTTCGTAGTATAAAGAGATGATCGCTCGTGCGTGAATTTTTCATAAAACCAATTTGATATTTATTGTCATACTCATGCTGTTTCATGTGTTTCCTTGTACGTTTCTTTAATATTGTACAAAATAGTTTTGATATACAGCTACCTAATGGAATTCCTCTATATTTGTTAGGGTCTAAAATGAACCTCCTTTGTGTATCAGTGTTAATAGACTGATTTTCCACGAGTTTGGAAAATATCCAGAAACAAAGATTAAGTTAAATAGTTTTTCGAAAATTGGAAGTAGAGTGTCTTTGCAGGATTTTATCATTTCATTAAGAATTCTGTCTTTTCCTGGTGATTTTCCATTTTTTAAATCATTAATACAGTCATTTGTTTCAGTTTTACTAATTTTGAAATCAAGTTCTGAAAATGATGGGGTAATGGTCTCATTTAGTCTTTTTAAAAAACATCATAATAGATTGGACTCTGCTTTATACTTGGACCTTCAGTCTCCGAAATAGACTTAGTAAAATGTCTAAGCAATTGATTTGGATCAATATTTTTTCTGATGGACTTGATTTTGGATAGACAACGGACTCTAATTCTTTGACTGATGTTCAGTATTCTTTTGGATTTACATTGTGAAGTTTACGTAAAAAAAACTAATTATATTACTTTTGAAATTTCTCTCACATGTTTTATTTGTTTTCCGAAAGGCACGGCGCGAAGCGTAATCAGTTTGCCGTAACGCGTAGTTGTGGGGGTCTTCTGGTAATCGTTGTGCAACAGCTCTTATGACTATGTGAGTAACTTGAACACTGTCAATGCAAAATCCAGCTTTTACATTTCTACAAGGCATTTGGCCAGCATTTTTTCAAAATGATTGAATCTGTTTTATGCTTAATTCAAAATATTAGAGCCTTTATTTACCATTCTGGTTTCATACCATACACATGATGAACTGATCAAGTCACATGCTGCCTTTCTCTCTGAGCCAGAGCCCATGGATAAAGTGAGTGACCATCCAACAAGTTTTACACCAAAAATATTAAATCAAGTAATAAAATAACAACTTACAACCTTCAGGAAACTTTTCATTGAAGTGTTACAACAAATGTTGCTTATTGAAAGGTTTCATGTCAAACAATAGACTAGCAGGAGTGAGTAGTGCCAGTTTTATCTCTTTCACTTAACATAATCTCAACACAAGACTGAACTACCTGGAAGTTGTTGCCACCTTGTGGCCAAGCTCGAAACTGGAGATTATGGAATCTGGCCGTAAATCTCTTTCTGCTGTCTAGCTTATTGAGGATGGACACTGCTTATCAATCGTCTCATGTTCTTTGGCTATCTCCGAGTATAGATACACACTGCATATTAGTGCACACAATTCTAAAAATCTAAGTCGGTAAGCATAAACGACCAAACAACACATAAGTAAATCAACGAACATGTAATCTGTGTACGAAATCGAAGATGAATACCATTTCATGATAGAATGTAAGCTGTTTGAAACTCATGGATTCTGATAGAAAGACTTAATATTTCGAGGCAAAAGTACACAGTACAATTTTGGGCAATTGTCTAACATTTTAATGAAATGATATGTATACAGTTAGATTTGTGCTTTTTCCTATTTTTTTTTATCTAAAACATAATCTCCAAAACCACCCCAGTAAGTGCTTCGAAATTCGCACAGAGGAACTTTAGACCTAAATTTGGAGACAAGCTACCGCCAGCTGCAAAAACCGTCATGCAGATATTGGCGAAACTTTTATGAACAGCAGCGTCAAATACATTTTTTTTTACTGGGTGGCGATGCTGTAGATCCCCGGTTTTTAAAAAATTTAGAAAAAAATACACTTCGGGTACTGGTTAGTTAATGCATACATTCTTATTGATTACAATTAAAGTCAATGGGGAATTGCAATGTTCATTCGCGTTTTTGATTTCTACTCCAAAACTGTGAACGCTGTACAGGTGACAGCATTTTTAGATGGACCCCCATCCCATTGAACCGCTACCCCTGCACTACCAGGCACCTGCCCTTTTTAATCGGGCACGTGTATATATCGTTACGTTACCATACAACAACAAAAAATCCTTAAAATGGCTTTCACAATTTTAAATGAAATCTCATCAAGCGAGGCATCAAATGGCTACCACTGAACGAAGTTTTATGCAAGATATGTACTCTAAAGGAATTTCGTGAGGCTTTGTCAGGGCTGAAATAATACCTTGAACTTTGGTCGTAGCTCTACATTGTCACCCATCATGATGCATTTGTCAAAATGGTCTGCTGACCACCACATTATGTTTGAGCACAGAAGACAATGGATACCTCAGGAGCAAATTTTAAGTCCTGCGTTAGGGAATCTTGTCACTGATTCACTCAATATATTTGTGGAACTCACACAAAATATAGTTATTGTTTTTATTGACACAAATATACAAAATAAAAAAAAAAGCTGCAAAGCGGAATGAAAATTTGCAAAGATGATTTTTTAAAGATATGCTCAACTAACGTCCACGAATTACGAACACCACTTCTTAACATCACTGGCTTTATCTATTCGTTAGGTATTTTACCGGCAATAATAATAATAATAATAATAATAATAATAATAATAATAATAATAATAATAATAATAATAATAATAATAATAATAATAATAATAATAATAATAATAATAATAATAATAATAATGAAGATGATGATGATGCTGACAATGATAATAATAATTATTATCATTATTGAAACCCCCTTATCGGAGAATATCAAATCAATACATGAAGTTCAAATACAATCAACACATTATTAACAAATGCAAGTCTGACTGAGTCCAAATGGTCCGTGGTCAAGCAAAAATATACATTTGATAAATTGAACTCAAATAACTATGACAAGAAATACGGTAAGTGAAGAGTTGGCAAAAATGACAGTACAAGGGAGTTCCACTGGCCAAATGATCAAAAACAATCGGTCAGACAACTGCCAGAACATGTTCTCCAGCCATGGCTTTACATTTTCATGAAATACAAGACGGGGCAGAGTGTACAGTACCATCGCCAGTCTTGTAATGTGGGAACTCGGAAGCGACAGTCTGAAAAGGCAACATTAACAGGCAAATAAGCATAGTTTACGACTGTCACCGATAGAATGTTTATTTTTCTGGCCAAGAATAGTGTATTCTGCTAGCAGCCTATAGAAATAGTAGAGTGGAAGTTCTAAAACACCGATCAATAGCAACACATTTGAGGTGGCAACGTTGTCCAACACAGACGAAATATTCAGGGCTTTTAAGAGAGAAGTATTATGAGACCGTTTATTTTTTGCTTCACAAAAATACCCTTGGTAGACTCTGAGCCGGACACTGAGCGGTTGAATATTGGGAAGGTTCTAGACCACAAATAGGAGAGAAAGTACAGATACTTTTCGACATAGGACTGTAACTTCGGTGTCCGGATATAAACCTGCTAAATACGATGTTCAATATGGTCATTTGCAAGTGTTTTACGTTTCAAACATACACCAAAAATGTTGACGTCGCTACTCATAGTAATACGCTTACCATCCAGTGGGCATCGGCAAGATTACAGTAATATGTAGGACCTATCACCAGGAATGTAAGTGCATAAAGCTTTACCTCCGGAGTTTCGAATACACGTACAACTAGGAAAGATGATTTGCTGCGTAGCAAATCAGTGTGTGTGTCTTCAAAGCATATTGGTATGGCAATGTACAACTATTCCATAAAACAGGAGTACAAGTTGGAATGGCATCTCTATCTATTATAGCTTTGAAGTTATTCAAGATTTAAAATTTCTAATTGTGCTCTTTTACATAATTTAAATTGCTACAACTTTTATTTTTAATTCATTAGGTGATTAGGTGCTAATGGTCAACAACCCCCTAGTAGAAGTTGGAATGACATCTCTATTATACTGTTGAAAATATTCAAGATTGAAAATTTCAAATTCAGAAAGAAAGAAAGAAAGAAAGAAAGAAAGAAAGCAGGGAGGGAGGGAGGGAGGGAGAAAGAAAGAAACACAGACAGACAGACAGACAGACAGACAGAAAGAAAGACTGAAAGAAAGAAAGAAAGAAAGAAAGAAAGAAAGAAAGAAAGAAAGAAAGAAAGAAAGAAAGAAAGAAAGAAAGAAACACACACACACTTTAATGATAGAATGCATGATCTTGAGCATTTCCTGGACTGTGTAATTGTATATAAATAATGTAGCCCAAAATGTTTTCTTTAAGAGCCACTGAACTGACTGGTGTCCAGAAAGAAAACATTAACTTATAATTAAATTACCAAACAGACATAGCCATTCAATCAATGCAGCCAATGATTATATGACAAAATTAACTCATTCAGTGATGAACCCAAAGGATATGCTCTTTGCTAATTCTTTCAAATTTGCATTGCTAATACAATGTGTGAAACAAATAAAAAAGGTCAGAATATCACAAGTCATGAGCAGATATTACATTCTATTATGATTGTCAGAAATTTTAAATCAGAACCCCCTAATTTAAAAGATAAGAATACTCAGTATATCCCTTTGATACAAATTTTACTGACAGTAAATGAAGACTTCTGTCCTGAATGAGTCACACTTGCCAGGACTTTGGAATAAGCTGGCCATTTGATACCAATCATTCACTGTCACTGGTCATGTGTGTTTGGTGGGGTGGCAGACACATAGCAGGGCCAGCTCCACAGTAAAATCGTGTCCCTTTAGCCGGATTATTTTGTAAAAAATCCAATTATTTGACGCTACAAAAGTGAAAATAAAACCCATATAAATGTCTACAGCAGCACCCATGTGGACCGGTTTACAAACACCACTAATCATAGCAGCCGGGTTGAGTGGCAGGGCAAAGAGGTCAGTGATAGGCTGTTTGGCCTACCAGCACTGTGGTCACAACTAATGAGACGGCCCCCAGAGCTCAAGTTGGAATGCACTGCATAGTATATAACATATTGAAGATTTAAAACTTTAATTAGCCCTCATTTGCATAATTTTGAAAAGCATGACCTCTCATTATAAAAAGGCCAGACTTTATCTATAGAAGTATAATTGTGCCAAGTTTGGAGTTTCTACGTGTTATACTTTTCAAATGAAATGTCGGACAAATTTGCCTGTAAAGAAAGAAAGAAAGAAAGAAAGAAAGAAAGAAAGAAAGAAAGAAAGAAGAAAGAAAGAAATAAAGAATTCCTAGAAAAACAGAAAAGTGTGTGCTGACACATACACTTTAATAAAGAATTCCTAGAAAAACAGAAAAGTGTGCGTTGACACACACACTTTAAATATTAATAGAGTTCTGAAGACCAGATAAAGTGCTGCTAAATAAAATAGCATTTTTTTGCGTGAGTAAACCAATGCCTGAGTCACTGCCGATGCGCACACCATTAGACTGCGACCTGACAGCTTGCAACATATCATCAATAAATAAAAAATAAACTAGAAAAAGATTTGATTCAAAGCATATCTGTCTGTATGCCTTCAAAAGTTGTAAATGTTAAATGCTACAACTTTTGTCCTTTGGTACTTCCTATTCCATTAAGCTTATGGCTGGATGAAAATTTCAAAGTCAAAATGACCTTGACCTTTGACCTTTACAGGTCACATGTAAATTCCAAAAATGTACACTGTTATAATACCCACAATTTAAGCCCAACATGAACCAAATCATGTGAAAATTGACCAACTTATGGCAAGATGTAACTTCCAAAGGGCAAAATGATCTTGACCTTTGCCCGTTAGAGGTTACATGTTCTTACAAAAATGTGCAGTGTTGCAATACCTACAATTTGAGTCCACATGATAAGAATTGGATGGAAATTGAGTTATTGACCGAGTTATGGCTGGATGAAACATTCAGAGGTGCAAATGATGTTAACCTTTGACCTTTAGAGGTCACTTGTAAGTTTCAAAAATGTGCAGTGTTACAATAACTACAATTTGTGCCCAACATGATCAATGTTGGATACAAATTGACCAAGTTCTGGTTAGAATAAAGCCACTATCGAAAGTGGCCTTTGACCTTGAAATGACCTTTGACCTTGACATGACCTCTACCTGGACTGAACCTTGAACTTTAAAATGACATTTTGATCTAAATTTGACATTTGACCTTGACATGTGAGACGACCTTTGCCTTTCTATGACCCAACTCCTATACACTCGGAACCACACCTACTGTAGTATATAAGATATTGAAGATTTCAAACTTTAATTTGCCCTCATTTGCATAATTTTGAAAAGCATGACCTCTCATTATAAAAAGGCAAGACTTTGTCTATAGAGTTAGGGATATTTTTTAACACCAGGCTTCGTATGGTAGATTTTTTTCCCTCCCGACATGCCTGGTAACGCAATTCTGCGGTCAAGCTTTTTGCAAATCATGAGCTCTCATTATAAAAAGGCGAGTCTTCATTTGTAGAAGTATAATTGTGAACAGTTTGGAGTTTCTACGTATAAAACTTTTCAAATGAAATGTCGGACAAATTTGCCGGTAAAGAAAGAAAGAAAGACGAAACAAAGAAAGACGAAAGAAAGAAAGAACTAGAAAAGATGATTTGCTGCATAGCAAATCAGTGTGTGTCTTCAAACCATATTGGTATGGCAATGTACAACTACTCCATAACACAGGAGAAGACGTTGGAATGGCATCTCTATCTATTATAGCTTTGAAGATATTCAATTTTTAAAATTTCAAATGCTGCTAATTAGCATAATTTAAATGGCTAAAACTTTTGTTTCAAATTCATTAGATGCGCACTGGTCAATAACCCCCTAGTAGATGTTTCAATGACATCTCTATATATTATACTTTTGAAGATATTTAAGATTTAAAATTTCAAATGCCCCTAATTTGCATAATTTTAAATATCTTTATTCCTCTGTATAAAACGGTCACTCGTATGGAGGTACAATCATGCCAAGTTCGGAGTTTCTATGTATAATAGTATCCGGGAAAGTGTCGGACAAATTTGCTGGTAAAGAAGAAAGAAGGAAAGAAAGAAACTAGAAAACAAGATTTGCTTCAAAGCAAATCTGTCTGGGTGCCTTCAAAAGTTGTAATATATTAAATGCTACAACTTTTATCCTTTGGTACTTCACATTACATTAAGCGTATGGCTGGATGCAAATTTCAAAGTCCACGTGACTTTGACCTTTGACCTTTACAGGTCACATGTAAATTTCACAGTGTTACAATACTCACATTTAAAGCCGAACATGAACCAAACCGGATGAAAATTGACCAAGTTATGGCAAGATGAAAGTTTGAAAGGGCCAAATGACCTTGACCTTTGCCCTTTTGAGGTTACATGTTCTTATAAGAATGTGCAGTGTTGCAATACCTCGAATTTGAGTCCAACAGGATTAGAATTGGATGAAAATTGGCCAAGTTATGACTGGATGAAACTTTCAAAGGTTTAAATGACCTTGACCTTTGACCTTTGGAGGTCCCATGTAAGTTTCAAAAATGTGCAGTGTTACAAAAGGTACAATTTGGGCCCAACATGATCAAAATTGGATAAAAATTGTTACTTCTTTAGAGTACCTCAAAGGCCAAGGTAAAAAGTTATGCCCGGAAGAAAGCCACCATCGAAAGTGACCTTTGACCTTGAAATGACCTTTGACCTTGAGATGAGCTCAACCTGAAGTGAACCTTTGACCTCAAAAACGACATTTGGGCCTAAAATTGACCTTTGACCTCGACATGACCTTGACATTTGAGATGACCTTTACCTTGCTATGATCGAACTCCTATACATACGGAACCACATCTACTACAGTATATTAGATATTGAACATTTAAAACTTTAATTAGCCCTCATTTGCATAATTTTGAAACGCACGAGCTCTCATTATAAAAAGGCTAGACTTCATCCATGGAAGTACAATTGTGCCGAGTTTGGAGTTTCTACGTATAACACTTTTTAAATGAAATGTCGGACAAATTTGCCGGTAAAGAAAGAAAGAAAGAAAGAAGAAAGAAAGAAATAAAGAATTCCTAGAAAAACAGAAGAGTGTGTGTTGACACACACACTTTAAATAAAGAATTCCTAGAAAAACAATATGTCTGTGTTGGCACACAGACATAATAAGAAGGCAATCCAATGCGCTGTTTGATACCTCAGTCAAAGAAAAAGAGTGATGGGGCAGCATGAAGCAGACTTCGCTCGCTTGCCTAAAGAAAGAGCTCTCGATCACGCTTACTTCTTTAGAGTACCTTAAAGGCCGAGGTATATTTCATGTGAACGACCCCTCGCTTCGAAAGCGAGGTCGATATGCTGGGTCCCTAATTTTAAACCAAACATATCAACGCACAAGATTTGGAAGATTGAAATGGCTCACATAAAGAGATTAAAGAGTTCGGACTGCGGAATAGGGTAATGACTACTAGGAAGTGGTTCAGGGCAAAAAGATACAAGTACAATACGTTCGAAACTCATGATTTCTTGTGTGTGTGTGTGTGTGTGTGTGTGTGTGTGTGTGTGTGTTTAAATTTATGAGAGCCACCCCCCCCCCCCCAAAAAAAATCTCGACAACATGCAAGTGGGAAGCAGTATTGCCATGAAACGGAGCTCTGTTTCACGGGAGAGGTCTTGATCATGCAGCATCCTCAGCTGGTATCACTATTCCACCTAACCAAAAGCACGGAAACTACTACATCTATTTAATAAAAACACTGAAATTTACATCCATGTAGGAGCCCGTCTTGTCAGATATCGTTGTACAACACCATCTATTTAATAAAGACACTGAAATTTACATATTAAATTCATGAATTTACATACATGTATGAGCCCGTCATGCCAGATATCGTTGTACGGCCAGTTTTCGTTGTATTGGAGTTTGCGTGGAATCTCGTTGACGCTTGACAAGATGTCTGGAAAGATTCTATACGCAGTCAATTTTCATTTTATTTTTCTAACATAGGGTTTTTATCAAGTGATGTTATTATAATAAAGGTTTAGGCGGAATGGTAACACAGACCATTGTGCGTTCTGTTTTTCGTTGCAGCTCAGGTGAGTGCTGCGAAGCACAAAAACTGATCGTGGGAGGATACTATCATGATATCATTTCAGAACATCAAGCGCACATACATATTGTCTGTTGGCCAATTACTACTGTTCCACGATTCGAAATTATCAGGAATATACTGGCGAATGCCTACTGTTATGATTCGAAATTACATCATGCAGGAGTGCACAATCAAAGGACGCACTGTGCCCTTCATGAAAAGCAAGCTGTGCATCCCTGATATTTCATTCCAGGATCATAAATAATTCAATGAGTTTAGCATAAAGGGTGGTGAGTATAATAGGTTAATGGTTTTGACCAGTGTTGGAGTAAAAAGTATTAAAGTAATAATGATAATACCAGTCAAAAACAACCCATGTAAAATACTGTCAATGAAAACGGCAGAATACATGTCCGTATGACGATACCCTTACACGTGTGACTTACGTACTACACAATAAAATGTTCCGCTGATCCCAGAAAATAAAACTCCACGTGTAACCTGTCACTGAATTTATGTACGCATTCTTAATGACTCAAATTCTTAATGATTTAAATACATGTATGGCTGTGTTGGAATTATTTTAAAATGCCATTAAGAATCTTCATTGATACTTAAAAACGAAAACTACAGACATCCTTGTTGACTTTTAAGTCACGCGTCTTATCATCTCTGGCTATTGCTGAACTACCGAGCAAAGACCTCAGATGGTTCATCCGGGCTTCTGTAAATCGCATCTTGTCTCTTTCTTGCACATAATTTGATGGCAAAGGTTCCGTTTTCTTCCCTGGCAAACGTGACTCCATCGAACGTGATTCAAAGTTTCCGACGTGCAATGAAAACACTTGGGTTGAATTCGTATTTTGTGATGAACGAAATGGACCTCTGGGTATCATTTCAAAGTGGTCTGTGCTCGATGTATGTGTTGAAGCATCACTATTGGTATCTGGCAAATACCTGGATCCCTTTACTACACTTGTCTGCAACTGAGGAACTTGACTTTCCATTGTTGATGCACAGACTGAACCTGTTTTCTGTGTGTCATTAACTGCAACATGGTTGGTATCGGTTGGGAAATGTTTTGAATTTAAATGTCCACGTGTATCTGCTTCTGTGATACTTGTCGTTGATGTTCGGTATTTCCCGGTAAGAATAGGTTCCGATGGACTCCATGCTGCTCCTGACAGTGATGCTGAAAATATAGATATCACTTAATATGTTTAAGATTCTCAGTAACACATTTATTGGCCACTCCAGTCAATGATGTGCGGCTTATCAGTCTGTGGCGTCCAAAAATGACGCGACTGAAAACCGTACTTATCCTAAAACTGGATCTTGTTGCGAAAGTCCCTTAGGAAACTCATCTTTGTCCTTCAGGTAACTGAAATAATCCTCAGATGGGGCTAATCTCATGGATTAGAAGAATATCTTACATCCGTTGTATATATATTCGATACTTTATAAGGAGCTCTGTATTGTACGAGTGTTTTCTTGCATATCCATTCATCAGCTCTACCACTGACAAACTCTCCGTTAAATTGGCTATGTGACCGTACCATTGCACCAAAATGCAGTATGTTTGTATCTAATACATGTACATACACTGCTGTATTGCAAGGAGAGGTATCAAGGAACACGCAATAAATGTAAAGAACAAACAGCTTTTCGCCGTCACTATGACAGTATAATCAAGTTCACTTACAGGAGGCTGTAGACTCCATCGCAGAAACCTGGAATAATAATCACAAGTGGGAATTATAGGTGTCGTCACTATACCTGTAAAGGCGCGGTGTATCAAAGATGACTTATTGTTTTTCGATTGATATCCATGTACCGTCAATCTGCACTTCAAGTCGATTCACTTAGCATTGCAAGCAAAACAGTTTTGTGTTTATATAAACATATATTGATGTCTGTCAGACGGTTGTGGCTTGGGTTTCTCTTTGAGTTCGATTTGTTTTGTGTCCGCTACGCTTATAATGTTCGGATCGAAAAACGGCCATCTAAAATAATCCTAATCGTTCTAATGTCTCCAAATTTTCTGTTTTCAGTAGGAAAAAATACGTCTTTTCAAGACAACTTTTGTAAGATTAATGGCTTCATTTACAGCACTTCCCAATAACGGTATTAATGCCTAAAAAGAAAAACCTGTAACCCACCGTGATGGATCCAGTATTTAAGGATAAGGAAGCTTCCAGCTCCTGCCTTTTCATCGGCACTTGCTGTTCAATACAAAGGAATTAATTTTTGTGAGCGACAGGATGTATTTCGGTAAACAAATAAGAAACTGGAACAACACATGATATATAGGTCTGTGTAAGCGGCGTTGCCATTCGACTAATAGTTGGTCATAACGTCCCCTTTTCAAGCTAAAGAGATGATGCAAACGTGAAAATCATAGTTTAAAATATCACGACGAAACGATTAAAGTGACATCATCGTTATTCCATACTATTTACAGGACACATTGTCTGATACTTTTAATTGAAAGTCATTAAGAGTGCCATCAGTACTGCACGACGCCAAGTGTCCTCATTATACTAATTCCATTCTCAACATTAAAGGAGTCTCATACAAAACACTTACATCAGTCCATATGTCTTTTTACTAGAATAAGTCTCTTTTCAACACTAAATGAGTCTCCTCAAAACACTTATATCAGTTCATAATAAATCTGCGAAAAGTTCCCTTCGAACACAGTTTTGGTTATCTTGGTTGGTTCATTAGGTGTGCTACAATACAGAGTTTGTATATCTTTGCAACATGCTTCCAACAGGTATATTTCTAAGCACAGATAATACGTTTAGGAAAGCATTAAGATCAAATGATATGGCTTTGCCTAAAACAATACACAAGGATGGCCTTAACAAAGTATTCTTCGTGAAAACAAATTAAAGAATCGAAAAACTGGTATCATATCCGTGTTATCCATTTGTCTGACAACCTGTGTTTATCGTTAGCCGTTCACTCAGTTTTGGAAAAGAAGGTGAAGTCATTGTCTATTCGTTTTAAAAGTTATAGATTTAATTCCGAAACAATTCTTACATTGCGTTGGACAGACCATCTTTTGATAAAGGTAATTGGTATCTCGATATCTAGTAGAAAGTATTTCTTGCACTCATAGGTTTAAAATAGGCTGCAAGGTGGCTCCTAGCAGCTACATTTGTTGTACATTGCCTTTATAAACACATACACGCAAATACTGGCAGTTACCTTATTGCGAGACACGCAGCGAAATCCAAAAAGGAGGACTCCCTACAAAACATACATGCAGCTTCTTGAGAAAAAGTACTATCTTTGTTTATAACGCTACAAGAATATTTATCAATAATTATCAACCGTTCGTCACATATTCAAACACATTGTCACTGATACGTGAATAAACAACATCACTAAATACATGCACATGCAATTTAAACCAAATCGGTAGATATAGTTTGCCTGCTGAATCGATAAAGTCCCAAACATTTCCTCATCCCCGGAAATTAGTCAGATCACAATTTACGCAAAGACAAAACAAGCTTTTAATGGTGGTCATTAATAGTTAGCCCTTGTGACACAAGTTTCCAGCGAGATTTTTATATTTGGTATGCATAATTTCGCAAAAACAGTTAATCTTAACGTACCGTAAATTACAATCTTTATTTTTCTGATAACAACCTTAACGGTTCACAATAAGTATGAATTTTGATGTTTGAATATTAAAGCCTTTTACCTCACTTACTCTAAATAACGTTTACAGAAATATGTACATTCTGAATGTATTTATACCTCAGATTGTGATCAGACTTTTATATAGCACGATAAGGCCGGAATACAAATAAGAACATGCATATCTCTATCGCTGTCATTTTATTAACCTTTTTCCTTTTGTGGGAGGGGGGGGGGGCAATTTTATCATGTTTGTCTCAAAAGAAATATTACTATATTAAGTGGGGATAAGCTTGTTGCTCTTTCAAATTCTTTAGCACTCTAAAGGGTACAACTCTGAAAAATTAAACGAATACAAAATTTTAAAGCACGGTTCATCTCAAACGATCTTCTCTCTTTATGACAAAAAGGATAGGAAACATTCTAAGAATATTTTTTGAAAACGTTCAGAATTTCTGTCTGGCAAAAATGACGGTGACGTATAGGGTATGCAGTCTCGCCTTTACTCCCACCAAATTAAAATATCCAAAAATTGAGTCACTCTCTACAGAAATACTTTAAGGTTCAATATGTTATTAGAGATTTTTCTTAGGGCAAGATTCCAGAACCCTGCAAAGACGCAAAAGCCCCCCCCCCCCCCGCTTAAAACCCATTGTGAGACCTACGTGATATAAATGGGCAATCCAATGCAAACACAGCAACATAGTATTGCACATTATGAATACAATTTCGTGTGTCCATGATGGTATAAGCACACCGCAATGACAGTACAAATCTAGTGTCTTGGCTGTCTGGGAAAACACGGTACTCTCTAACATGATTCGTTGCTTCATAATAAAATTTTAATCACCGGTACTATAATTTTGGGTACGAACACCCCAGAATTAGATTAAACTTGTTACAAAAAAACTTACCATGAGTGTAATCGAGACAGCAAAAATAATTTGCGCGGTTCTTGACCTTGAAGTCATAATCATGCTGCTTAAGGCTGCCATCCACAGCATACTCATCATAGCAAAGGACCGAAGAACAACGACACTGAAACGATTGCGTATTACCCTCACTTGTTTTCAATATTCGGAATTTATTTCCACGACACCTTCCATTTGTCCGATATCAAATGATCAAACGCTCCATATTAATGTAAAAAAAGGACTTCCACTTGCTTTACATAAATCATTTATATCAGAGAACAGGGCTTGTTTCACGCATGCACTGCTGTAAAACTACGCTCAGTCAGGAAACCTCCTACCATGACAGCTTCTACTCTCTGTTTTCCTTTTCTTTTTTCAAGCTCATTGCAGTGCATGTCATCTGATAAATTCTGCATTTCTAAAGTCTAAGTTTCGTGTTTGCCTTAAAACAATTGTCTTCTTACATTTTTTTTTCGACTGGCAGCATGCACATGCAGGGCGACTGATCCCTTTGCCCAGGTATTAGCAGTAAATGTGTAGCACCGAGGTAACCCGTTAGTCAAGTGGGTGGACCCGAGATGTTGAAAGTTCTCGAGACATTGTTCTGTAGCAGTATAAAGTAGATAAATATGTACTCCGAAATTCTGTATCCTAATTATCTATGAATGATTGACGGTAAAAGTTTAATTAGTATTAGATGAGCCAAGCATATTTACTCTTTACAATTTTTATGAAGGTATCTGTATTCCCATTTCAATCCCATAAGACAAGATGACAAAATTACATCACAATTTCATAGTTGCATTTGTTCTACAAAAGCTACAGATTTCCGTGAATGTGGTAATTGAATCAATCAAAAATCTTAACGTGACAACCTGACTAAAGTGCACTAAAAGAAAAAAGGAACCACATTACCTACCGTAGGTACCAGCGCGGTACTAGTATATTGTGATCACGGTGCAATAAAGCCACTAGAGAGAAAGTCATTTGTATCTGAAGAAGCACAACATGAGAAGAATATTAATTTCACTTATCACATTCAATTCGACATCAAGTTAAAGTCTGCAAAATGTGTAAGGAAGTTTCACATATTGTTTACATAATCATGATGACTATTGGTGAAATCATTGGCGCAGATATCTGCACGGTAGACATTGCCCCATGTGTGCCAGATGCCTAACAGCATGGGAAATAAATTACACGCCGTAACACAACTGGTTTCAAAATTATTCTACGTGTATACGAGATAATAACTTTAATAGAAAATTAAATTCCGTGGCCTGATGCTTATCAAGTTTAGATCAGCTGTTCTGGTTGTCCAAAAATTGAAAACCCTTGATGTTTTGGCTAATTATAATTTAGAACAAATACAGTTCTACCGTTAATAACCTGTTCGCATATTAAACGCATTTTATAGCTGTAGAACACGTAGATATACACATTGTAAGAATTACATAACACAAACTGTCACTTTTTTCTCATTTTGGTAGTGAAAATCTTGTTTGAACTTACCTGATGCTTATCAAGTTTAGATCAGCTATTACGGTTGTCCAAAAATTGAAAACCCTTGATGTTTTGGCTAATTATATTTTAGAACGAATACAGTTCTACCGTTAATAACATGTTCGCATATTCGACGCATTTCATAGCTGTAGAACACGTAGATATACACATTGTATGAATTACGTAACACAAACTATCACTTTTTTTCTCATTTTGGTTATGAAAATCTTGTTTGAACTTACCACAGAATAAAACGATGCTAGAAAAAAAAAGAAATAGCTTTGCCACATGCCCAGGTGTAACCAGCAGCTACAAGTGAAAACAGATCCATGCAAAAGCAAATACACGTGTGCCAATCATCAACACAATATAATATCAGGACCGGAGATTAAACTGTTCTACAAACATTCACAGGTGCATATCTATGCAACTGCCTGAAATAGAACAGAGGCAACATTGACTATAAGTCAGAAAGAGTGAGTGCTTTTATGCGAATTTTGTTATTACAGTTCTTAGCAAACCTTGCTACAGATATTAAACTTTGGTGTCAACGGTTTTGATATTAATTAATGGCATATGAGTTTTATCATTATATTTTCGCAAAAAAAGTAGGAAAAAAAACCTAACAAAACACGACAACAACAAAAAAAAAAAAAAACGAAACAAAACAAACACCTTCCCCCTCCCCGTTGTTTCTAATTGGAAAGGCAGATGACCTTTCTAGATATTTTTGCGAAACGCGTTCTCTGTGAATATCAAAGAACAGTGATATGCCAATGTTGATAAACAGATGCTTATAGTATGTCTACTTACAAACCATCCATGGTGCGAATTGAAAGTGGAGACACGCCTTCCTCTTCGTTTAGAACCAAGCTTAACGCTACGATGATGGGAAACGCTATTGACATAATAACCATGAATTACAGTATGACCATCAAGGATCTCGATTGATAAAAGATGCCAAAGTTGCAACATCATGTTTCCGCATATTTCATATTTTATATGTTTTTTCAGGTAAACAAAATTACACTTGGTTAATTTTAATGTCTTGTTTTACAAGCTTTCCATATCTTGGTGCTAGCCATTTGTTCAACCCCTAGTTTATAATAAAATCACAAACAGATGCCTATACTACATCATTGTCGGGTATTAAAAAGAAACACCCGGGTACCCGAAATTCGGGTATTGCAATACTCGGGTACCAAAAATCTGAGTATTGCAATACCCGGGTACCCGGTTTTTGAAAAAATATCATGCACGAGCTTCCATTTAACCGACCATCCTGTCAATCAATTAGACAGTGTACATACAATAAACAGTCAATAAACAACAAGTGACAAATTCTATCATTTTGAATATTCATCATCACATGCATTATCATTGCCTATGTAACATGATGGTCAGGTTGTTGAGGCATGTCTTCATGGCACAGTTATTGTTACCTGTGTTATCATATTCTTCCTAATGCTGCTTGATGATTACTCAAAAGAAAGAACTTTTTTTCTGTTGTAATGCAGAAAGTTGATCATCTCTGCCATATTTGGTTGCATATTTGTTCTTTATTTGTAAGGGGGTTAACAGGTCTGAAAAAATATGCTCACACGGAACATTGGTCGATGGCATTGCCAAATGCATGCTGCCGAGAGTAATAAAGCTTAATGTTTATTGGTAACACACACACACACACACACACACACACACACACACACACACACACACACACACACACACACACACACACTCACTAAATCATCCTTAATTAGATGGTAATGCTGTTTTCTCCGATACAAGAATTAAGATATTACTTACATTATTATTGTTTTTTTACAATTATAAATACATAATGGGCTTTTTTCGGATATCCGGAAAAAATCACCATTCGGGTCTCACTTGCGATGCAGCTGTGTCGCCTTCTCAAAACGTCAATGGGGTCCGAATTCAAGTATGCAAGGTCTTTGAGATTGCCTACTCAAGTTACAATGAGTTCCAGCAAAAGCAATATATTTCAAAGTTCAGCAAAAAATGTATATGCATAATACTTGCCCAAATATAAGAATTATCTGCTAATTCAGAGTTGATGATTTTGTTTCGAACCGAAATGCACTTAATTATTTGACTATTAATTGATAACCCATTGCCTTTCAGATCAGTGTACAATATAAACACGAATTATAGTCTTACCCCATGTAAGAAATCTGTCCAGAATAAGTTTCCACCGGTCGGGATGTCGTTCGGAACTGCTCACGTAAATGTTGTAAGCCTCCGAGGCCAGACAGGAGTACGCCAGGAGTTGAAATAGCAACATCAGTATCAGAATTCTGCCACACACCACCTGGGCGAAACACAGTGACAACAACAAGCAAATTATAACGTCCAATACGGAACATACAAAAATTATACAATCCGACCGAAGGCTGTATGGAAGAAGCTGCGCATTTTTCATAGAATTTGTTTGCATTTATTTAACATCAAATGTCCTGTCTGATGCTCTGCTGACCCATGTTGTGCTGTACATTTGTATATGCATAAGTAGCTGGGGTCTCTCCTTCACAAACATCACTCAAAATCTTGATGCAAATATCAAATCCTTTAAGTTCCGTGACGTGAGCATATGTCTGCGCACATGCAGACATATCATATAACTTCGACCAAACAACCTGTGATGTCCAGTGCATATGCTTAAATTTATTTATGTGAGCTCTTGATAGAGCACGCACCTTCAAAATACATTCACATGTCCTATAATTTCGAGCTTGTGTTCGCTTGATAAACAGTGCATTTTCTCTAATTCATGCATGTGTGCTCTTAATGTAGCACGGATATCTAGTTTCATTCACTTGTTTTGCAATTTTTCTATTCTTTTTTGCAAATAGCAATCTAAATTGAGATCTGTGTCAGTCAGAATTTTCATCAATCAGATTGTTTTCTTACGCTGGCTTTAAAAATCGGCTTGGGTCCAATTTATCTTCGGTCGAATCATCACCCTGCATATCCTTGGACGATAGCCCAATTGACGAGAGCTTACGGAATCCAAAACCGCCAATTTTGATAAAAGTTGAACTGAGCCATCAGAGTACTATGCAAATACTGTCTCCTTTGGATAAATTATACGTTATGGATATGCCTTTCTTTGTCTGATATTTAATAAAACTGTAAACTTCCTGCCAAAACATTAGTCAGTATTATGCTCCTGATGCAACACACTGTAACCATAACATTTTTCTCTGGGTCCTGTTTGTCATGTCGGTGGGATATTTTTCCTGTCTTTCAATTAGCTACACGTTATTTGTATGCCTGTGCTCAGTAACTGTTATGGACATACA
The DNA here is from genome assembly GCA_964020975.1 of Hermodice carunculata. Taxonomy (NCBI): domain Eukaryota; kingdom Metazoa; phylum Annelida; class Polychaeta; order Eunicida; family Amphinomidae; genus Hermodice; species Hermodice carunculata. The sequence goes on from OZ026629.1 coordinate 69,243,318, forward strand.
TGTCAATAACAAGTTCAGCAAAAAATGCTTGTTTTGCTAACTCAGTAGACTGGACTGTGTTTACTTCGGTCGCACCAGTCATCTCAAGAATTTGAGGGCGTGCGCTGTACAGGGGTCACCTACGCTAAAATTAGGGGACATGTGCCACATTAAAAACACACATTCATGACGGTTAGGATGTGTGGCCAATTAAGAGGAATATGGCTACATGAAGATCATATGTTCATGGATTTGATAACGTGTGAGAACTCGAAATTACAGGCCGTGCGAAAGGATTTTTTGGACGTACCGTATGTTGATATATGAGCATGCGTAATACTATTCAAAATTATAGGATGCATGAATGTATTTTGAGCACGCGAGTTTGTTGTTTATTTTGTTTATTGTTCATTCACCAATCAAAAATTGACAAAGAAGTATTCAGATACAATATTGAAATAACACTGGCAGGAAGAGAGAAGCATAGAATGCTTATAAGTACTCCCTTGAGACAAATACTGATATATACATTTACTTCACTGGAAAGCTATAGACATTTCTATTGTTTAAGTCTATGAGAATGGTCTCTGCTCATAAGCATATGGGAATAATAGATATACAAACCAGACACAAAATGTACAAAATATGACTCAGTTATCTACAGCTAGAATATATATATATATATATATATATATATATATATATATATATATATATATATATATATATATATATATATATACATATACATATATATATATATATATATATAATGTGTTTAGAGAAAAAGATCACACACATAAATTTAAGCATGCTTCAGTGCGTTTTCCATTCATACAGTTATACCTAAATATTCCTGTTTGAAAAAGGTCAATTTGCTGTAGTGATATTATATGCAATGTTTTAAATAGTGCCTGCATTGATGGTCTATGATGAGAAAAGGTATTCAAGCGAATTATTCGCCTTTGTAATACGCTCAGCATTTCAAGAGTATTATCATATATGCTGCCCCATAAAATCTTACAGTAAGACAAGTATGGGTTGGTAAATGTATAATCAAGGAGGGTAGAAAGAGGTTAGGAGCGCTTTCTTTGAAAGAAACTGTCTTAATCTTATTATTAATATCAATAGATTCAGCTAATTTATTACTGATGTAAACTATATGCTGTTTCCTATTCAGTGTGGGATCAACAATCGCACCCGAAATTTTGCATGAGTAACATTTGTTAGTTTATTATCATCAATAAACAGATTAAGATCACTAGATGGAAGACCTTTACGTTTGGTATGTAACAGCATATTATTTGTTTTGGAAATATTCAGGGATAACTTATTTGTTTTAAATCACTCCGATACATGATGCAATTTGCGACTCATATCACCGACAAGTCTTTCCAAGTTCTTGCCAGTCAAAATGACACTAGTATTAACATCAAACAAAATTAAGAAAGGTTTTCTGGACACATTTGCCAAATTGTTTATATAAGGTAGAAATAAAAGTGGACCTAACACTTATCCCTGAGAGACGCCACATTTGATATCATGCTTACTATATTTTGCATTTTCATATGTAGCGAGTTGATATTTATCAGTGAAATAACTTTAAACCAGTCAAAGCAATGCCCCAATTTCAGAATGATAAAGTTTTTCAAATAAGATTTCATGCTTTTGTGCGTCAAAAGCTTTAGACAGATCCATGAAAACACCAAGTTCATAGTCACCCTGATCCATACATGATCAAAGTACAATGATTTTCTGTAAATTAAAATTGCAACTTAAAAATGGTATTAGATTTGTTTAAATAGGATATAAGTCGAGCATACATAACGTTTTCGATTTTTTTTTGAAAAACAAGTTAACACAGATAGTGGTGTGTAATTATTAAAATCGACATATCACCAGACTTGTAAATAGGGGTAACACTAGCTATTTGCATTTCCATTGATACTTTACCACATATACGAGCAAGTTACATAAAAATGTAAGAGGGCCAGCAATATTTTCTGCCACTCTTTTTACGACCATTGACTTTATTTGATCCCATCCTGGACAAGAATATTTTAAGCCTTTTATGATCGTCACTATCTCATCGGTAGGCATTGGGGTAAAAAATGAGTTACAGTGAGAGCACACAAGTTTGGAGCTACGCAATGTCTGTTGCGATAAGACCACGAGGGATCGATATGGCATCATGAACTTTCAAAAGTACGGACATGAACTTTCAAACATGCCCTCCCGTGGACACATACATGTATGAACACGTTTTGAAAATATCCACGCGTGGTTTTCCTCCCTGGTTCGGCACAAAGCCTTGCGGCAGTAAAGCTCGAGAGATTAGCACGATGTTCGGCATTTTCCCCCATCAAAAGCTACAGAAGTTCGAATATTGTGTGTCTGATATGCATGAATGGCCTTTGAAAGGGCATGTAGCCTACTTTATCATACGGTTAGGTCTCAGTTTTGTGTTGCGGTTTCTGCTGATCAGTCAACCCAACAGGAGTGCGCTGATTGGAGCAAATTTATGCATTGAAATGGATAGGCTGAATGTAATAACATATGATTAAAAATTGCAAATTTGATTGAAAACATTTGCTGCGGTCATAGGCTCCGAAACTTTGAAGTTTTATATACTTGACTTACATAGATGTTGATATATTATGTACTGGATATTATCGTCAGACTCATTTGCACCATATGTTTACTTACGTCTCTCTCTTCCCTTGGAACCCCAAATATGAACATCACATTGATAGCAATCACGAAGAAGGAGAACTGCCCAAGAAACTTGCATCTGCAGTACCAATATTATTCGTTATTCTAAATTGACTAACACAAAGTAAATGCATGCAAGTGTCATACAAGAAGTTTGCATTCCTAGTGAGGAACCATTAAAATGGCTCATCGATCTAATTGAAACGCTACTTCAGCAAGCAAAGAGTCACTCTGTGTCGAGCATCTTTACTCCCTATTTCGTCGTCCGCGTGGGGTCGGAGGTGGGTGGGTGGGATTTAAGAACCAAGGTAGATTCACTTCAGGGGTGTCCTTTATTTAGGGGAGGGGGTAGGGGCGAATTTGGAATACGGTATCAATATCATAGTGGTTTTTGTGCAGCCCCCAACTTTCAAACTGATCGAAATTAGGGTACAGCCGGTTAACATTTGCATCAAGACTTAACTTTCTATCACTTACCCATGCACCTGGGATGAAAAAACCGTTAAATTTGCACGAAGATTAAACTTTTTATGAACAATTCAAAACGCGCTTCCTAGTTACTTCTATCAGTTGTTGGGGCAAATCTCTGTTTTGATTTGACAGTGCCCTTTTCATACATTGTTAATATTACCACAAGTATCACTGTGTACAAACTTTGTGAAATACTACAAAGTTTACATATAATCTAAGGAAAAATGGATTGATTTGGTTGGCCTAAAATTACACAATGAGGATAAAGGGGTATATGGACCCATTATCATCTGTATTTAAATGCAGATATCCGTATTTCAAAGCAGATATCTGCATTTCGGAATATAGATATCTCTGTTATTGAATATTTGCAGCTTTGGCTAGCCATAGCTATAATGATCCTTCGACCCGTACAGTCGTACGTTTGAAGCAAGTTTAGCTTTACACTGCATCTAACTCATGGATAATGTCTGATCACACAATTCACAGTTTAGACTTAGTTTCTCTCCGCATGCTGCCCATGTCTGCTACCTACAGATTCATTACAAGTACTACGGATGGGCACTCGTCAGCCGAACTTCCAGAATACATCTAGCTAGCTCATTTTTTGTATCTGCGTCTCAGCTATCAGTTCAGCTGACAGCTTGGAAAAATAAGCTTCCAGTTAGATAAAGCAACATTTGTGATGTTTGAAATGTATTAATTGTAACTTTAAATTTTTAAGTTAACTTAGTTCTGTGTTTATTGTACATGTGCACGTGTTGCTTTACCGCCTTTAGACAAAACTGTGAAAAAATAGAGGCCTGGATCAGTCAACCAGACCACACAGTATTGTATTTATACTATAGGTCATGACGATGCCCAAACCGTCGCTAGTATATATCCATGGCAACATCAGCAAACTTTAAGTGGTGATCTGATATTCGAAATAATTTGAGCAAACTTACAAATAATTGGAAGCTCATATCACAGTTGTAGTTAAACGTACATATATTAAGCAATAATTGAACATGAAAGTCTTTATTTTTATCAATAAATACTCGTGATCAGCTCAACAGCTCAGTTATCGGCTGCTTCAGCTAGCCGGCTAAAAAATTTTGCATCGGCTCCCATCACTAACAAACTGTACCTTTCATCGATGCCTGAATACAGCAGTGACAGCAAAACGATGCAGAGTGAAACCCAGCAGCCTATTGTAAAGATATGTTGATTTGACAATGTTGACCCCCTTTTTCCACAATTCTGTGAAACAAAAAACCTTTTTTATAGATGGGCAAAAGTATGTCAGAGAAGTTCCAAATTCATTTTGACATATACACCCATTATCAAATAATAGCCACACATTGAGGATTTACTCCAACCAGAGGTATGCACGTGTCTACTCAAACTCACGAATTGTATCCTGTAAAGTGGATGAATACTGACAAGTGTAACTACGTGATGGAACTTGGCACAAATAATCCTTTGTAGCTTAAATTGCCCAGAAGCGCCCGGATGTAAACTGTCGTCTGCCTTCAAGTTTTTACTTAAATTCGCGTTACTAGAAAACATCTCATGGTGGCACACCCTTGGTCAATAGCTTTCCTTGGCGTACCAAGGAGAGCTATTGACTCTGTGGTACTCTGACAAGGAATGAGTGAACTGTCAAGTGACTTGCATTCTATATAAGCAAACTTTTTAACGGAAAGTAAAACATTGTCGGCTACCAACATGCTTAGTTTAGTGCATGGCATCTATGAATATGTTTTAAATGATTATGTTTTATTTGTACTGCAGAATTTAAAAGGTTAGTCAAAGTCTAAGAGACAAATACCAGGCATTGATATCAAAAATGTGGTCACAATCAACATGTTTATACATGGAATCAATACATTATTTTGATTCACACGCACATGTACATTTCACTCTCATCACATAGCAATCTTTGCATTAATCTACTAACCTTTCTACTCTCAAGCAGCAAATAATGCCCAGGGCCATTGCAACTGCATACTGTGTAAAAGGCACTTCTATTTTGGACATAGCACACCTGCCACTCCCAACTGTGAGGCAATTGCCTCTGGCCACTGACAACAGTAAAGAGGAGAAAATTCCCTTTTTTATATATTATATTACAAACAAGGCCGTAAATATGGAAGTCCTGTTGCTCATTCTACAAATCATTCTGCGTTATATTTACAGTCTGTGCGGTTTTGATTGAAGTGAATCTCCTGTTATTTTTTCAACGAGTCATTTGTTGATGGAATTATGTCAAAAATAACTTCGCAGATGGTCTTTTTAATGCAGAGTGTCAATGTTTAATATCAACAAATCATTTAAACTCGTGCTAAAATTGTTTACTGTCCACTTTAACAAATTACTGCTCATCATTTGCACATGTTTCCTTTGCAGAAGTAAAAAAAACCCCGAATTATCAACCGGATTAAAACAACAATGACAGCGACGAATTTTCCACGTTTAATTCCAGTAACGCTACATTATATCCAACAGTTTCTCTCTTCATTCTGCCAAAACTGGCTGGGTGTCAAAATAATGTGCTCCGTTTCGATTAGCATTAATGACTTAAAGGAGAATCGTAGATAAACCCCTCATCAAAGGTATCGACACAGTCGTCATCCACGGGCCGAGGGCAAAGAAAACACCGAGATAGTCGCCAGTGACATTATTTCATGCAAAATGTGCAACTGTTGTCAGCAAGTGATGTTAAGTACTCACAGAAATACATGTGCCATACAAAGAGAACTTAAATTTTTGCAGTTAGGGTCCTGAAAGTAAATATGAACATTTCAATGTAATGAATATGGAGTAAAAGGAACACGTATCAAAGAAAAGAAGATAAATAAGAGAAGAGAAGAGACGCGAAGAGAAGAAAAGGAAAGGAAAAGGCGTTAATGGCCAACGTGAACACTTGCATAAGTAATCATGTCAGAAAGCATCGTGTACCGACTTCTTCTTTTACAAACATTAGATGTTTATACCTTTTAGGTAACGATACAGGAAACACGATCAAGCTACTGGCCATTGCGTTTGCTTGAAAGCTTGTCACATCGCGGAAACACGACTAACACTTTAACAATTATGTGCCACACCAAACTGAATATTGTAAAAGATCTTTTATCAACTGATTACAGCCAGTGTATTTTCTTCATACATTGGTACCAAAGTAGTTTAAGCGTTGCTGATTCCCTGTTTTGGAAATGTACGTACAAGAAGAAATTAAAACGAAAGTACACACCCATACCATATACAAATATTTAGTTATAAGACTGCCTTGGATGAGCAGCTTCATAGTCTAGACATACTTTTGGGTCAACATGTAATATATCGAAAAGAGCAAACGAAATTTTTGTCTAAATATGCAAAAAGAGAGCTAAGAAAAGCCCTCTGCATTAGCCCATCCGCTATCTAACTCACTATAGAATCGCGATGTCTATATGTCATTGTATTTGTCATTTCCATTTTACCGCGGTGCCGACCCTCGCGGGACTCTGCCGCTATTGATATTGTTGGTGACACTGTATCCCAGCCAATGAACCTGCAAAATGAGAAAACACGAAGCCCTAACTACAGCTTTGTGGACCATGCACGCATTTGTTTGCACCTTCCGAAGATGATACATCCCAAGTTCAAGGGATTTATCTGGAATCCTGCTTTTTTAAATCCCGGGGCGAAGCGTAGGGATTCAAAAATGCAGGATTCCAGATAAATCACGAGAACAAGGGATGTATCCTCTTCGGAAGGTGCAAACAAATGACATGAATGTAAGTGTTGGCCACTAGACTTTACTTTAAAAGAAAAAAAATATTCATGATTGAAGCTTCACATGGGTCGACAGACCCATTTGTAATATGTTGGCTGGGGGCGGAATCGTCGCATAGTCTGATAATTAAAATTGAGGCTCTGACACAGAAAAAGCTAGTTCCCAAGACAAACGGCGGACATTACACTGCACGCAGATTGTAAAGTTTTAGATATGCGCGCAAAAACCGACATTGAAGTCGACGCAGGCGAGATCAATTCAAACACACTTGAATAAACCGGTAACAGACCGTACGTTTAATGCGACTTCATGTGTACAGGTGCAAGCCCAGGCCAAAAATATGTTTATTGTTTTCAACGGATTTAAAACTAGATACAGCAAAGTAGTGCTAACATCTAACTCTTATATCAATTTTACTTTTATTTACAATAAATTCGCAAAGCATTTTTGTGTGAGAAACTTGTCATTGTGAGGGCTTTGGTTAAGAAATGTCATCGCAATGATTATGTTTGACAGCGTTGAATGACACTTGTCGTAATTATAACACAGGAAATCCCATAAATGCGTAAAGTGTGCCGACTGAAACTTTCTACTGGAAATATAGATTATCTTATAATAATCTTATGTCCCTTTATGAGACATTAGATTACAATTCCCAAATGCAATTCTCTTTTATATATATATATATATATATATATATATATATATATATATATATATATATATATATATATATATATATATATATATATATATATATGTATAAAGTCAATGACCTGCAACTGTGCCATATTATCAATATACGAAATCCGCTGGCCAAATTTGAGTGTCTCAATGTCCGTTCCTATTATAGCTTACTTTTAAAACATAAATGCAGAAATTTTATTTTGTTAAAATATTATTTTAATATGTATCAAATCAGATTTGACAGATAATTTTGAAACAGGTCAGATCAGCCTGAAAGATAAGAAGGGGTCTCCCGCGCGTAACAATCAGAACATTTTTTATTTTCAAAACAGGATATCTACAATGTACATCATAGTATCATATTTAATAAAAATGTATTATTATTATTCAACTAATACCAATTTATACCATATATACTTATAATATTGCATTACGAGACCCCTATGACAGAAAAACTTAATATATAAAATTAAAAAAAATAAGTTGTTTACAAATCATATGTTCATAAAACTTTAAACAGTGAACTTAAATTTACTCCACTTTCTTTAATGGTTGGATATTTTTCCTTTACTTAGTGGAATATTTTCTTCAATTCGTTGAATGATTTTTACATAAGTTTCAAAATGGTGAACATTAGGAGCAAGTTCTTTGTATTTACATGGAAACAAATGTTTTTTTGACAAGTACAAAAATCGATTTAAAGATAAGTGGTAAACTGTTATTTCCAAACAAAAAAAACACTTCTTTCACAGAAAAGGATCTTGTATTTGGCTTGATTTGTATGCTTTATGTGAAATATAAAAACATTGAAACCATTATTCTTCTTCAATATCAATATTTAACTAATTTTGTCATTTAATAACTTGTGTTTGGCTTTTAACCTGTTTCTTCAATAGAACAGGATAAACATATTTAGGAACTTTAGCCTGTTTACTTACTTTTGTTTAAATTACTTTCTAAAATTTCATCTGTCACTTCATCAAGTATAACAGCATTCAGTATAATTTGTTTCCAACCATTTGGAATGGCTGATAAAATACCATAATACATACTAAAATTAACATTCAATCCATATTTTGTATTGAATTCATCAACTGATAAAAAACTGCCATCATTTCTTTACAGATCACGAATATATTTTACTCCTTTTTGATACCAGTTCTTATAATAGATACTTTATGTTCTATTTTAAAATGCGAATTCATCCAAACTGTTTGTTTTAAAATTTCCTTTTTTGTACTTGAAACATGGTATATATATTGACAACAGCTCTCAATAACTTCCCTCCAAAAACACTTTAAAGTTACACAAAAACACAAGATGTATCATTCACATTTAAATTGCAGTGCATCATATATCTATCTTGACATGGTAAATTTAAAGGCACAAGTTGTTTCCACAAAGCAGATGAACCTGAAACCAATGTTTTAATCCATGCACATTTTAAAGCAGTAAATTGAGTTTTTATATGTGGAAACCCGAATCCTCCATCTGTTGTTCCGGCTATTACATATTTACGTTTAATTTTATCAGTTTTATTATTCCTAAGATAATTAAAAAGTATATTTTCTATTTTTTTTTTTTAGTTTTCATTTGGATTAGGTACCACTGAAACTAAATAGAGGAGCTGTGACATTGCTAAAGATTTTACAACTAATGTTTTTCCTATTAAGGACAAACTTCTCTTATCCCAAGAATTTATCACTTTAACATATTTTCAATTTTTGGTCTATTGTTCATATTTCCCATCTCATCTGTATCTGTAGTGATTTGGTAACAATCAGAACATGTTTCGAAGCCTGGAATATCAGGACGTATGTATCTACTAGTGGCTCCTTGTCTTACTTACAATTTACCCAAGATAATTCACACAAGAAATATATATATATATACATATATATATATACATATACATACATATATTTATATATATATCTGAAAAAATAAATATATACATTTACTTGTAAATGCAAGACATGCAAAATAAAAGGCTAATGTATTTTTGGAGGATGGATCATAGAATTGTTCAAACCTTTGTTATACATAATAACAAGGAAAGCAAGATATGTCTAGCATTTGTTTACAACCATGATTAAAAAACGAGAGAACCTGTACAGTAATAAGAAAACATTGTCTGGAATACTTTTAACCTGCATAATGTTGACAGTGAGGAACGTTTATTTTCAAGATTCTATAGCAAGACTTGACAAGAAGTGCCGTAACCTTTGGTCATGCAAATTCTTTGAATTTAAATATGGAACGGCGGCTAAAACGGGAAACGCAATCAGACTGATAGGGATGTATACTCCTCCTAGTGTGAGCCGGGGAATAGCCACCTGAAGACCACAAAACATTTTTCTATAATAAACTCATATGCGACCATGCTGGTGACGACAAGCAATTGTTGCAAATCGTGGATAAATTATTGAATTGTTGCATTGGCAAGAGCCACCGCGTTTGCCAACCAAGGTCTCACCATCCCTATTGCCAGACAAATTTTGGAACATTTTTCGTCGAAAAAAAAGAGAAAATATATTCCAAACTCACAGATACAGACCACGATCCACCTAGCGTTCTGTTATATCACGAGGATAGAACTGTCTGCTCGTCTCACCTAGCCAAATGTGTCGGATCTGATCATGATGAAATCAGAAAAGATCCCTCCGATCTAGTCGCATGGACCTACTTGTTGTACCAGAATCCCATAATAAGTGTTATGGTGCTCGTTCTTTTGCATGTGCTGCACCTGTGTTATGGAATGACTAGCCCCCATCCATTAGGAGGACTACTTCAGTGATTGTTTTTTAACGTATGCCGAAAACTAATCTATTTTTACAGTGTTTTAATGAGTACGTATCAGAAACTTTCAGTCTGCTTGAATTTTAAGTTATTTTGGTCATTATTGTTTTTAACATCACTTCTGAGCATTTTATGAATATTAGCGCTTTATAAATGATCATTATTATCATTACATATATATAAATATATATATATATATATATATATATATATATATATATATATATATATATATATATATATATATATATATATATATATATATTGCCACCTTTTGATATTGGGATATCATCGGCCAACTGAGAGCAAATAATTAGTTGGAATTATATAAACCTGTTACTTACAGCAGAAAGTTCTGAGATAAAACATAGCATTTCAATTTACTTACAACTCAGTTGAATTTGAAAGCAACCCATCCATGCTGTCAACTGAAGTGACTGATATGTGGATCGTGGTCTCCTCTTCAACTTAAAATAACAGAAAAGATTTAAAAAGGACTCAGTGTATAGCATATTAATATAATATAACAATAAAGCCTATTGCTTGATGCAGTACAATTTGCAACGCTGTTGATGCTTACTGAAACTAACTTTAAAGTAAATGCATCATATATTTAGAATATACACTATACATTCAGCCCAAGGATGTCTTGAGTGGACATTTTACTATCATGGCTTTATTTTTAGGTGGTATCTACTGGTACGCCTATTTTTGGCGGTTCAGTCCGTATGTCATTAATATTACTGTATCTCTATGTGTACATTGCTAGAAAAAAATATGTGTTCTTTTCAGCTCATATTTGAGCACAGGATAATGCCCAGATAAGTATAAGAGGTAATTGTTTAAACTTTTATTTAAAACACAGATTCCTGATTGAGTTTATTCGGTTTGGCTGAGCAGGCAAGAGATACAGATTTCAAGGCATTAAACATTCCCCCCCCCCCACATTTTATCCCCAAATCCATTTTTTGTAAATTTGCATTCAACCTCAGTGTAGCCTTAACCAGCATGTGTACAATTTCCAACTAACTTGTGTAATTCGCGAACCACCAAATGGTATTTGTAACAGTATCAACCATTACAAAAACAAATATTAAAATACAAGTGGACTACACCATAACTCGCCGCCCTTCAGGGTGGCATAGATCTCTGAGGGTAGAAGTGACGTAGCAATATGGTTAATCTCCTCTTTCTAATGGAATGTAATACTTAGTTAATGGACAGCTCTAAATAACACGTTTTCAACAAATTGAAAGATTATTCGACAGCCAAACATAAACGTAACGATGAAAAGATGCCTTTCATACTCTGCTTTTACCGTATGGAACATTATGACGCAGGTAGTACAATAAAATTATACAGTGGCTAAACGATACGTCAAATTATATGTGGATGTGCATTTCAAACCTGGAACTGCTCCAATATGTTTCAAGTACCCCACTTCAATACTGGCGTTTTCTGTCTTTATAGATACAGGGGTAGCTTTCCAATCGGATAATTTCAAAGTCTTGGACTTCAAATCTGCAATAGAAGAGAACAATTATTTAGTTAACTCTATACGATTCAAGTTTTTTTTTTTAATTTGAATTTTATTGAATCTAATTGGAAATTTATGTAAAACAAATCATGTATCCCTCGCAAGCCCTGTATGTATAGTGACAATAAGATTCTGTGCCATGATGATATGTTCAATAAAATTAATATCAGTGTACTTTGGTGCATTTTATTTCACTTTCTTCACTATGATCTGAATTAATATTAGCCAATCGGCTATTTTCTGATCCGCAGGAAACAAAGGTTATCATCACAATATGATCTGTGAACCGAATCCGAGGCCGTATCGTTATCGGACTTGGTAACATCTGCCGAATAAATATCGGATTTGGTAAAAACACATCGATACGTCAGGCTCTAATATGTGCTGTGTGAGAAAGCGGGTGGATGTGGGTGTTTCAGTGGACGTGTTCTCTGAACACTTGTTATAAAATGTGGCCCTGTTGTCTGTTGCAGATGATAATTGAATTTTGAGATTAAAAAATATGTGACAGTGATTGGACTTGTAAAATTTTATGATCGTAAAATTCAATTTTGCTCAATAAAGCATGTACTCATTTGGCTGAATCTTCTAAGTGTGAATTTTATTTTTGCAATTTCGTGCCTACGCCTTAAATTACAACAGAAAAAAAAAATCATGTCCATGCGTGGTACAACAATAAATAAATAAGATGTACAGATATACAATCAATGCGCAGTGTTTCTGTATAAAGCAACTTAACATTTTCATAAACATATATGAATACGTTCATAAGGGTCATTTTGTCATAAGTTAGCGTTATTTTATTTTTAACTAAAACCATTTGCTCTCGTATTTAAATTATGTACGAAATATTTGCCTAAGACATTTATATTTATTCAGTGTTTGAGACAGAGGAAAAGTGAAAATCATCGTTAATAACCTTACGCCAATGAAAAGCAATGCTAGTCAAAGACGTTTTACCTATATAACTGGACTGGACGACCAGATCGGATTTGGCAAACTGGCCAATCACTTCCGCCAACTGCAGAATGCATGTCCCCACCTTCCTCTTCTGTGAACAGATAAAATAATTGCTTGTATCAGATTGACTTTGGTAGCTTGTAAATGTGAATTTGGAGAAAATATCATATCCATTCTTGTGTGTCCCTTTCTGTTTCAAAACAGAACCGCACCGAACAGAACAGAACAAAACAACACAAAAAAAAAACAAAACAAACAAAAACAAAACAAAACAAAACAAAACAAAAACAAACAAACAAACAAACAAACGATGAAAACAAAAACAAAAACAAAAACAAAACAAAAAAAAAAAAAAAAAAAAGGAAAGTGTTTCCCTTTGTATATCTTTTGAGATATAGCCAATAACCAAGTACCTCCTTACATTATGCATTTCTGTTGAGACAAAGCCGATAACGAAGTACCTCCTCACATTATGCATTTCTGTTGAGACAAAGCCGATAACGAAGTACCTCCTCACATTATGCATTTCTGTTGAGACAAAGCCAATAACAAAGTACCTCCTTACATTATGCATTTCTGTTGAGACAAAGCCAATAACGAAGTAACTCCTTACATTATGTATTTCATGTTGAGACAAAGCCAATAACGAAGTTCATCCTCACATTTTGCATTTCCGTTGAGATAAAGCCAATATAAACTACTTCAAGGACTTTCCTTCTCCTTAATTACTGAGAATAAAAATCGGATGTGACCCTGCATTAAGCAACCGCCCACTGATTTGCCGCAACCGTGTACAAAGGCAGGGCGCCGAGACTATTTAGCATTCTTACCAGTCTTACGTCCGTTGCCGCCAGACTTATTTCAAGGATAATGTCAGCAATGGATAAAATAGTCTGTAAAGATATAAATGGACAAAGTTATTCGTACTTTATGATAATGTATCATATATCCACTGCTATACCATGTTGACAAAAAGAAAACTGAAATCATTTTTATGGTAGCACCTTACCCATAACCGTCGGATATCAACTCCTGAGTCCAAACAACGTTGATTTTGAACAATGTTGAAAGCATTAAATTATTAAAAGTGCAGCAGTGATATTGACATTTTAATGTATAATTAGCGCCCCATGTTGACACGTTTCTGCAAGTATTTCAATGTTATGGCGTGTATATCGTGTTGTAATGTGATAGAGTTTCTACCTAATTTAAATGTGATGTACTGTGTACCGTGTTCTAAAGGGAGGGCGTTATATCGTATTTTAATGTGATGCATGTGCTTACCGTATTTTATCGGTATCGATTATATACTATGTTTTCATGTGATGGATTGTATACCCTGTTTTAATGCGACAAATTAATTCCTGTATCTTATTGCCATGGAGTATGTACCGTATTTTGTATCTCATGTATGTGCTTACCGTATTTTATCGCTATAGAGAACATACCATAATTCCGTGGGCTGCATTGTTGATATTTTTTACAAATGTGATAATTTCCATATTTCACTTGTGATAGAGTATCTACCCTATTTTACTGTGCTGGAGTGTGTGGTCTCTGTTTTAATGTGCTGAAGTGTTTCCCATATTGTAACATGGAGTGTTTAGCCTGAGGCATCGAATATTTCAAAAACTCTAAAAAGCTTACGTTTAGAATAGGTGCAACAAGTTCTTCTGAGTAGAATTCCTGGAGGTACCAAGCAAGTTTTAGCAACAGGAGACTTGACATGTGAACGTCACCATGAAGAAACATCTCTTCACTTTTGAGCGGATTCGGTTTCAACTTATTCTCGGCGTAGCGCAACAGCTTTTGTAGAATTACTTGGCCCGGTTGGACTTCATAACCCAGTTTTAGTTTCTCAAACTAAATAATATGGAAATGACACTTCAGACGACATCGATTCGATATTTTTTGAAAAAAAGATACACAATCATACATGAAAGAATCTGACAATTGGTTGCTTTGTTATATCTGATTAATAGTGGTGTGGACAAATGCGATGCATTTGTTCCTAGATATTTGGAAATAAAATAGAGACTAGAAGAAAGAAACCTAGCGTTTTATCAATGTTTAGTTAAGTCGACCAAATGGCCAGTCACATTCAATCCCCGTCAAAACTATATCTATACTGAACCCCAATGAAAAGTATCCACATGCCAATTTTGAAGTATTTTATTGTTTATACTTGAAACATTTCATACCTAGACGTGCTTAGAACTTAACAAAGCATTCACTTTTCTGGCGTAAAAATAATGTCACGCTCTACCGACATTAACGTCACTTACAGGCAAAAAATGTCATTAACTGCCCTAATTGAAAGTCACACAAATTTTTCTGTTCAATATGGGATGTGGCCACCTCGAGCATCAACACATGCTATACATCTGCGGCGCATACTGCTGACCAGGGTTTGAATTCTGTGTTGGGGAACATTATTCCATTCTTCCTGCAGAGCTTGGATCAGCTGGTTTCGGGTAGTAGGCCTAGGTGTCCTCCGTTGAATACCTTGGCCTAACTGATCCCACAAATGTTCAATAGGGCTCAGATCGGGTGAGAACGCTGGCCATTCCATGACATTGATGTTGTTCTCATTGAGAAAGTTCATTGTTAATCTTGCAGAGTGTGCACGTGCATTGTCCTGCTGAAAGATCGCCAGATCTTGATGCTGCTCCATAAATGGGACCATGTGCGGCTCCAGCACCTCATCAATGTACCGCCTAGCATTGAGGATCCCTTGAATGACCACTAGGGGTGTCCGGTAGCGGTTGCTGATGCCTGCCCACACCATGACAGAGGGTCCACCCCATCGATCTGCCTGACGGACACAGGCATCTGCATATCTCTCCCCAGTCCGGCGCCACACACGTTCTCTGCCATCTGCTCTGCTGACACAAAAACGGGACTCGTCAGTAAAAAGGACGGTATTCCACTGCTGGCGAGTCCACCTGGAGTGTGCTCTACACCACTGCAGTCGTCTTTCTCTTCTGGGTTGGGTCAGCAGGTTACCCCTGTAAGGTCTTCTGGCTGTTAGGCCACTGCTCCTCAGTCGCCTCTCCACAGTAGAACTACTGACAGGACTGTGATTCACCCCTTGAGTCTCACGCGCTGTTTGGGCTGCTGTACGGAAACGGTCTCGCAGGTGCATCAGCCGGATGTGACGGTCTTGGCCAGGTGTTGTCACTCTTTCTCGGCCAGGCCTAGGCCGATCATCTACGGATCCAGTTTCTTGTTGCCGTTCAATTAGTCGTTGGATGGTGCGCCGAGTACACCCCATTCTTTGTGCGATTTGAGTGATTGGGACTCCACCCTCTGCAAGCCCCAAAGCATGGTGTCTTTGACCTTGGCTCAGACGCGGCATGATCGCCTCAACACACCTGAGACCACTGGCTTTTTTCTTGGCTGAACATCCCTTTTTAAAGCCACTGAAAACATCAGGTCATTTTAGCCATCCAATAGGAGTGGTGGTCAGAAGCCATATTCGGTGCACAAAAGTCACATGCATTATGTAACAACCCAGCAAAAGTTAAAAAGTTGTCCTGAATGACCCTGATGTAGGCTCCAAACCATGCATATATGCACACACAGTACTTAGTAACTTACAAAATTAATGTGTTAATTTTTTTATGTGGATACTTTTCATTGGGGTTCAGTATATAACTATATCCAAACACATAATCCTATTTACCGCTTGCTACATTTTGACAATATACAATGACAGAATATAGTTCCCTCAGTAATAGTGTAATATTGGTAACATCCTGAAAGAAGTTTTACATGGTGGGCTCTCATGAGCTGAACACATACAGTTCACTCCAAGACGGATATATATATATATATATATATATATATATATATATATATATATATACATATATATATATAAACAAAATGGTTCTACCTGTGCATTACTTTTCGTAAGATGTGTGATCGGATATCTGGACGATCGGAGCTCGGTATATATGCGTATAGCTTGGAGAAGAAAATAAAAATAGCATAATAACCTCTCTGACAAGTCCCTCTAGGTACACTGACGTGCAGTTACTCATGTCCGGCTGGTCCCAGTGACACTGCATGAACTCGTTGCAAACACACCGCCGTCTTGCCTCACCTGTTTTTTTTATTTGATAAATTATAACATAAAATTAATTTTGTTGTTAGAAAACTAAGCGTTCGCAATATGTATAAAATGAGATGACATCTACATAATTATAAATGGAAAGGTTTCTCATTTGAAAGCAGCGATGAGAAATACTCTCGTATAACATTGTCACCTGCCTGGCATGTTTCACCCCCCCCCCAAATAAGATAAATAGACCAAAAAAAGTAAAATTCAGCGTGCCATAATGGGTGACAGTGATTATGATGTCACAGGTAAAGTTTGTCAAATGTGGCAGTTGGTAGTGTTATCCGAATCCTATCTCCGAGCATTCAGGTCATGTAGTTTGCATTTAAAGCGTGTTACAAAATATCTTATAGTGGAGGTAGAGTGTGTTTGTAATGTTCCTGATTCATAAATATCACAAAAACGATGTAGGCCTACTTTACTCTTTTGCTGTAAACTTAGGTGACTGACAAGTCGGGAGAACTAGAAGGTGATAGGCCTAACAGGTCTCTTTTTATTTTTGGCAGAAGCAATAAAATTTGTGTTTTTGGTGGTTAGGCCTATACATTTTGGAAATGACCTAGCTAGTGATGAATATTTCTAAGGTTGAGAGGACCGGTTTAAAACCACCAGTTGCCTTTTATGGGTGACTGCCTGTCTCAAGTCAGGAGCGAAATTTGTTTCTTCACATTGGTATTAGAAAAGAAATGTTGATGCTTTGGCAAGTCTGGAATCTCTTTGCTGTCATTGTTGGGTTTGGAATTAATGAATATGGATCATGTTTTTCTGTACTATTTAATACAACATAATAGGAGGTATTTTTTCAACAGTTGGTAATTATGCTCTCACATCGTCTTTGTTTTCCTAGCACTTGACAGTAAAAAGTTTATTAATGAGGACTAAAAAATAGGGCAATGCTTTTGCTATTTCATCAGCGCAAATATGGCCTTTGTCAATCTTGATCAGGTACCAGAGCCTGTGCAGAGAATTCAATGGATAGAAATGTTATTGCTCGACCTGTTACAAAAAGTAGCTCTGTGAAATTCTGTGAAAAAAAATCTCACACGACTTGATGTGAAATGTGGCAGCACCCGAGAAGAATCATGGCTCACCCACCAGTTTTTATAAGAAACCTGGTTTAGTCAACTTAATTTTATGCGGTTTGTGGTTGGAGGCTATAGGGTGTGGGGTAAAACAGACCCACAAGTTGCGGTCAATCGAATTCATACGAAAGATACCTGGAAATAACATTAAATTATGCTGAAGATGCAAAATAATCGAGCCACCTTGAAACATTGTGTTTAAAATGATGAGGCTTACAGGAATGATGTGGACCCATTCTGGGGTCTAAGTTCTGGATTAACTAGATGGAGTTATCACACAGTGAGTGGTCAAAATGTGCATATGACGGTTCCACTTTATTGTGACCCACATTTCAACAAGCACATGTATTGCTCAATGAAATCGCCATCACGATTAAATAGCACACAATCTCCACAAATGTTCTGTCTGCTAAGCAGTGGTACACAGATGTACAAAGTGGATGTTCAGAGAGCAAGGCCGTGACATGTATGGTCTATATGGGCCTCCACACCATACAGCAAAATGAGTGAACGTCAGCAAAATACCAAGTCAAGTATCTGTCTTATCATGAAGGCTAACCTCATGACACATACTTTCCCACAGGGCACCTGCAGAGTTAGAATTTTTTTATTTTTTGAGCTGGAACTCCTAATGGAACACCAAGAACGATGGCTATGACGCAACTCTACCTGATTATCCCAATCCCTACTAGCTTTATTTCTTCAATTTTTATCCATCACAGTGAATGCAAGACACACTGCCATTAACTGGAAGAGGCAACATGCAAATAGGAACAATGTTTGAACACCCTGAAGCGGATTATACATACACGTGTATCTACAATGAACAGACACGCCAGAATACTGCAATAAGTACTTTGTGTGTTTTCTTAGCAGAATCAAGCGACGAGCCGAGACCAATAAAAAGGAATTTCACGCCAAAAATAATCCCTCATGTGGAATCTAATGTTGGTACTATGCTAGTCTTCACTATTGTAAGATTCCCATAGACTCGGACTGAAGCTCTTGTCTCTTTATCGCGCCTATGGCCGAGTCCTCCTTGACTTATCATGGTGTTCCTTTAGTTCATACAGCATGATGAGCTAAGCAAAATGTTCTGAGCAGTTCCATAGAAGAACGTTGTTCATTGGTCGATGTTCAGCCAATAACAGCTAAATTGGGATAATCAAGTAGAATTACACATACTGCGTGCAAAAACAATGTTCTTACTAGGTCTGTGTGGTGGCATATCAGCGGGCCAAGGTTGCATGGAGGGGTTAAAATATAGTGGATAAACGCTATGCAACCAAAGTAAGGATTTACCAGTTTATGGAAGGCAAGTGCCCCCAGCTGTGCCCAGGTAACAAATTAAACTGACGTCAGAAGAGGTAATGTGTAAAAGGGAAAAGAACATCCATTTTAAACATGTTTCAACAAATGTCCAAGTTACCTAAGGCCTAATAAAAATATGTGTGTGGTTCCGGTAACCCGACAGACCCCACTAAAAGAACCAAACCCTAAAAATAATAAAA
The DNA here is from genome assembly GCA_964020975.1 of Hermodice carunculata. Taxonomy (NCBI): domain Eukaryota; kingdom Metazoa; phylum Annelida; class Polychaeta; order Eunicida; family Amphinomidae; genus Hermodice; species Hermodice carunculata. The sequence goes on from OZ026629.1 coordinate 69,262,939, forward strand.
CAAAAACAAAATACTTTCAAGCCGCCCTTCCCTAATAAATAATGATCGACTCAGTACTATAAAAACTCAGTCAGCGACCCAACTGGCCCAAAAAAAGTACATTTTTTTCAGTGGCCCAAATGAGACAAACGTGGCCCAAAGGGCCAAAGCCCAAGATATTGAAATTACAAATCAGGGTTCGAATTTAGCAGGTGCCCGATGTCCCGAGGCAAGTTCAAAGGCAGTCGGGTAAGCTCACTTTATAACTTTGTTTCCCGTCGGGCAAGTTAAAGAAAGGTGATTAAAATAATCAGGAGTTAAAATTTTCCTCAGTAGTTACAAAGCTAAGTGCTCGCTGTAGTTAAACAAGCACTGGTACACAATTCACTGTTAGCTATATCACTATGAGCACTGATTGGTTCCAACTAATCATGTGTCTATCTTTAAATACTTTCTTTGCCATTATTGACCAGGTGGTAATAAATGTGCAACCTAGCAGTTGAAATATCCTAAATCATGTGGGTATTTGGGATCGGCAAAGCGCCCGAAAAAAGGATGCAAAGGACACGGGGTAGAAAAGAACACAATCTGAGAGGTGCTGCTGGTGTCTCACTAACAATGACTTTCAACACCCTACAATTGGGGACACATTCCTGTTCTTTCCAAACTAACTGGGGCCATTTTTCAACCGAGGACGTCCCCACTTCTCTACTATTCTGCATATGAAAAAGGTCACACATATCTGTTATTTAAACATCATGTTAAAATGGCCCCACTTAGATAATCAGGATTGCCCCTGTTGTGCGGAAAAGAACATTGGTTTGTGTCTTTGGTTGGACAGTAATGAACTGGAAGTTCCCAGTTAAAAGTGTGTGTCCCCAGTTGTAGTGTGTGTCCGCACTTGATGATGTCCATAGTTATGACTTATGAGGTGAAAAAACCATGTATCCCCACTAGTGACACGCTACAAGTGTGTGTGTGTGTGTGTGACACGATACGATAAGTTTATTGTGTATAGGCCCCGGGCCGTTACAACTGACAAAAAAAAAAAAAAAAAAAGGCACAGCACATGCTCCGTCAAGGTTTTGCAATGTTACTTTTTTATGCCTTTCATTGACTGTGGTCAACACTGCTCCTGTATATATAGTCTTGTAAAATAAATGTATAAAGTGTTAATACTCGTGTGTCATTTATAAAATAGGACGTGTCAACACATTAAATAGCACTAAATAATGTAATCAGTTGGAAAATTCAGAGCTGTATACTCGGATTACACACACACACACACACACACACACACACACACATAAATGTATCTATATGTATGTATGTATGTATGTGTGTGTGTGTGTGTGTGTGTGTGTGTGTGTGTGTTAATGTGAGGCATCTGCTGCTCATACTTTTCTGAGTTTAAGAGAGAAGCAAATGTTGGCTTCAATATAATGAAAAAGCGAGTTACGACCCTCATAATACTCATTATATCTCCCAAATGGGAGAAATATATAACTGTGCATGTACATGTGCGTACAAACTGTATAATATCATGCAGGCATATAGATGTTGTCAACTTCATCTTGGCGTAGCTGGGCTCGCGGGTCAAACGGACATGCATTGGTGCTCGGGGGCAACCCATGCCCGCACCTGCACCCGCCCTCCCGCGCACCCGCATTAACCCACGTACTGATTCTGTAATGAACCCGCGGGTTGCTCGGGGGCAATTGCTGGCCGTGCTCGCAAATTGCTCGCGGGTTGCTCGCGGGCAGAGGTTAAGTTACTTTCAGTCGCTACTGTACGAACACTATTAGATAGGTTTATAAGGTGGACTCCATACAATAATCAGAAAAGGGCTTAATAAAATTTTCATGCGTGACAAAACATTGATAGCTTTCTACTTTGACTCTGTCGTACGAGTGAACAGGAGTGTCCTTACCTGGTTTATTAAACAGAAAATCCACACATTTGGCGACCCATGATATACAGGAGAAGCTCCGGCACAGACCACTCTGTTGAGTAATATATGTGGGGGGCAGAGAGCCATCAAAACACAATGAAGGCTAAGAGTTTTGTCATGTTTACACATATATAGTAAAATGCTGTCATGTTTACACATATATAGTAAAATGCGTGTGGAGACTTGCACAAAGGAGGTCATATTCCTGTATTCATATGTAACAGCTGATCAAAGTTAGTTAACCCTAACCTATGCCATAATGTTCCCAGTCTCCCATTCTTGGACCCCAAAGATGTCTATTCTTATATATTTGATAGGTAAAACATATAAAGGGGCGTTACGTCATCGCTGTCGAAGAGCACGCACGTGTCGCTGCTGACAGCACACGCTATTTCCAACAATATTTTGAAAAAAAAAAAATCATGAGGTGAAAATTATTTAATGAAACCATTTTCTATGCTTGAAACATGCCTTTCTTCCTATAAAATATCTCAAAGTCCATACAGTTTTTTTTATCATTTTTAATCTTCTGGTTTCATTCTCCTTCTGTGGTTGCTCTGATGAAATAAAGATAATGTTATGCCTATTTGAAAGAGTTTACGAGCTTAAGGTTATCATCCATTATATTTTCCTTTTGAAGTTCACCAATAATTGCAATTTTGTAACCATGATTTTTTTTAAATCTTAATTTCAATCGGGAAATGATATTTAACTAATTCCACCTAAAATGTGTTACTGAGACATCTATTGGTTGCAAGTAGTAATAATTTGGAGAAGTCGGAATGACACATCTATTGGTTGCAAGTAGTAATAATTTGGAGAAGTCGGAATGACACCTTATTGCCACTTATATAAAAACTCGCCGGTATTTTTGGACCCGTATCAACTGTCGGGGTAACCCTCTCCACTAAGCTTCGTCTTTGACGCAGTGGGACGCTTGTCACTCAGCCAATTGCTGACCCTAAATTCACTGCCTCACGACTTCAGTGTCTGATACCAAAGCCAGATTCTGGGGCCTACAACTGGTAACTGTTTGTCGTTGTCCCATTGTTATGTCTGGGTGCCAACCCAGACATATTGTTTTTGCAAAGTTCTTTCTTTCTTTCTTTCTTTCTTTCTTTCTTTCTTTCTTTCTTTCTTTCTTTCTTTCTTTCTTTCTTTCTTTCTTTCTTTCTTTCTTTCTTTCTTTCTTTCTTTCTTTCTTTCTTTCTTTCTTTCTTTCTTTCTTTCTTTCTTTCTTTCTTTCTTTCTTTCTTTCTTCTTTCCGCCAAATTTGTCTGGAGCTTTTCTCTGACACCGTGCAAGCTACACTGTATCAACTTGGCATGGCAATACACCTAGCAAGGAAGTTGTCTCTCTGATTTGGAATAGTCATGATGTTCAAAATTATGCTAATTAGGGGCAATTAAAATTTTAAAAGCTCCATATCTTCAAAACTATTATAGATAGATACAAAATTCAAAGTTAAGCATATAGGTGTGTGACATCTGCCAATCTTATGGACAGTAAACAAAGTTTGTAAAATTTCAAATTATGCTAAGTAAGGCACTTTGAAAATTTAAATCTTGAATATCTTCAAAACTATAATAGACAGAGATGCCATTCCGAATTGAACATAAAGGTTTGTGAAAGAGGTGCATCTAATGAACCATGAACCAAACTTGTAGGATTTGAATTTATGCAAATTAGATGATTACCTAAAATTTAAATCTTGAATATCTTCAAAAATATTATTGATAAAGATGCAATTTTAACTTCCGCATATAGGTTTCTGCTATAGGCACATCCATCAAACCATGAACCAAAATTGTAGGAATTGAATTTATGCAAATTAGGTGAATATACAAAATTTTAATCTTAATTATCTTCAAAATTATTATAGATAGAGATGCCATTCCAACTTCAATAAATAGGTTTGTGCTATAGGCGTATCCAATGAACCATGAGCGAAAGTTCTAATATTTAAATTTATGCAAAAATAGGAGAATACACAGAATTTAAATCTTGAATATTTTCAAAACTATTAACAAAATTTCCATCTTATATTTCAACACTTTTAAAGACAGAGACGCCATTCCAACTTCAATACATAGGACTGTTCCATAGGTGCATCCAATGAAGCATAAGCTGAAGTTCTAACATTTACATTTATGCAAATTAGGTTAATACCCAAAACTGAAATCGTGAATATCTTCAAAACTATTATAGACAGTGACATGTTTTAAGATGGCAAATATATGTTGTTAGAGTGGCCTATCACACAGACTAATTGTTGAGCCTGTTACTATAAACATTATGCAAATTTGAGACACTGCACAATTCAAATCTGTCATATTTTCCTTCTATGAGTGAGAGCATGCATAAGTGATGTTAGCTTGTATCTCGATAACTGTGCAATTTTGGCCCACAGTTACTATTAAACATGAATAGGAAATGGCATATGAGCTTTTACCTGTTGCTCTTCTTTTTGACCTTGAGTGACCTTGAAAGGTCAAATCAAGGTCACACACCATGGAAATTTTTGTATATGGAAAACGATGCTCTTTAGGGCCATTGTTACCATTAAACATGAATAGAAAATGACATGTACGCTTTCGTGCGGTGCTGTCTTTTTTGACCTTAAGTGACCTTGAAAGGGCAAAACAAGGCCACACAGCATTAGAATCTCTGTATATGGAAAACGGGGCACTTTGGGCCCATATTTACTATTGAACATGAGTAGGAAATGATCTATAAGCTCTTAACTGGTGTTGTCTTTTTTTATCTAGAGTGACCTTGAAAGGTCAAAGCATGAAATGTCTACCTATATCATTCTGCAACACTTTTCACCAACTTAGCTACACTGTTAACATGCCATTACACATTTGGAGCTTATGTCACAGCTGCATACATTGCATTTCACTTTCTCCAGGTACCCAGACTGATTTGCTAACAAGCAAATCAAATTTTCTAGTTTATAGTACATTACATTCTTTCGAAAAATTAACCTTCCCTTAACACTAATCACACATACATTTTGGATGCTACCTCTTCTAAATATCCAATCGACTTGGCTGCCGTTCTGAAAATTGCCAATGCCAATGGTTTGTATGATCTTGACGAATGGGGGTGGGAATAGGGTTTTAAAAGCGAACGTCAGCGAGCTCTTACCATAAACACATGTGAGTATAAGATATAACAGAACGGTTAATTATTCAATCAGAAGCGAACTCAGTATCTATCCAATGGAGTTGATTTTCTTCATCATCCCTTACTGCGCATGGGCGTAGACATTGCGTTTTTTAGGCACCACGGGTAGTTTTCGCAGTTTAATTTACACCAAAGTCTCACACTTACCGGACTCTATGGAATTAATGTCAATAATTCATAACTGGGCTTCAGAAAACGTTGTCAGCAGAGTGTAATGAATGATAACGATTGACCAACTTGCATTGTTAACAACTCGATGGAACGTGGACCTGGCAAACACGATTTTGGGGCTGGAAGTGGGTTTCCGCAGAATAGAAAAACTTGACATGTGTGAGGCTAACAAAAAAAAAAAAATCCCAAAGTATGTTGCGCATGTTGCGTCTGACCTTACTGATATCTGCACACTGCACAGTCACCAGGTCGCTTTTCAGGGCCTTCCAGATCGCAACTTCCAGTCACATTTATCCCCACCCCCACCCCCACCCCCGGGGCCCCAAAACGCCATGTTGCCAAAGCCTGCTCCGATTTTGATGGTGCTGCGCAACAATCCAACAATCACTCTCCGTACGCACCACGTCTCTGCCACAGGATACAGCACTAGTTCAATGGCGATATAAAAATGTTGGGAACAATACTTAAATTTCTGGAACAGTGTCTAACAAAAAGCAAGGTTATACGGCAGATAATTTCGTCCATTAGTCCAAGGTAGTGCGGCCTCGCCCCTCTAGACTGGTTTAGTAAATGGCCGCTAGAGGAACCTAACGACCAGGTGCTATGTACTGCCTGATCCACCTACGTTATTATCGATACTTTGTAATGCTGACGCTCGCATCTAAGGCTATGCCTACAACATATTATATGAGAACAAAAGTATAATTTTTGCAAATATTTTAGAGCATCAATGATATATGCTGTGGCCGCGATTCAATTTGATATCCAAATCAAATATATTTTTGTGAGACTGCCCCGCAATCATTGCATTAATTGCGCAATGTTCGAAATGGAGCTCGTCACCACATGGCGCCGTGTCGCATTTGGATTTGTAACTAACGATGATAACTGCTTCAGACCCAACCGAGCGGGCAGGTTTAAGTTCAGATAGTAAATCATGGTTTAAAAGTTCTTTAATGACCGCTTGCCCTGGTAAATCTTAGAACTGACACCTGGAAGCGTGCTGAAAACACGTGGCAGCGATTCACTGTGATTTTCTTTTCCCACAATGCATTGCGCCATCTCTAGCACAGCACTCACCATGTTTGCATGCATGCACATGGTGGTATCGAGTTGCATTTGGATTTATAACTTACGGATTATAACTGCTTCAGACACAACCGAGCGGGCAGATTAAAGTTACAATAGTAAGTCATCTTTAAAAAAAAAACGTTGACGACCATTTCCCCAGGTAACTCGGAGAACGTATACCAGGAACCTAGCGATACTAGATACCGATACCCCACCACCCTGGCTATATATGCGATAGCTTTGATTTTTGACCCCGGCCCAAGTTAACCGTCCAGACCAGTTGGAATAAAATGCTGTGCTTGAGTTGACTTTACTGCAAAATAACGGCACGTTGTCTGCCAGCTTCTCTGTTATCTTGCAACATGGTTACGGTTGATTAGAACGACTTTTTTCCCGGGTGGTCGTTTGCGGGGCGATTTTGCTGGTCGTGTTGATCGCGTGTTGCAGCTGATCTAGGGCTGTCCAACTGGATCATTGGAGCATAATTTTGCATCACAGTTCTTGAAAAATGCTATAGAATTGATCCAAAATAAGTGTTTCTCGTGTGAAGAAGTTGAGAAAATGCTCCAGTGAATCTAAATTCGCTGCCTGAGAGACCTCCAGTTGCACAGCACTGTGGTTATTTGCGCCAGGTCATTTAACATTGCAAATGCGCCCGTGTCAAGGAAAGTGGGTCGTTTTGACCATGTACTCTGGCAGGTCCATGGTTTGAGCAGGCGGGGACTGGGATCGGTAGTTGCAGGTACTCCTGTACTATAGGTATACCATGCAGAACTTGCCAGGGTATATGAAAGAGGATGAATGTTAGAACGTCTTTAAAAATAAGGTGAAATCATTATTGATGCATGACTGCCATGAGATAGGAGTATTAGAGAGGGATCGACCGTTTTATAAATTTATAATTTAGTATCTTAGTGTTATAAAAATTTATATTGCACAATGCTGGCATATGTGTAAAAAAAAATATTATCAATCAACCAACATTCAGTGATAAAAGTTGGTACATCTAGGCCTTGTGATTATCTTAGTGTGTTTTTTCTCTTGCTTTTGTAGAGAAAGTACACAACTTACAAATTGCAGGATAATTTATTTGTTAATTTTCACTGAATTAAAAAAAAACATAATTTGTATACACAAATACCCTAAACCGTTCCATGTATAAATCCAAAAATGGTCTTATGTTAATATGCTAAAATGGCGATGGTCTTTTTAAAATTTATTTTTACCAATTTTGGCTGATTTCCATATCGGTTTTGTACAATCTTAGGGAAAATAGCCAAATCAGTACAATAATGACTAAAATGCTGTGATTTCGTTAATCATGTCCACTCGAAACTCCCCAGAACGCACCATTTTGCATGCTCAAATACGAATTTTTTCGGGAAAGGGGGGATGCCCCCCGACCCCCCTAGCATGCTTTCGGTTGCTTGCTTTGGCCCTTTGGGTCACATATGTCTCATGTGGGCCACTGAAAAAATAATGTACTTTTTGAACCACTTGGGTCTCCGAGTTTCTGGCGCTGGCCTGGGTCGATCAATATTTATTAGAAAAGGGCGGCTTGAAAGTCCCTTTTTTTAATTTTTGGTTCAATCGATTTTAAGGTTAGGCCCTTTTTAGTAGGGTCAGGTTACCGGAACCACACATGTTTTTTTGTTAGGCCTTAGGTAACTTGGAAATTTGTTGAAACATGTTTAAAATGGATGTTCTTTCCCCTTTACACATTAACTCTTTGGATGTCAGTTGAATTTGTTACCTAGGCACACTTGCCACATTATAAATACCTCTCATCCAGTAAAGCATTCGGCAATCGGTATCTCGGCACGCTTCAAAGTAGGTGTTCTCTGTAGACACATTCAGACAAAGTGAAAAGCCCATGGAATTGCATTGGAGATAAGCTTTACTTGATATTAGGTTCTATACGAAATGAAATAAGTATACGATTCACGAGTGAATGGAGAAAACATTTACTGAAATATTGCAGTTTCATGCAAGCATGAGATTAGCTCTACCTATATGCAGGGTTTGCTCTGGTTCATTAAATAGGATCATGGCTTTATGTTTAATCAACCTACAATTTCTAGTTATCAATTCTATCGTATTGAGAATGTAAAAGATAAAACCAAAATAGATAACTGAACATTTGGCTCCCATGGATATCGAGCCTGACGCTTCTTGAAACGTGTTTCTAGGATTGTCGAAGAGTGTTTGGATAAATTCAGTGCACATTAATTGCAGCCCAGTACTTTACTCATAGCGTGCGCTCAGGAACGGTTCACAACTGCACATCAAAATTAACGATTTTAATAGGCAATTTTATTTGAATCTTTTCGACTAGAACCACTTCCTGGTAGCGGTACACTATTCCGCAGTCCGAACTCTTTACACTCCATAAGCTAACCTGTCACTGTCTAGCCTGTAAACATATGGAAGTACTATTGTACATATTGCACACGTTCTTCTGTAGAATTTTGACACAGGCTGCTTGAGCCCAAATAAATTAAAGGGTCTTCAGCCGGTAACTACTCAGAACATATTTCGAAGCCAGAGCCTGTATATGTCTCCCTCAGTAGCGGCTGCTTGTCTAAGCACAGGAAAGAAAACCCAAATGAAAAAGTATGAACATGTCAAATGAGGCATTAGCTAAATAAGTGAAGCTTTGTTTATAAATGCAGAGCTTCAAAATGAATAAAGAATACCTGTCAACCCAAACATAATTATTTCATTTGCATAGTATAAGCTCAGATAAGATAATTTTACTTACCCCTGAACCAGTATGTACCCTTTCTAACTGGATAGCTTACCTTAATTTGACCACCTGTCAGTATATAATTGAAATAGAAACAAACTGAGGCATTATATTCAGTCCCAGTGATTATGAAATAAACAGTTACAGCTAGTCCACCTGCACAAAGCCAGGGAAATCCTAAGAAGTACTGTAACAACGGACATCTTGCACCCGAAATATAAAACAAACCCCATGATCACAGCTGCTCCTTACTTTGAAAGTATCTAAACAATAAAGCCCTATTTCGCTGCCAACCCTGAGTTAATGTTTCAACAAAATGGGTCAAGTTTGTGACATTTGAGCAAATATGTCAAATTTGAGTAATTATTGACATTGAGTAAAAGTGTACTTAAGCATATCAGAAATGAATGAAAGTCATTAGCATGTTAATCAAGAATATGTTATCAAAATATAATTTTTCTTAATCAGATTCTGAGTACAATAAACAATGAAACGTTTCGATAACTTTTGCTCCATTTAGATAAACTTGTTTCTGTTTTAGAAGAAAAAGACGAGCCATGCTTGTGGCTTAGAATTTACTTGTGCTTCAAAATGTCAATTTAAATCGCCTACACAGGCATTGAATCAGGGAAGTGAGTATACCGGCCCGTCATAACGGACATGCCCCAGTGTCCGATAATTCTCCATTGTGAATGTGTTCATCCCAATCCCAATTTCATTGCATTTTAATTTTATTTGTATTATGTATTATTTGTATTTATTTTCTTTGATTTTATGCGACAGCACCGCAGGCTTATCACTAAGAATGATGACAGAACTGTTTTTGAACTGTCACCATGTCCATTCACCTTCATTTGTGCGAGGACACATTCGAACATCTTCCTGGCCTGGCAACATGAAGTTCCAGTCTATTCTATTTGATAACTCTGCTGCACACCCGTCGGACGTTTTGGCTAAATATAACAGATATTGAAATAATTGTTATAGTAGTTTTGAGAGATGACACCTTGCACAAACAGATGCTGAAGCAGAAGAGGAAACAAGAGCAATAAGGTAGTTTATAAACAGCCAGGAAGGCACGATACTAATAGCCAAACATTGAAATTATTGCATAGCATCCTACAAAAATAGTAATAAGATTAAGATTACATCTTTAAGACTGCAAATCAAACCAGATATACATTCTGGTTAAATCATATGTTTCGATTCATACACACGTGACCCGATACACGTAACTTTGGCTGTTCGGCACCCATTGATGATAAAATCTTAACCTGCCTGATGACTCCAGTCGTTGGACAAAAAACAAAACATAACAAAAAAAATAGAAAAAAAACAAATAACAAAAAACAAAAAAAAAAAAAAAAACAAAAAAAAAAAAAAACAAAACAAAAAAAAAAAAAACAAAACAAAACAAAACAAAACAAAAGAAAAGAAAAGAAAACAAAACCCCACCCCCCAAAAAAAACAACAACTTTGGATTATCGGTTGATTTTGTCTGGCGTCGGTCAGACTAAGAAAGAACTAATTTGTTATGAACATATCTCTATTAGCCAATAAACCTTCCATTCAAAACACCTTGCTTTTGTTCTCTTTATTTGGCCAAGGTATGCACAATTAAAATGCCGAGATAAAGAAAAATACACTTGCATCCTCGAATGTACCAAAGTTTACCAAACATGTTTACAAAGTGCTGGACAGGAGATATGTGATGAACACAGTTAAAATGACAACAGGAATGTTTGTGTCAGGTCAAAAACATTTTCAAGGTTCTTGATAATATGCTTAAGGCCCTTAAATGATCGTTGATGTGTTGAGTGGTGTAAGTTGTGTCTATAATGCCAATAATCCCACAGAATATTCTTACCTGGCACAACTGTCAGCCTGAAGGATCTGGATCCAGCTTTGACAGCGGGGTGTTCTACATGGCATGTATAAATGGCCGACTCTTTGGCGGGGTATACAACCAACCTTATTCCCCAAGGGATCAACATCTCTGCCTTCTCTTGAGCCATTCCTATGTCCACGCGGGTTTTTCCTCTGTACCAAGTGTACTTATAGACCTGGTCCTCGTCATTCGTCGCAAGACAGCTGACGTTAACCCTGGCGCCGGTAAGCACGGAAGCTGAGTAACTGGTCAGCAGAACTCGTGGTTCAGACAAGACATGTGCCACCACAGAATCTGACGCAGTTCCCCTGGAACTGTTGCAGATGCAGGCAAACCGTCCTGTCAGTGGAATATTCATTCAAACAACTATTTCTTGTTTTTCATGACACTAACTTCTTTTTGATATGATTCTCCATCAGAAACACACAGATTTACCTCAGTTATATTATTTATTTCCCTACATAAAATGACATTGATTTGACAACATCGGACATCAGAGCGGTAACCTTGGTATGATTGACACAGGGATTCGGATGACTTCTATGACGGAACTAGAAGCCTCATTACAACATTAAAGTAATAAATGGGTATACCCCACTGCAATTCTGTTTGCACACAAGGGCAAGAAAAAGTAATGTAGATAAATATTCGGAAAGAATACCTGCGTCCAGCGAAAGAATTTCCCATATCCTGAGAAAGTAAATATCCATGTCTGATACCCGTCCCATTTCAATTTCTCTGTTGGTATTGTGTGGGACAATACGCTGACCGTCCTTTAACCAGTAAACTCTCATATCAGGTGAGGGGCTTGCTCTGCAATATAAGACCAGAAATTCCCCTTCCTTTGGCCAGCGTTCTCTTCTCTTTTCTATTTTGCAGGTTGTTCCTGTAAGAAAGAAATTCTCCTGAATGCAAGAACCCCGTGATGTGCAGATGACTCAGTAGTCACTGTTGATACAGTAACTCACAAACCAGCACATTCCTAAAAAGTCACGAACTGTGGTTGCACGCTCACTGCGTTATCAAAATGACTGCTTGGAAGTGTATCTTCTTTTTTATGTATTACAAATCATTAGTATCAGTGTTCAATTCCTTATAACAATAAAACATAAACCTTACGAGAAGTATCTTGTGATATTATTTCCCATATCGTCAAAGGCGTACAGAGTTAACAGTAAACGACCTGCTGGAATAGTTTTTTCTACGTTAGGAAGACAAATTCTGAATTTGAATGTCACATGATTCTTACTGGCAAGGTTATGTTGTGCATAGCTGGGAATTTATCAAAGGAGCTCAAACAACCTCTGAAGACGGACAATATCCTTGGTGTATCAGTGTAACTGTTTTATTTATATGGGAGGAGAAAGATGATTGTACAGAAAAACAAACCGTTCGTATGCACACGGGTTAGCTGTTGAGATGCCTGCAATTCACAATTCGTCCCTGTGTATTCCGGAGGACACTGGCACGTCGCCGATCTTGATCCGAGGTGATACCTGCGGAGAAATAGAGTGCGGGTGGACACACACACACACACACACACACACACACACACACACACACACACACACACACACACAAAACCCCCGTTCGTATGCACACGCGTTAGATTTTGAAAAAAAATAAGTGCGCAGATTTAGAGTACGGGTAAATACAAAGATATACCTGCGCAAATTTAGAGTGCCGGTACACACACACACACACACACACACACACACACACACACAATAAAATACCTACGCAGATTTACAGTGCCGGTACACACAAAGAACTAGAAAATATGATTTCTTGCATAGCAATCCAGTGTGTGTATCTTCATTGCTTAATGGTATGACAATGTACAATTGGTATTTCAGTATTACAGTGTATCATCGCTACAACAATGTACAAGGGGTACTTCAAATTCAACAATGAATGATCTGTACGACAATGTTACAACAGTGTACAATGAGCACTTCAGTACTAAGTGTATGATCGGTACAAGAATGTTACAACAGTGGACAGTGGGCACTTCTGTACTACAGTGTATGATTGGTACGACAATGTTACGGCAGTGTACAATGGGTACTTCAGTACTACAGTGTATAACAGATGCAACTAGTTAGCTTAATCAACTGGTTTTCAGGAACAATGTTGGAAAGCGACACTTCACAAAAAGCAGCCTTGGTGTAACAAGCTCCAAGTCTTACTTCAATGCACCCAACTTATCTATTGGATGATGGAAAATACTTTTTCCAATTGCCTCAAAGTACTCTAACTCAACTTAAGTTCAATTTTACCACATAAACCTCTGTGTAATCCCAGAAACATATGTCTTACACAGCCCAGCCTAGCTTCGGTGCAAGCGTGTCTGGTGTACGTGATGCAGGCACAACCTGCCAATGTGCACACATAAGTTATGCAACTTTTAAGCATACCAATTGGCAACATCTAAAAAAAGAGCTCTGTCACAGCTGAGGTAGACAACATATTACTCAAAGCCACACTGCATTTTTCACCCCTACTCTATGGCTCCACTTTCACCAACATGCCCGGTCTGTTGCTAGACAACAAAGCTCCGATTCAGATCCAATGCATGTATACATACACCCAGAAACTGAATTTGCTTCATTTCACTTCATTTTACCGGATCAATCAGCTACACAGTCATAGAAGACATAAATGGAAGTTAATGGTGGGGTCTAACTATTAAATTTTTGATGACAGAGTGAACCGTCTGACTCTATTGCACTTTCACTTTCTCTCACTGGGTTCCACCACCTGCCAGAAAGCTGAACAAATCTGTCTTGTGTGCATACTTTTGAAGATATTCAAGATTTGAAATTTCAAATGCCCTTTATTGGCATAATTGAAAAAATTATGCAGCCTTCGTTACCAATTCATCAGATGCGCACTAGTTTATGACATAGGAGTAGAAGTTGGAATTGCATCTCTATCTGTTATAGCTTGAAGTTATTCAAGGTTTAAATTTTCCAGTGGCGCTACTTTGCATAATCTTAAGTGCTACAACTTTTGTTTTAAATTCATTACCCATGCAATCGTCGATAACCCCCCTAGTAGAAGTTTAAATGACATCTATATCTATATCTATATGCCTCCAAAGCATCCCCCCTGACTCACTATTGCGTTCACTGATGTGGGCGCTCGACCGACGAGAGCACGTCAGAAACATAGCGATCTAGGGGGATCTATCTATTATACTTTTGAAGATATTCAAGATTGAAAATTTCAAATGCCCCTAATCTACTTAATTTAAACAACCTGTTTCCTCTGCACACAAAGAGCAAACTCCTTGTATGGAGGTATAATCATGCCGAGTTTGGAGTTTCCATGTATAATAGTGTCAGAGAAAAAGTCTCGGACAAACTCACTGGTAAAGAAGAAAGAGGAAAGAAATAAATACATCATAACATAACATATATTCTGTCTTGCGATAATTGTGGACATGGCGCCTTATGCCGCAAAGTGCCAAGCCATAACAAGTGCACTTTCTGATACTCCTCTGAGAACAGCTTGTTTCCCAGACATATAAATGACGTTTCGTATAAACAATGCACTCATAGGGTGAATACACAAAATGTGTGTGTTGTTACTCAAGTGACAAATCTTGTAAAAAAAGCTGAGAAGATACTCTATCGAGAAATAAAGCACAAGGTCATACAAAATCGCTCAAAAAAGTTAATGAAAAAGGTAAAGTTAGTGATTCACTGTGAACCTGTACGCTCTATCCATTTCATATCAAAAACAGGTATACTTGATAAACATAGGGCCCCAGGTTATGTTTTGGCAAGGAGACCACACGTGATATAGGGAATCCAGTAAGGGTAGCCCATTGAGGATAGTGTTGGGATCACGAGTTGTTGGATTTTCATGTTTGCGCGACGCAGTGCCGAGCGGAAACATGAAACGAAAAAAAAAAACAAAACCCCAAAACAAATGGGATCTCAACGTTATCCCAAATGGGCGACACATACTACATTTTCTTTCTCATATGCCTAAAAAGGGTAAATATGCACCATGAAAGAAATAAGTTTGAAAACGACGCCATTTTGAAAGTGGGAGGAATCACTATTTTATAAAATACACAATGGCCTCTCATTGGTTTGCCTGCTACTTGAAGCGAATGAGTGACAAATGAAATGAAAAATTACAATTAAAAGCTTATCCATCATACCCATGATTGATAATCCATTCAGGATAAACTTCAGACATAGGAGAAAATGCATGCTAAAGTTATACGAAGGTCATATCTTTAGACAGTTCAGTGGAATTGAATAAATGTCCGAAACGTGCACCATATACCAACTGTAGCGGTCCCTGAAAGATGTTATCGGTTGCTTTGTATCTGTGCACTATGTTGTTATGCATAAATAAGACAAACGTAGCGCAGAAGGGACTTTTTATGAAAATAATAAACAGCTTAGATAATTTAATAAATTGCACCTCAAATACTGTTAGTGTCCAGAGGATATAAATTTTACTTACTGGCACGGTGCATTGTGGCTGCAAGTGGTGATATTTCGCCGGGGGTCACATAGCGGGCCATACTGACACCGTGGGCCGTAATACCCCCGTATGCAGTGACACTGATGGCTGCTGTAATCTGCACTCACATAACAATTCCCAAGATAGGAGCAATAAGGGGCGGAGCACTTCTGACGGCGAGTTGTGTCCAATGGCACTATTTCATAGCTAAAATTGAAGCCGTGGACATTTAGGAAGTGGTCCTGCACTCTAACGTGCATGTCGCGCTCGGTTTGAATATCCACCTGAATTATAACGTATTCCGCTGGGTGAGTCCAGGTTTCCGCCTTCCATAAATATGTATAGGTGGTTGATGTTGGCTCGTACTTTCCAGTCTTATTGTTTAAATTAATCCGTGTTAACGTGATAGGACCTTTAAAGAAATTTTGATTGAAATAAAGGTTAACCTTTTGTCCATCGGGAGCATGCGGCAACACCCATCTACATTTCAGCGGAAGAGGAAACATTGCCGGAAAGTTTGGGGTGTGGAAATACCCGATTTTACTTGACAGGTTCTTGCCACATTTATACACCCCTGCCTCGTCCATCTCACTCGAAACATCAGGGGCCACTTTCACGGGCACCACAATAAAACCCAGAATGAAAAGCCACATGGCAAAGACGCCGCTGGCAGTAGTTCTGTTACGTGTGGTTCGCAATGTGCTGTTTGAAAAACCAAGAGGTGAAGAATCAATCATCTCAGTTAGCGAATGGTACTTGTTTACTTCACTGTCATGGCGTGTGACTCATGTTTGTCTTGATTGGCTTGAATCATCCATTTGTAAGTTAACATTTATTTACCAAATATCTCTGAGAAAATCAAACATCACCGTTAAAAACATTTTAATAAAATCAGCTGCCTTTTGCCGTTCAACCTTAATAGTCTACGAGATTGTCACAAATGACTCTTTCAAAGAAACAGTAGATTTCATCATGCAACGCACGGACATACAGATGGTTGCAATTTAAACGAAAATATTTTGGACCGTGGCAAGGAATGGACAAATATTTTGTTGTGATTGAATCATTCATGCACTCATTATTTCTACGAAAACAAGTGTTGAAAAGTGAACAGTTAAACCAGAAAATTGGGTATAGCTCAAACGACATTTTCATTTCGAGGCAATTTTTGCGCTTGTGAGTGCAAAAGAGTCAAATACAAGCCAAAGCGGCAGTAAAATAACTTATGCACATTAAAATTACACAACAATCAACTGCTCACTTTAACAAAACGTAAGAGCCAGGGAAATTGCACATTTAATAAGCTTAGCTCATCCAATTTAAAAGTTGCTTCCAAAAGTTTGATTCATAAAACGCTTATTTAATTTGTATTGTTTTTGCAATTTTCAACGATTTTGTTGGACCAAAGTACAGTAAGGTAATGATTAAATTTGTAGGTCGGATAGAGCTACAAAACAAAAGATGAAAACTAGATGTACTCCACAATTTAGTAGTGCCTTCATCTGACCTTACAAGGTCATACTGAACGTTGCTAGTATATTCAAGTAACCATGTAACATTAAGAATTAGCTCCCATTTACATCAATGCAATTCTATGAAAAAAAAAAA